>JAYDZK010000086.1:4102284-4121520 GCA_034509185.1 Euphonia xanthogaster
CTTTCCTTTCCTTTCCTTTCCTTTCCTTTCCTTTCCTTTCCTTTCCTTTCCTTTCCTTTCCTTTCCTTTCCTCCCTTTCCTTGCCTCTCTTTCCTTTCCTTTCCTCCCTTCCCTTTTCCTCCCTTCCCATTCCCCCCTTTTCCCCCCTTTTTTCTTTGCTGTGCTCCCAGATGGGAGCCCCCTCCTGCTGCATCCAGCAGGGCTCTGAGGAACCCAGATTTTCCTGACTCCAGGAGTCAGGAGGAGGCTGAGGGAAACAATTCCTGCCCAGAGAAGTTCCAGCAATCCCATGCTGAGCTGTGCTTGCTCAACCATCACAGTGATGGTGGCTTTGAGTGGGCGTGCTGATCCAAAATGCAGATTTTCCAAAGGAAATCCTGATTTTTCAGCAGCTTTTGGTCGGGAGGAGCATGGGGACTTGGAGAGGGACCCAGAAAAGGGACATGTGGCACTGCAGGGCAGCTCAGGGCTCTGGGGCAGCCTCTGGTTGAAGGGCAGGAGGTGTTTGACTGTGTCCTCTGGGCTGGAGTCCTCCAAGTGACTCCCAAGTGCTGCCATTCCAGGGAATGTCAATCTTTGCTGCCTGAGTGCCCCAGAAGCCATTCCCTACAACCACCAGTGAAGGGCAGGAGCTTTATTGCTGTTCTTGCCTCTGTCCCTGTGTCCTTCCCTGTCCTGAGCTGTCACTTCAGCACCCAGGGAAGGAGAGAAATTCCCGTTTTTCCTGTGGAGCTTGGTCTGGCACCCTCCCTGGCGGGCAGAGCTGTTGCCATAGATGCAGCTGAAACCTGGTTCCCAGTGCCTTTGTTCCTGGCCTCTGAAGTCAGGGATTTGCATGTGGAAACCAGTCAGAAAATTTCCAATTAACTCCCATTTTGATGAGGGGAAAATGGCTTTTTGCCTTTCAAAAGCTCGCCTCTAATTATAACTCTCATTTTCAGTGTATTTCAAGGTTTCTTTCCTATCTTGAAAAGCAAAACCAGGAGTCAGTTCTATTTTTAGCTTCCTTTACATATATATTTGTTAACACTGGGAGATTTTGCCAAAAACACCCTCAAAAGAGTTTTTCTTCAGGCTGCTTTGGGGTCAGAGATGTGAGTTTGGCTGTTGGCCAGAATCCTACGTGACCTTTCTTGGAGCAGCAGCTTCAGTGTCCTGCTGCATTCCCTGAGCAGGATCATCCATTTCCAGGATTAGAAATGGAGAGGCAGCAGAAATCCCACCCAGACCAATCCATCCTCTCTGGGCTGCAGCACAGGGACAGGGACAAATCCCCATCCCCACCCCTGTCACTGGGACAGGAGCTGGGACCTGTTGCCTTTGGAGGTGGTTGGGATGCAGGTGCTGGGGGGGAGTTGGAGGTGGAGGGGGAAGTTGGAATCCTCATGGATTCACTGCAGCTGGGTCAAGGCTCAGAGCTCCCTTGGATCCTTGTGGCATTTACAGGGAGGACAGAATCCCCAAGTTTTAGGTTGGGGGTGAAATCCAGGAGGGTTTTCATGGCCCAAACAGGATTCCATCCTCATTTTTTCATTCCTCCCTGGAAAATGCAGCTGGGTCAAGGCTCAGAGCTCCCTTGGATCCTTGTGTCATCTCCAGGACACTAGAGAGGACAGAACCCCTGAGCTGTAGGTTGGGGGTGAAATCCAGGTGGGTTTTCATGGCTTAAAATCCTCATGGATTTCACTGCAGCTGGACCAAAGCTCCTTTGGATCCTTGTGTTCTCTCCAGGGAGGGCAGAATCCCTGAGTTTTAGGTTGGGGTGACATCTGGATGGATTTTCATGGCTCAAACAGGCCCCCATCCTCATGGATTCACTGCAGCTGGGTCAAGGCTCAGAGCTGCCTTGGATCCTCGTGTCATTTACAGGGAGGACAGAACCCCTGAGCTGTAGGTTGGGGGTGAAATCCAGGTGGATTTTCATGGCTTAGAATCCTCATGGATTCCCTGCAACTGGATCAAAGCTGCTTTGGATCCCTGTCTCCTCTTTGTGGAGGACAGAACCCCTGAGCTGTAGGTGGGGATGAAACCCAGGTGGATTTTCATGGCTTAGAATCCTGATGGGTTCACTGCAGCCAAATCAAGGCTCAGAGCTCCCTTGGATCCTCGTGGCATTTACAGGGGGGACAGAATCCTTGAGCTATATGTGGGGGGGTGAGATCCAGGTGGATTTTCATGGCTTGGAATCCTGATGGGTTCACTGCAGCCGAATCAAAGCTCAGAGCTCCCTTGGATCCTCGTGGCATTTACAGGGGAGGACAGAACCCATTTCCCACCCCATAAAACCCATTTATCCCCTCCAGAGTACGACCTGGAGCCGTGTGAGGAGCCCGAAGTGCCGGCCTACAGCATCAGGAAGGGGCTGCAGTTCGGGGTGGGGGACGTGCTGAGCTTCTCCTGCTTCCCGGGGTACCGGCTGGAGGGCGCGGCGCGCATCACCTGCCTGGGCGGGAGACGGCGTGTGTGGAGTGCGCCTCTGCCAAGGTGTGTTGGTAGGTGGTCATGTGCTTTCATTTTGCTTGGCTGGCCCCGCTGTGCTGCACTCCTGAGGTGGGCAGGGATGGGTGGGGGCACCCCTGGGGTGGGTGACGTGCCCTGGGATGGATGGGGTGGCGTTTCCTTGGGGTGGATGGGAGCACCTCGGGGAGGGGTGACATCCGGCAGGGTGGAGGGGTGACATCCCCTGGGATGGAGGGATGGCATCCCCTGGGATGGATGGGAGCACCCCTGGGATGGATGGGAGCACCCCTGGGATGGGTGACATCCCCTGGGATGGAGGGATGGCATCCCTGGGATGGATGGGTGACGTCCCCGGGATGGATGGGAGCACCCCTGGGATGGGTGACATCGCCTGGGTTGGAGGGATGGCATCCCCTGGGATGGATGGGTGACGTCCCTGGAATGGATGGGTGACATCCCCTGGAATGGTTGGGAGCACCCCTGGGGTGGGTGACATCCACCAGGGTAGATGGGAGCACCCCTGGGATGGAGGGGTGACATCCCCGGGATGGATGGGAGCTCCTCTAGGATGGGTGGCATCCCCTGGGATTGGTGACATCCCCCAGGGTGGATGGCTGTCACCCCTGGGATTGGTGGGTGACATCCCTGGGATGGATGGGAGCACCCCTGGGATGGGTGACATCCGCCAGGGTAGATGGGAGCACCTCTGGGATGGGGGGGTGACATCCCTGGGATGGGGGAGTGACATCCCCCAGGATGGGACCAGTCCAGAGCAGGGATGGGGGAGATGCTCCAGGGGAGCTGCTCCAGGCCTTGGCAAGAAGATGTCACACCTTTTTTTTTTGGGGTAGAATTTCAATTTCAATGGGAAATCGTTCCCAGCTCTGCTCACCCGGAGCCTGAGGGATTCCTGCAGGTCAGCCAGGGCAGGGCTCTCAGCTGGTGGCCAGACCTGCTCAGGAGATTGTCCTGAGCTCTGGGTGACCCTTGAGGCCATTGCAGGGCAAAGCTCCCCAGCAGAGCCAGCTGCTGCCTCCTCCCAGCCTGTGCTGCTGAATTTCCCAGCTCTGCCGAGCTCTGGGGCCTCATCCTGCTGGGACAGGCAGGAATAACAATCAGGCTGCAGATAAAGCTCATCAAGGGAATGAAAATTAAAAAAAAAATCATTTCCAGAGCTTTGAACTGGAGCCTCAGACAGCAGCACTGAGTGGACACCCTGGCTGCTGTTCCTGGCTCAGAATTAACAGCTTGGCTTTACCATAACAGGGCAAGCTCAGGGCTGATGGCCCAGAGCTCTGTGGCAGGGTGACAGCTCTGTCACAATGTCCCCACTGCCTGCTCAGATCTGCCTGGATAAGGATGGAAAAGGGAGACTGACTCATTAAGATCACAGGAGATTTAATTGCTTTTCCAGACACTCTGTATTCAGCTCCTGTCCTAGAGATGGTCTGGGGAGAACTCAGAGTGGTTTTTGTTCCTTTGTCCAAGCCCTGTGGCCAGGACAGCTCCCTGAGATGTCCCCAGCATTGTCCCTGGGGAGCCTGTGCCAAAATCCTGCTTTTCATCCATGGCAAGAGCAGAGGACAAAGAATCACCTCCAAAGAGCCTCCTCGGGTGCATCTGCTGCTTAACCCTTCCCTGGAGGAGCAGCAGAGCCAGGAGCTGCCCTGGGATGGTTCCCTCAGCTCCAGGAGCTGCCCTGGGATGGTTCCCTCACCTGGGATGGTTCCCTCATCTTCAGGAGCTGCCCTGGGATGGTTCCCTCACCTGGGATGCTTCCCTCAGCTCCAGGAGCTGTCCTGGGATGGTTCCCTCACCTGGGATGGTTCCCTCAGCTCCAGGAGCTGCCCTGGGATGGTTCCCTCAGCTCCAGGAGCTGCCCTGGGATGGTTCCCTCAGCTCCAGGAGCTGTGGGGACTCAGGGATGTTAGATTGATCCCCAAAACTGCTCTGGGGGGACTTTGGAGTACCTGTCCCCAGCCCTGCACAGCCCCCGAGGAGCAGGCAGCCAGTGTTTGACAGCAGAAAATCTTGCAGGGTAAACAGGCTGGGAAAACAGTGAGTCACGGCTGGCTCGTGTGGGAGCTCGGCAGGAGGAACAGAAAATCCTCAGCGTGGGGTTGTTCTGAGGCAGAGCCACACAAATTTCTACAGATTCATACAGATTTATATCCATTTCCCACAGATTTTCTGCAGATCCACACAGATGTCACAGAGATTCACACAGATTTATATTTGCACAGATTCTTCACAGATTCCCCACTGATCCCCCCAAATTCCCACAGATTTCCCACAGATCCACACAGATTTCGCAGAGATTGACACAGATTTACATTTCCACAGATTCCCCACAAGATTCCCCCTAGATTTACACTTACACAGATTCTGAAGGAGGAGGGAAGCCTGGCTAGGAAAATGTGATGGAAAAGGGGATAGTCTGCAGGTTGTAGTGAGCAACAACAGGTTGTAGTGAGCAACAAGAGGTTGTAGTGAGTAACAAGAGGTTGTAGTGAATACCAGCAGGTTGTAGTGAATACCAGCAGGTTGTAGTGAGTAACAAGAGGTTGTAGTGAGTAACAAGAGGTTGTAGTGAATAACAACAGGTTGTAGTGAGTAACAAGAGGTTGTAGTGAATACCAGCAGGTTGTAGTGAATGCCAGCAGGTTGTAGTGAATGCCAGCAGGGAGAAGCCCTTTCCTTGCTGCTGCAGGAGGGGCTGGGCAGCTGTGGCCTTCGGAGGAGTCTCCTGCATGTGTGGTGTGGCCAGAAGATGCGTGGGGTCACTGGAATGTGCCCTTTGTGTCTCGCTGCAGCTGAGTGTGGCTCCTCTGTGACGGGAACCCAGGGTGTGCTGCTGTCCCCCAACTACCCCCTGAACTACAACAACAACCACGAGTGCATCTACTCCATCCAGAGCCAGCCTGGCAAGGGCATCCAGCTGAAAGCCAGGACCTTCGAGCTGGAGGCAGGAGATGTCCTCAAGGTAATTCTGGCTCGGGCAGTGGAGGGCAGCATCTCTAAATGCTCTAAAATTTTGATGGGATTAGGTGGGAGTGACCTCTGTGTCATCCCAGTGCCATGGAGTGATTGCCATGGCAGTTTGGAAGCCCAGATTTCCTCCAGACCAGCTAAACTTCAGCTCCCACCTGTGGAATTGCTCAGGAAAAACTCCTCATCCATCAGAAGGGGGAGGGTTTGAGCATTATTTTAGTGCTTTGAAGAATCAAGGCTGGTTTGTCCCAAAAAGGGGCTGATTGAAATGCAGAGCTCCAGACTCTTCTGAGATTATTTAAGCTCCAGGACTCTGTGGAGAAGGAGACAAATCCAGGCTGAGTTTTTTATTAACCAAAGGAATGGTTTTGAAGGAGGCATTAATATTGCAAGGATGTGCTGAGCCATCTTCCCAGGAATGCTTCTGTCCTCATTGAAGTGTCACACTCCAGGAGAGGTGTAATCCACGTTTCCAGCTCACAAATGACTGGAAAGGGAGAAAGATTTCCTGTTAATGCAAGGAATGTACTCCTTGTCAGAGGAATTACATTCTCTCAGCAGGTTTGTCATCAGCTGCTCATCTGAGGAAAGTTCCTATCGATCTCCACTGCTGAGGAGCTGCTCTTGGTCCTCACAAAAGGAAGGAAGAAAAAAAAAAACAATTATGTTTTTCTTAAATCACAGCGAATTCAAGGCTCATCTCTGAGTCAGCCTGGGGAGGAAAAAAGTGCATTTTTTCAGTAGCTGCTCCTTGGGAAAGAGTTGAGGAGATGCAGCCCTGTGTGCAGAGTAAAGCAGGGCTGAGGAGGAGGGTGCAGATGCTCCAGGGTGGAAATCCTGCTCCTCAGGTGGGCAGCACTGTGGAGTTTCATCAAGTCAGACTTTTAGTTGAGATCCCTGGGTCTCAGCTCACATTGCCTGAAAGATTTGTCCCTGTTTGCACTTGTGGATCCAGGGACCACTGCCGGATCACCTGTGGGACAAATCCTGAAGGGTTAGAATTGGTTTTCCAGCCTGATGCTGGAATTCAGAGTGGGGTTGGTTGTTTCCTTCCCTTTTACCTCCAATACCCAGGATCAGCTCAGTGCCAGGAGCAAATTCCTTGATTTGAGGTGACCCCAAACCAGGGCACTTATCAGGAGCTGCTGGCTCTTCCCAGGAAGCTGCTCCACCAAAAAAAAGCCAAAGGACAGCCCAGGGTGTTGCTGTGAGCAGAGCAGGGGCAAGGTGGGATAAATTCCTCATCATTTCTCTGTTCTAGAGTTCAGTGAAACTGCAGAGAAATCCTGGAATGGTTTGGGTGGGAAGGGATCTTAAGGATCACCCATGGGCAGGGACACCTTCCACTGTCCCAGGTTGTTCCAAGCCCTGTCCAACCTGGCCTTGGAGACTTCCAGGGATCCAGGGGCAGCCAGAGCCTCTCTGGGCAGTGATGGTTTGATCCCTGGGCCAGCACAGGAATGGCTTTTCCAGGCTGGATTTCTTGTCCCACCCCAGGTCTACGATGGCACCAACAGCTCTGCCCGGCTGCTGGGCACCTTCAGCCACTCGGAGCTGCTGGGCACCAGCATCAACAGCACCTCCAGCTCCATGTGGCTGGAGTTCATCACTGACACTGCCAACACCAGCAAAGGCTTCGAGCTGCAGTTCTCCAGTGAGTTTCAATCCCATGGGTGCTGCCAATCCCACAGGCCATGGTGTATTTTTGTGGTTTTGTGTTGCACGTGAGCAAAGAGTCCTTTCTGGGGTGATCTTGTACCCAAAGGGGAGTTGGAGTGTGGGAGAGCACAGAATCCCAGGATTACTGAGGGTGGGAAAGCCCTCCAAGCCCATCCAGTCCAAGCTGTGCCCAATCCCTGCCTTGTCACCGAGTGCCACATGCAGCCCTTCCTTGGACACCTCCAGGGATGGGCACTCCAAACCTCCCTGGGCAGTTCCAAGGCCTGATCATGCAGAAATTCCTCCTGGTGTCCAACCTGACCTTCCCTGGCACAGCTCAAGGCTGTTTCCTCTTCTCCTGTCCCTGTTCCCTGGGATATGATCAAACTGTTCCTGTCGAGCCTATAGCGATCCAGAAATTCAGATCAAAACTCCAACATTGATTAAAACCCCACGAATTTCCAACATGGCCCTTTTGGTCCCCAGCAAATCACTGTAAGAAGAAAACACCCCCGTGGCTTTGTGTGAAACCCTCCTGGCTGTGAAATTCCCAGTACCAACTGCTGCCCTTCCTCCCTGTGCAGGTTTTGAGCTCATCAAGTGCGAGGACCCCGGCGTGCCCCAGTTTGGGTACAAGGTGCACGACGAGGGACACTTTGCTGGCAGCTCAGTGTCCTTCAGCTGTGACCCTGGCTACACCCTGAGAGGCACCAGGGTGCTGGTGTGCCTGACTGGGGAGAGGAGAGCCTGGGACCAGCCCCTGCCAACCTGTGTAGGTGAGACACCTTCTCCTCCTTCTCCTTCTCCTTCTCCTTCTTCTCCTTCTTCTCCTTCTTCTCCTCCTTCTCCTCCTTCTCCTCCTTCTCCTCCTTCTCCTCCTTCTCCTTCTTCTCCTCCTTCTCCTTCTTCTCCTCCTTCTCCTCCTTCTTCTCCTTCTTCTCTTGTCCTCCTTCTTCTCCTTCTCCTTCTCCTCCAGCACCTCCAGGGAGAGATTTCCTTGGATCCCACACCCTGAGCATCCTTGCTCCCTCCTTTGCTGATGCACTGACATTAACTCTGCTGTTAATTGCATCTGCACTAATTAAGTTGTGTGTGGTGAAGGTCCTTGAGATGGAGACACCTCCTGCTCTGCCAAAACTTCCAGGAAGTCATTTCCTTGGATCCCACAGCCTGAGCACCCTTGGTTCCTGCTTTGCTGATCCATTGACATTACCTCTGCTGTTAATTGCATCTGCACCAATTAAGTTGTGGCGAGTGTGGTGTGGGTCCTCAAGATGGAGACACCTCCTGCTCCTCCAGCTCTCTCCAGACTGAGATTTCCTTGGGTACCCCACCCTGACCATTTTTTGTCCCTGCTTTGCTGATCCATTGACATTAACTCTGCTGTTAATTACTCCCAACTGTACTAATCAAGTTGTAGTGAGGATCCTCTGTGAGGCATCCCGAGATGGAGACACCTCCTGCACCTCCAGGAAATTATTTCCTTGTGGCTTCCCCACCCTTTACTGATCCATTGACATTAACTCTGCTAATTGCCCATCTGCACTAATTAATGTGAGGATCCTGTGTGACACAGAGAGCACCTGAAGCAGCTTTAACATGAAGCACTCTGCCCTAAACACACATTTGACAGGAAGTTTTTTGCTTCCTCGTGCTGTTCCAGCCCTTGTCCTTTCACTCTGGACACGTTGAAGTGAGTGGCACCTCCTGATAGTGACACCAACGTGTGTCCTGGCATGTGACAGCTCAGAGCCAGGTTTATTTGAGAGCTGCCTGACACCTGATCCCATCCCCAGACATTTCAATTCCCTTTGCAGAGTTCCCTTTTCACCTGCAGCTCTTCCTGCTTGGGAAATTCTGATTTGGGGTGGTTTTTTTTGTGTTAAATGAATGGGGCTGATTGCTGATTCCTGTCCTGCTGTGCCCAGGACATGGGGAAGTTGTTGGACACTGAGTCCCTCAGGAGATCTCCACACCCAGGGATGTGCTCAGCCCCTGGCACTCCGTGTTCTCTCTCCCAGGAGGCAGGACCATTCCTTGGCTGGGATTTCAGCCTCATTTATTGATGTAAAAAGATAAATCTCTGTCATTTGTGCGTTTTCTTAACCTTCACCCTGTTTGCTCTTCATGTGTTGGATATGAGGCTGTGTCTGAGCGTGTGGAAATTAAAAAGCAATGAAAGAAAACTGAAAGAAATGAAAATTACAGAATTTGAATGGATATGTTATGGAAATTACTCCAAATCCTCACATTCTTTGCAGTTCATTTACAGCGACATTTACAAGTTCTTTGGCTCCTTATCCTTCATTTTCTGATGAATCCAAGCAGAGGAGCAGAGCTCCTTCACCCCCACGTGTGGAGCAGGGAAGCAGGATCCTGGCAGGCTCTGCCTTTGCTCCCTGGGGATTCAGAAAGGTGGAGGGAAGCTTTGCCAGGTGTTCAGACCGAGCACAGAAATGCAGAATAATTCTGATAACTCAGCTGAACTCAACAATTCTCTTCATCTTTATAAGCTTTTAGAATCCCTGGAAAAAGCCAGGAATAATCTCTGTTGCAGGGTTGACTTGCCAAGCAAGAGCCACAGAAAGCCACGAATTTCCTCCCTAACCCCATAAATATTTTTGTTCCAGCCGAATGTGGAGGGACAATCAGAGGAGAGACCTCAGGACGGATCCTTTCTCCAGGATATCCAACTCCCTACGACCACAACCTCAACTGCATCTGGACCATCGAGGCAGAGCCTGGATGCACCATTGGGTGAGCTGGGCTCCTGTGGTTTGGCTTCTTTCCCACTTGGAGCTGATTTTTTTCCAGGTCAAAAATAAAATGAGGCAAGGAGGGAGAAGCTGCTGCCACTCTGGAGAGGGACAAGTAGGGAGAAGTCATTGCTTTGGTTCCAGAATCAGGGAATGGTTTAGGCTGGGATTAAGGATTTATGGGATTTATTTCCCACCAGCCCAGGCTGCTCAGAGCCCCCAGAGGCATCACTGCTCCTCTGCTTTCAGCCCTGTGTGTCCCCCGGGTGGTGACACCAGACCATATCCTGGTCCTGCCCATGGTGTTCCTGAGCTCAGACATCCCAGAGCTTTGGTGTCCATGGGCAGCTTCCCACCCCTCTCCTGAATGGGATGCATCCAGAATCAAACCCTTTTTTCCACCAGATTAATGAGGAACTTCCCAAAAGTGCTGATTGGCCACACAGTCCTGGAATGAGGCTGTTGTAGGAAATCACAGGGAATGTCCCAGGATCCAGGCAGTTCCTGCTCCCTGATCCTTCACTTCTGCCCCACCACCCACCCAGGAATGTTTGCCCAGCCCTGCCAAACCCTTCAGGGCTGCCCTGGGTGTTCCCACAGGTTCCAGGCTGGCCAAAGCCTGCAGAAATCTGGAATATTTGGGCAAGCCAAGCTTTGACTGAGTGGTGGGATTTGAATATAAAAATTCTAAATAATAATCATCATCATCATCATCATCCTCCCATCAGAGTTCCCAGTGCTTGTCAGCCATTCCTGGCTCATCCCAAGCCCGTGGCTGTTCCATCCTGAACTCCTTCCCTCTCAATCCCATTTTCTCCCCCCTGCTGCCTCAGCACCCATCACCTCTCCAGCACAGCCTGTCCCTCAGGGTGAGCTCTGTGCTGCTTTTAGCCCTTGGAGTTCTGCTGGAGGCAGGTTTGGGCTGGTGTTTTCATTTTTATTTAATGCAGAAATTCCCTCCATTAGCACTGCCCTTCAGAATGGCTCAATAATGGATGGGTTTGGGTGTGAGCAGAGGAGGAAAAGCACAGCCAAAGCAGCTGAATCCCTGCACAGGCAACTTCCACTTGAAATCTCCTCTATTTTTATTCTCCTGGAAAAGGTTTTTATAGGACAGAGTAGAGAGGTCCCTTTTTCCCCCCATCCAAAGGCTGCTTCAGCAACTTTGCTCTTTTAATCCCTAAAAGCACCCACATGAGCAGGGATTTGGGATCAACCAAAGGCTTGGAAGAGGCCAGCAGTGAAAGGAGAAGGTTCCAGGAGGCATCAGAGCCACACACACCTGGTGACCCTGCCTTTCCCACAGATCAGAGCTCCCTCTCCCTGCCCCTTTCATTTCCCAGCTCCAGCAGCAGCACAGCTGATCTCAGGGGAGTGGAGAGAGCACATTCCCAGCAACTTCATTTTTATGGTAATCCATTGGAAAAATAATCCTCTTCACGCATGATACAATTGTACAAAGCTCTCATTTATAACTTACATGAAAATTAATCACCAGAGCTTTTGGAATGAAGCTGTATCTGCACAGCACGAGGGGAAGGGCAGGGGGGTGAGACAGGGAGAAAAACGAGGCTGCACTTTAGAGCCACGAAAGGGAAAGGGCTGCTCTTGCAGAGGGGGTTGATTTGGGGCTTGGAGTGCCTTGGTTGGGCTGGGAGAGCTGGGGGAGAGGAGCAAAAGGAGGAAGGTGTGCTGGAAAATGGGTGGAAATTCCGTGGGCAGCTGGGAGCAGGGAGCACAGAGACATGGCAGAGGTGGGTTGTGGTCAGTTCCTGATCCCAGTGTTGTCAAAATCCACTGATGTTGTTAATTCATGCCCCTTTCATGGGTATTGACAGGTTCCACTTGCCAGAGTTTCATCTGGAAACAGGAGGGAGAAAACACCCAGAGCTGGAAGGGACCCACAGGGATGAAGCATTGCTCACACACTCAGGGCAGAGCTGGGCTCTCTTCTCTGCTCCTTGCTAAGCTGGCAGAACTTCCCCTCTCTCACACTTATAAATATAATCTCCCCACTTTCTAATTTGATTGTTGGGGGATTTTTTTTTGTTGTTGTTGTTGTTGTTTTTTGAGGGGGTTTTTTGTTTGTTTGTTTGTTTTTTCTGCATTTCCATGCCTGTAATTGGGAAATTGGGATTGTCAGAGTGCAGGAATAGAACTCCTTTCCCCTCAGGGATAGAACTCCTTTCCCCTCAGGAATAAAACTCCTTTCCCTTCAGGAATAAAGCTCCTTTCCCTTGCATTGCCTGCTGAAGCAGGGGCTGTGCCTGGTCTCACACCTCAGGCTGAGGGAGAAGCTGAGATGTGCCTGTGGAATAGATGGATTTGCTCCAGAGAACTCCAGGTCTGATATCCAGCCTGTCCCATGGATCACCTGGATCAAGGTGTTCTCCCCCTGGCACAGCCTGAAGTTGGTTTTTCTCAAATAAATGAGAAATTTTTTTCTCAAATAAATGAGGTGGTTTTGGCAGCCCTGGAGCTGCTGGTGGCACTTCCAGGGTGTCCTCCCGGTCCAGCTCAACCTCTGGCAGCCTCTCCCTGATCCCAAGGTCTCCAGGGATGAGTTTTTCCCAGCAGTTCTGGCTCACTGGGCCCAGTTAAGGCTGGGAACAAAGGTAATCACACCAAGGCAGCCGTGGAGAGCAGCTCTGTGCCATCCATCCTGATTTCCCTCAAGCCTGGCTTTATTTCTCTTTGCTCAAGGTCTCTGCTTGGGAGATTTATGATTCAGCTCCTTTGGTTTCTCCCAGCTTCTGTGGGCATCATTTTGTTGCTGAGGATTTTGCAGTGGGGCTTTTTTCTTTTTTTTCTCCCCCCCTTTTTTTTTGCTTTATGGCTCTCCCCTGATTTATTTATGTTTGCCCCAGATAAATGGGAAAGCAGCCAAGTGAAAGCTTCCCTGTTTGCCTGTGTGGGCTGGCAGGGATTTCAGCCCAGCACCTGATGGGTTTATTTTTTACAGATTTTTTTCTGTTTCTAGGTTTCTGTCCCCGTTTCACACTGGGGTTGAGTTGCCCATGGTTGGCCTGATTTTGTTGTGCCAGAGGGAAAATGGGGCAGTGACAAACAGGGGCAGGGAAATTCCTCCTCTCCAGGTGGGATTTGAGTGCAGGAGTGGAAGCGATCAGCTCCTGCTCCATCCCCAGGGAATGGTCACATTCCCAAGAGCTCCAGGAGGGTTTGGACAACACCCTCAAGGACAGGGTGGGATTTGGGGATATCTGCAGGGCCTGGAATTGGATTTGATGATCTCTGTGGGTCCATTCCCCCTCAGGACACTCAGAACTGCATCCTTCAGCTGGTCCCTCCCCCAGGTGCCACCACAACCAGGGCAGGATCTTATTCTTGGATGGTTCTTCTGTCCTGGGAAGATCCCAAAGCTCCTGGAAAAGCCTGGATCCATCTGCTGCCCATCCTCCCACAGCAGAGCTGAGCCTGGGGAGCAGATCCCAGCAGGGATGTGTTGGGATCGTGTCTGTCCTGTCCTGGAGTGCCACCAGCCTCACCTGGCACGGAGACACCTCCTGCCTCTCCCTTGGCTCCATCACTGGCCCAGTCTCCAGTGGGAATTCCCTCACCATGAGGCCTCCTGCAGCTTTCCCTCAGGAATTCCCTGTGGAAGTGCCTTGAGCTCTCTCTCCAGGACAGACCCAACTCTGAAATCCAGAGGAAGGGAATGAAATCTGCCTTCAGAGCCTCAAAATAAACCCCTCAGTGTCAGCTCACTGTCACCTTCCTAACTCCTGTTTTCCCTCCCTTCTTTTCCTGGTGTGGATTTTGGAGCTCTCCCTCCTGCTGCCTCATTTTCTCCCTGTATTCTCTGCTGACGTTCCTCTGTTTGCTGATCTAAACCCCATTCTGCAACACCCAGACCTTCCTAAAATACATCAAAATCCTGGAGGTGCTGCAATCCAGCATCGGAATTGGCACAAACCACACTCCAGGTCTGAATTCCAGAGGAGACAACACATTCCACGTGGGCCTGGCTGCCTGAATGGTGCACAAACTGTCACTGTCATATTTTCTGAAAAATCCCTTCTCCAGGATTGCTTCTCCTGGGGAAGCTGAGAAGCCTCAGAGAAAAAAATGAAAACAATAATTATCTGATTTGCTTCTTCTCTGTTTTGCTGCTTTGGAATGTAATTGAGAGATTGTTTATCCTACAAAACAATGGTTTCATGTGAATTGTTTTAACTTGATAACCATCACGGTCAGGCTGTGTTGGACTCTGGAAAGAATCATGAGATTCATTTTTATCTTTTAACCTTCTGTCTGTATCCTTTCTGTATTCTTTAGTATAGTTTAGTATAGTATTCTTTTATATAAAATAATAACATAAAATAATTAATTAGCCTTCTAAAAACATGGAGTCAAATTCAATCATTCCTCCCAACGATGGCAGACTCAAAAAATACCACAGCAAACCTCACTCCAGGCCTGAATTCCAGATGAGGCATGTTCTGTGTGAGTCTGGCTGCCTGAATGTGGCACAAACCACACTCCAGGCCTGAATTCCAGGTGTTTTTTGCCCCTCAGGCTCCACTTCATGGTTTTCCACACCGAGGAGTTCCACGACGTGCTGCGGATCTGGGACGGGCCGGTGGAGAATGGGATCCTGCTGAAGGAGATGAGCGGCTCGGGGCTGCCTGGGGACATCCACAGCACCTTCAACTCTGTCATCCTGCAGTTCAACACCGACTTCTTCACCAGCAAACAGGGCTTTGCCATCCAGTTCTCAGGTGGGATGTGCAGGGGTTCCTTAAAAACTGACCGGACCCAGAGGGAAACCCCAGCCACACCTCAGCCCTGCAGACACATTCATTTCAATTATTTAGGGTGACATATTCCAATATTCACAGAGGGTTCCAGGTCTGTGCAGTTGTTTTGGAGTGATAATAAACAGGGAGTGGTTGGGTGAGTGATGATGTGACTTTCCCTGGACTGAGACACATTGAAACATCTTCCCAAGTTTGGGTTTTTTTTTTTTTTCCCATAACTTTCTGTCCAGGGTGCCTTGCTTGGCTGGGGGAGCCAGGCAGCATTTTGGGGAGAATTTCTCCTGGGTTTCAGACTTTTGGGATGACCCAGACAGGCAGAGCTTTGTGTCACCCAGCACAGTGGTGCCATCCTGGGGTTTTTTGGCCAGATTTGTGTCTCATCCTGCCAGGAAGGACCAGCCTGGGCTGTTAACTTCCTTATCTCCAGCTGCACAGAAAGAGAGGGATTTCCTCTGGCTCTTTCAAGAGCAGCTTTCTCTAAACTGCCTGGCTGTAACAGACTCTCATCAACTTAGCAGGAAATAAGCTCCTGATCTGGAGCTGGGCTTTATTGACTGCTCCTGCTCAAAGCCTTTGTTCAGCAGGTGTGACTAAGCAGCCAGACCTGAGCTCAGACCTGTCCACTTTGGGATCTTGGGAGCTTTAATGAGGTGGATAAGCTCACAAAACTCCTATTACTCCAGGATTTTCCCTGCTGGTAAATCCTTGTGCTGTTGGCAGACCTTGAGCTCAGGCAGCAGCGAAGCTTTGCCTGTCCCCAGCTCAGGGGACATCTCAGACCTCAAAGAGAGGCAGCAACAAGTCTGGAAGGGAAACAAACACATTTCTGAAAGGTCAGGCTTGATGCTTCACAGATCTTGAGGCTAAATTTCTCTGCCACTCAGGGGAAAGTGTGAAGTGCTGGTGGCTGAGTTGATTTTGCAGCATGTGCCTTGGCACAGAACTCTCCAAAAACACCGTGGAAGATCAGTGGGTGTCTGGCCTGATGGAGTAAACAGCCATGTGCACAATTCTACATCAAAGCTGCTCCCTGGGTGCTGCTCTTGAACTTGCTGGTCCCCAGAGCCTTTCCCAGCTGGAGTGGCAGATGCTCAGAGCAAAGGGAAAAGCACTTTTTGTGTGTGGGGAGGGAGCTTTGTGGGATGCTGAGGGAGGAGGGATGGGGAATCAAGGCATGGCCTGGATGTCTGGGTAAGGACAGAGCCTGAGGACAGCCAGTGCTGCAGGCCTGGTGTTAAATAAATAAACATTGACATTCAGGAGTGCTTTTAATTCCCTGCAGTGTCCACAGCCACCTCCTGCAACGACCCAGGAATCCCCCAGAACGGGAGCCGGAGCGGGGACAGCAGAGAGGCCGGGGACTCCATCACCTTCCAGTGCAACCCTGGCTACAGCCTGCAAGGGGAGGCCCAGATCACCTGTGTGCAGATCCAGAACAGGTTCTTCTGGCAGCCAGACCCACCCACCTGCACAGGTACCCAGGGGAGCGGGACCCTGTCCTGGCACACGGACACAGATCTGTGACTGAACCCATGAACAGATCCGTGTTCTAAACCCAGGGACACGGATCCATGTCCTGAACCCATGGACACAGATCCATGTCCTGGATCCAGGGACACAGATCTGTGACCTGAACCCATGGACACAGATCTGTGACTGAACCCATGGACAGATCCATGTTCTAAACCCAGGGACACAAGATTTGTGTTCTAAACCCAGGGACACAGATCCATGTTCTAAATGCATGGACACAGATCCATGTCCTGAATCCATGGACACAGATCCATGTTCTAAACCCAGGGACACAGATTCGTGTCCTGAATCCATGGACACAGATCTGTGACCTGAATCCGTGGAGAGAGGGCCCTGTCCTGGCACACGGACACATATCCATGACCTGAATCCATGGACAGATCCATGTCCTGGATCCATGGACACAGGGCCATGTCCTGGGCACAGGGACACAGATCCCTGACCTGAATCCTTGGACACAGGTCCGTGTTCTGAATCCATGGATACAGAGCCCTGTCCTGAATCCAGAGACACAGATCTGTGACCTCAATTCATGGTCACAGATCCATGATCTGAGCCCAGGGATGCAGATCCATGTCCTGGGCGCATGGACACACATCCCTGTGTTGAATCCATGGGCACAGGGCCATGTCCTGGCACACAAACACAGATCCACATCCTGAGCCCATGGACACACATCCATGTCCTGAACCCTGTTGTAAAATTTCGCCCCGCACATCTTGAAAAATTAAGAAATATTTTTTAAAATATTCTTCGGGTCTCCAGAGCTGTGATAAAAAATGTTGATTTTCCAATACTTCAAATTGTACTTCAGTTGTTTATAGGTTTTTTTTTTTCCAGCCAATTTAATATGAATTGATAAAGGATTTGGAGGAATAATCAGTGAAATATCAGTAACTGGGGGAGAGGCAGCTTGGTTGGAGCTAAACTAGGAAAATTCAGTATTAAATTTAGGGCTGATTTGGGGTATTTAGCATTTCAAATGTGTTTTCCCCTCTTTGTGGCACAACTGTGAAACAATCCGGGCTGGGAGAGCCCCGGGAGGATTGGGCCATTTGAAGTCTGCATCCCTCCCAATCCCAGGCAGCACTGGCTGGGTCCAGCTCCTGCTTCAAATCCTTTGGAGACTCTGGGTGGGATTTTCAAAGGAATCCGAGGGTGTTGAACACTTGTTTCCCCTCAGGCTTTTCAAAACTGAGTCCTTAGATTTCAGTTTCTTCGGAGTTTTCCCCTGATGTTGCAGTCTGGGAGGGGAAAGCACCCTTGGGGTTAAAATTGGGGTGGATGGGCACAGAAGAGATACTGGTGGGCTCTTCCAAGGCATTTTTGGGGGACTTTCAGCCAAATTTTCCATGTCTGTGCTGTGATTTCCTGCTGTGTCCCAGAGGGATAGAAGTTCTCCGTGCCTGAGTCTGGACTTGGTTGAAAAAGTTGCTTTAAATCTTTGGAGAAGGGTCTCTAATCTCTATTTGGATATTTCTAGACCAGCCCCACTGGGGTTTTCCTGATAATTTTTCTTATCAAAGCCTACAGGACAATTCTATGTGCTCATTCCTCCATGGAAAATGTTTCCAAGATTTATCCCATCATTTTTGTCCCATCCCAGCTCATTTCCCACCCTGTAGCTGCTCTCAGACAGGCTGTGCTCTCCTTGCTCTCATCCCATCCCAAAAGTGGGAGGTTTGGTGGTTCTTCCAAGGTATTTTTGGGAGGCCTTCAGCCAAATTTTCCATATCTGTGCTGTGGTTTCCTGGTGTGTCCCAGAAGGATAACATTTCTCCATTTTTGGACTTGAAAAAGCTCTCTAATCCCTACTATGGCATTTCTAGACCAGCCCCGCTGGGTTTTACCTGATCTTTTTCCTGATATTTTTCTTTATCAAAGCCCACAGGGCAATTCCACGTGCTCGCTCCTTCGTGGAAAATGTTTCCAAGATTTATCCCACCATTTTTGTCCCATCCCAGCCCATTTCCCACCCTGTAGCTGCTCTCAGACCCCCTCCCTTTCACCCCAAGTACGTGAGGGTCGATCTGGGAAACCTTAGAGCCCTCACAAGGAGCCTGCAGAAAAAAAATGACAGGGAAAAATAACAGTCATGTTTTGCCACGGTGAGAAACACGAGCAGGCACTTGGAGCCTTAAAAAAGCAAGAATTGATTTTTCAATCAGCTTGGCATTTCGTGTGCTGGGACGTGGAGTAAACACGGCGGAGCCATTTAGGCCCAGCCGTGTTTTCACCTCGTTACAGGCGAGCAGGCCTTGACAGGGACTTCCATAAATGCCGCAGAAAAATGGAATTTCTCCCTCTCTCCCCCCCTGGCTCCTCACTTAGGGATTTTAGGAAGGTCCTGGTGGCATCCAGAGCTCTCTTTGTGGCGTTTGTCCCGTGTGGAATGGCAGAGCCCTCACCTGGCAGCGCCGCCACAGCCTCGCGTCCCGCGTGAGCCTCAGGCTCACTTCCCGCTTAAATCCCCAAATCCCCCACAAGGATTCCGTGCTATCTCAAGCCCCCCCATCTATCCCACCTCCGTTTTGTTTGTTTTCCCCATTCCCGCTCCTTGTTTGGTGCTTTGGAAGTCTGTGTGCTCCAGAGGCTCACCCTGGGTGGTTTTCCCGCAGCTCCGTGCGGCGGGATCCTGACGGGCCCGGCTGGGGTGATCCTGTCGCCGCAGTACCCGGAGCCCTATCCCCCAGGGAAGGAGTGTGACTGGAAGCTGACGGTGTCCCCTGACTATGTCATTGCCCTGGTGTTCAGCGTGTGAGTACGCCGGGGTTTGGTGCCGCGGGCCTGGGGAGGGGCCCCATGGTTTGGTGCCATGGCCACGGAGCGGGGAGGGATGGTCTGGGTGGGGATGTCTCAACTCTGGGAAGGAACCTGATGGAACTGTCCCATGCCCCTGGATAACCTGTTCCCAGACTTTTTTGGGGGTGGAGATCCTCATATTCCAGCTGCAGCTCCTCTCTGATAGACAGAACATTGTCACAGTCACATTTTCTGGAAAAATCCCTTTGCCCAGGATTTTTCTCCTGGGAAGCTGAGAAGCCTCAGAGAAAAAGGAA
>JAYDZK010000086.1:4121628-4135535 GCA_034509185.1 Euphonia xanthogaster
TTTCATTATTATCTTTTTAGCCTTCTGTCTGTATCCTTTCTGTATTCTTTAGTATAGTTTAGTATAGCATTCTTTAATATAATCTAGTATCATAAAAGAATAAATGAGCCTTCTGAGAACACAGAATCAGATTCATCATTCCTGCCTGCCACGGGGCACCCCACAAGTACAGCAGAGCATGATGTGGCCCAGCCCAGGAATCCCTGCAGCAGCTCCAGCTCAGGCTCTGTCTCTTGACTCCATCCCCACTCGTGGATGGAGGCAGGAATTTCCTCTGCCTGGCAGGATTTTGGAGCAGGAGCAGCCAGTCCCTTGCCTTGGGGTTCCAAATCCCTGGACCTCAACTCAGAATTCTCCAGGGATGTGTCCCGATCCCAAGCTCTCCTCCTTTGCTTTTGCAGCTTCAGCCTGGAGCCTGGCTACGATTTCCTGCACATCTACGATGGGCCTGACTCCCTGAGCCCCCTGATTGGGAGTTTTTATGGCTCCCAGCTCCCAGAGAGGATCGAGAGCAGCAGCAACAGCCTTTTCCTGGCGTTCCGGAGCGACGCCTCCGTCAGCAACGCCGGCTTCATCATCGAGTACACAGGTGGGGGCTGAGGGCACACCTGGCCCAGCAGCCACCTGGGGCTTCCCCTGGGCTTATTCCCAGATTATTCCACTTGCTGGAGCAAGTGGAGAGGCTCTAGATGCTGTGGAAAACTCCTTCCAGGGGGAATTCTGGTGTTTTCCATCCCCAAAGCAGAGGGTGGAGAAGGGGAGGGAGGGAGAGAGTCCCTCTTGCCCAAAGCAGTGGGAGGAGAGAGGGAGGTGAAGAGGAATGGAGTGAAACAGGAAAAGAGAGGCTCAAAAGTGTCCAAAATTTGTCCATCAAGACCCCACTGAGCCCAGGAGAACTCAGGATTTGAAGGCTGAGGATACAGATGTGTGATGGGTAGTGGGGGTTGACCAGTCTGTGGCTCCCAAAACAGGGAATTGGTGCTCTGGGAAAAAAGAAATTCCCACCCTTTTGTGCTCCATTCACTGGAATCACCTGGTGCAGCTGCTGTGGACAGGAAACCATGGGATCATCTGGCTTTTCATGCAGAGAAGCAAAAGCAAAACCTGTGGGCTTTACAGTTTCCTGTTTCTCCTTCCACACCTTCCCCAAAATCTGAGAGCCCCTGATTTAATGCTTAAGCACACTTGAATTGTTCCCAGAGCCTCTGCTCTCAGAAAAGCCCTTGTCTTTAATGAGCAATTTCCAAATGACAAAAGAGCAGGATTAATCAAAGCCTCTAATTATATTACAGGCAGGAAAAAAAAATAAAGAAAGAAAAAACAACCAAAAAAAAAAAAAGCTGTTAAAAGAAGAAGAAGAAGGAAAGAAATATCTAAGTCCTGACAGCTCTGTAGTGTTCCCTGGAATTTTTATGTGGAAATGGGATTTTAAACTCTGCAAGGCAGAGAATTTTTCATTCTCAGGGTGGAGCAAGGTGGGGTTTGGCCTCTGCTCACAGGGAACAGGGACAGGATGAGAGGGAGCAGCCTCAAGTTGTGCCAGGGGGGCTCAGGTTGGACATCAGCAGGAATTTCTGCATGGAAAAGGTGTCAGGCCTCGGAAGGGATGGAATCCCCACCCCTGGAGGTGTCCAAGGAATAAATGAAAGAATCCCAGATTGGTTTGGGTTGGAAAGGACCTTAAAGCCCATCCAGTTCCATAGGCAGGGACACTTCCACTATCCCAGATTGCTCCCAGTTCCATCCAGCCTGGCCTTGGACACTTCCAGGGATGGGGAATCCATGATTTCTGTGTGCCAGGGCCTCCCCATCTCAAATATGATTTGTCCTTGTGGCACTCGCTGCTCTGGGCTGGTAACAAGGTGGGGATGGGGCACAGCTTGGACTTGATGATCCTGAAGGGATTTTCCAGCCTCAGCCATCCTGGGGTTGTGCAAAATCAAAGTTTTGCCTTCCTGCTTGGATTTTGGGTGCCTGTGTGGGAAGTGGAGCCTCCCTTCTCCCAGGGCGGGGTCTGGAGCAGCCAGAATCCAAACCAAATCCCAAATCCACTCGCTGCAAATGGTGCCAGTCCTTGTGAAAATCCCACACATTCCCGGGTGAAAAAAAAAGCTTAAAAATCCTCCCATTTCACTGATCAAAACAGCAGAGGAGCTGTGTCAGAGGAATAAAAATCCTGGGAATTTTATTTTTTTTAAATTTTTTTTAATAGTTTTTAAAATTTTATCTCTTTTCCCTGCAGAGAACCCTCGGGAGTCCTGCTTTGACCCGGGGTCCATCAAGAATGGCACCAGGGTGGGCACGGACCTGAAGCTGGGCTCCACCATCACCTTCTACTGTGATGGGGGCTACGACATTGAGGGGGGCCCCACCCTCACCTGTGTCATGGGAGGGGATGGGAAACCCACCTGGAACAAGCCACGCCCCACCTGTACAGGTAAACCCCACGGGAAGGGGCTGGGGGGAGGATCTGCCCAGAGCTGGATCCCTCAATGCATCCCCCATGGAAAACTGGGGGTTAATTGAGAGGGGTTTTCTCAGTTTTTCCCTAATTTTTTTAGGGGTTTTACCAGGAATTAGTTTTCATTGTTTTTCAGGGTTTTAACAGGAAGAGCTGATTCCTGGGAGTTTTTTTGAGGGTTTTTTTTTTTTTGGAGACAGACAGGAAACTGGACGTGGCTGATTCAGTGCCTGGCACATCCCAAGTGCCTGGCACAGGGCAGGAGTCAGGAATCCACTGAAACCCTGGCTAAGCCTGATCCTTGCTAATCCAAACCCTCAGTCTTGGGTGTTCCTGAGCAGGGACAGAGCTCGGTGACAAAACAAGGGGTTTTTCCTTAGGGTTTCCCTGTGGTTATTTTGTTGTTTTTTTTCTGACTTCATGGTTTGCAGTCAGACTTGAGCTGAGAAGGGGATCAAGAGGCAGCTGGTGGGGGGAAGGAGTGAAATCCCTAATTTGGGAAGGCTCTGGCAGGGAAAACTGAGGAAAGGTGGCAAAAGGAGCTCATCCCCAACTGTGAGGTGGGGAACAGTGCAAATCCCACATTAATTAGTGGTTTGATAATTCCACATGGAGCCAGCACAAACTCAGGGTGGGAAAAACTTGATTTTTCCAATGAGAACTTCCAGGGAGCAGCACTTGGAGCAGGGAATGGTGGCTGGGGACATTTCCAGGCTCCAGGGGTGCTCCATGACCTTTTCTCTTGCAGCTCCCTGTGGAGGGCAGTACACAGGCTCAGATGGAGTCGTCCTGTCCCCAAATTATCCCCAAAACTACACCAGTGGCCAGGTGTGCCTGTACTCCATCGTCGTGCCCAAGGACTATGGTACCATGCTTGGAATTTTTATGGGATTCTCTTCTTGCAACTCTTATTTGCTGGGGTTTTTAATGCTGATTTTTTTATAAGTGCATCCAAAACTAGAGATAAGGCAGATGGGAGAACAGCAAGAGCTGTTGGGTGCTCTTTGTGCTGGAGTCAGAGAAAATTCTGGATTTGTCCAGGTTTTGTCCAAAGCTCAACCCAATGGGAACCGATTACAGCTAATCAATAATTATTGTCCCTCAGTGGAATTCTGCACCTCATGTTCCCTAGGCAGGGGAAGGGGATGGGTCCCTGAAAATTCCCAGAGGGCTGGGAATCAGTGGGAAAATGAACCCGGGGGAGGCTGGTGCTGCCTCTGGAATTTGGGATAAATAAAGGGCTCCCATTTTTCCAGGCTGTCACTCAGACCTTGTCCCTGCCTGGAATAAAGGCAGCTGAAACACAGGACAGAGGTTGTGCTGGGAAAACAGATCCCAGTTTGGAATGCTGGGAATCCTGGGGGGTCAGGGGTTGGGCTCGATGGTCCTTGGGGTCTGCTTCAGCTCAGGGGATTCCAGACTTCCATGAAAATGCCTTGGCCCCATCGCCTGGCTGTGTAGGGTGGTGTGGGGACAGCAGTGGGATGGCAGTGGGGACAGCAATGGGACAGCAGTAGGATGGTGGCAGGGGGATGGGAGTGGGACAGCAGTGGAGTCATCAGTGGGGACAGCACTGGGATTGAGTGGGGATGATGGTGTGATGACCGTGGGGACAGCAGTGTGGTGGCACTGGGGACAGCAGTGTGGGGATGGCAGTGTGGTGACACTGGGGACAGCAGTGTGGTGGCACTGGGGACAGCAGTGGGATGGCAGTGTGGTGGCACTGGGGACAGCAGTGTGGGGACTGCAGTGTGTTGACAGTGGGGACAGCAGCGTGGTGATGCTGGGGACAGCAGCGTGGTGATGCTGGGGACAGCAGTGGCCGGTGCCAGCCCTGTCCCTGTCCCTGTCCCTGTCCCTGTCCCCACAGTGCTCTTCGGGCAGTTTGCCTTTTTCCAGACGGCGCTCAATGACGTGCTGGAGGTGCACGATGGCCCCACGGAGCACTCACGGCTGCTCAGCTCCCTCTCGGGCTCTCACTCAGGTAGGGAGCTGCTCCGTGTCCCCTGTCCCTCTCCCCTGTCCCTGTCCCTGCTGGGGACAGCAGCTTTGGCACAGCTGACACCCAACACCTGCTCCCTGTGGCTCATTCCTTCACCTCTGTGTCTCCTGTTTTCCTTCCTCCCCATCCAGGGGAATCTTTGCCATTGGCCACCACCAACCAGATCCTCATCAAATTCAGCTCCAAGGGTCAATCCACAGCCAAAGGCTTTCACTTTGTCTACCAAGGTGAGTTCAGGTGTGTTCTGGAAGTGTCCTCAGGTCGCTCCCAGGGGTGTCCTGAGTGTCCTGAGCTGCTTTTGGTGTCTGGGGGTTCTGAGCAGGGAATATCACAGGGAATTAGGGTTCCTTTGTGAGCAGAGCTCTGGCAGGGCTGGCTGGCTGCTGTGGGTACTTTGTATTCTGCCCTTTCATTCCTACTCAGTCTGAACCTTGCACATCCCAGGATTATCATCAGCCCCATCCCGGCGTCGTGCCCGGAGTCACACAGGGAATTTGGAGATTTATCCCACAGCAATTCTTCCCAGTGGCATCTTTAGCACTTTGCTGGGTGTAAGCAGCTGAAATCCCGTCTGGCAGCTCAGAAATCCTCCCTCTGTGCGTGTCACAGGCTCGGGGCTGTCACACTCCTGCCCCTTGATCCTTTCAGTAACAGCTTTGTGCTGCACTGGGCGAGAACAACTCGGGGATTTTATGGGAGTAAATAGCAAATGATGCATGGAGCAGTGGGGAAGCAGAAGGGATTTCTCACCCACGTGCTCCCTGGAGTTATCTGTGGGAACATCCAGGCTTTTGCTGCAAAGAAGGGACAGACACTGGCATGACCTGAGCCTTCTCCAGGGGTGAAGCAAAGCATGGTTTGGATTTTGGAGTAGTTAGAGATCTGTTCTCTTGAGTTCCTGCCTAATGAGCGTGAAACAGCCCTGGTTGTGATTGTAATCTTCAAAGAGCTCAGCAGAACAAAGGTTTTGATGAAACCAGGGAAGGTTTCCTCCTCCCTCCTGCAAGAGCTGCATGGGAAGCAAGGGGAAAAGGGCGATCCTGATTTGGATCTGCCTGGCCAGACTCTAATTAGCTAAACACTCATAAATTTAAAGCAACTCAGAGGAAAATATTAATTGAATTCTTCCTTGGCAATAGACCTGGTTTTTTTTTGATGAGTTTTTCTCCTCACTTATCTGCCAGACTCATTTCTGTCTTTGACTGTAATTCCCAGTACTCAATAGGAATATCAACAATTTCAGCACCATCAAAACTTAAATCCCCCTTTTCTCCCTTTTCTAAAGAAGATTTTTTCCCAGTTGCTGTTCCTTCAAGGCCATGAGGCCCAGGGAGCTGAGGAACCCAAAGGGTTCCCCACAGAGGCAACAAATTGGGTGACAAAACAACTTTTTTGGGAACCTTTGGCTCCCCTGGTTAAAAACAACTTTTTTTTGTGAAGTTCTCTGGAGGGAGGCAATGGGGAGGGGTTCTGGATGTCCCAGCTGCTTTTATTTCAGGTATAGAATTATTAAATCATTAAAGTTGAAAAAAACCCTCAAAGATCTTCAAGCCCAACCTTCATCCAAGAGCCCCCATGCCCACCCAGCTGTGTCACCAAGTGCCACCTCCACTCGGTCTGGCATGGAACCACCTGAACTTGGATCACTTGAGCTGCCAGAACTGGGAGTGAAATGTTTTTATTTCTCTTCTCAGTGGTCACGCTTGGATTCAACACATCTTTGGGGTTTAGGTGCTTTGGGATTTAGGAATGATGTGTCAATGGTCATGCTTGGATTCAGACATTCTTCAGGATTTAGATACTTTGGGGTTTAGGAGTAATCACTCAATGGTCATGCCTGGATTAAGCCAATCTTTAGGATTTAGGTATAATCAGTCAATGGTCATGCTTGGATTAAGCCAATCATTGGGATTTAGATAAAGTCAAGCCATGGTTATGCCTGGATTCATCCTCTCTTTGTGGTTTAAATACTTTGGGGTTTTAGATACAATCAGTCAATGGCCAAGTTTGGATTGAGCCCCTCCTTGTGGTTTAAATACTTTGGAGTTTAGGTACAATCAATGGCCAAGTTTGAATTCAGCCCTTCCTTTGGATTTAGATGCTTCAGGGTTTAGGTACAATCGGTCAATGGTCATATTAGGAGTGAGCCCAAATACTTTAGATTTTTAGGTACAATCAGTCAATGGCCAAGTTTAGATTCAGCCCCTCCTTGGGATTTAGGTACAATCACTCAATGGTCATTTTTGGATTCAGCCACTCTTTGGGGTTTAGATACTTTGAGATTTAAGTACAATCAGTCAATGGCCAAGTTCGGATTGAGCCCCTCTTTGGGATTTAGGTACAATCAATCAATGGCCAAGTTTGGATTCAGCCACTCTTTGGGGTTTAGACACTCTGGGATTTAGGTGCAATCAGGCAATGGCCAAGTTTGGATTGAGCCCCTCTTTGGGGTTCAGACTCTCTGGGATTTAGGTACAATCAGCCAATGGCTAAGTTTGGATTGAGCCCCTCTTTGGGGTTTAGACACTCTGGGATTTAGGTACAATAGCCAATGGTCACGTTTGGATTCAACCCTGATACTTCAGGCTTTTAGGTACAATCACTCAACAATGAAGTCTGCATCCGACACCACCTTGGCGTTTAGGTACTTGGTGATTTGGGTGTAAAACTGGCAGCTCCATGCCAGCACTAACTGTGTTGTGTGTGCCCCCCGTGCTGGCAGCCGTGCCCCGCACCAGCGCCACGCAGTGCAGCTCGGTGCCGGAGCCGCGGCACGGCCGCCGCCTGGGCAGCGACTTCGCCGTGGGCGCCCTGGTGCGCTTCGAGTGCAGCCCCGGCTACAGCCTGAGAGGCTCCCCTGCCATCCAGTGCCTGGCCATGCCCGGGGCCTTGGCTCAGTGGAACTCCTCTGTCCCCACCTGTGTGGGTAAGTGTCACCTTGGGGTTTTTTTTAAGTTTTTCTGAGCTTTCTGATGTTTGCGTTCTTGTAAGGAACTTTCTCACGCGCTTGATGTAAATAACTCACTGTTTGCATTCTTTTATGGAGGAGGAGAAATTTGGTGGGCTGTTGGTTTGTCCAGTGTCATTGGAGAGGTGGCACTTTCACCCTCCAATCCACTGTCACTTTTGGAAATCTATAAATGTTAAAGTCAGAAAATAAACTTCCCTTTTTTCACCTTGAGAGCAGCGGTGTGTGCACTTGTGCTCTTTCCTGTCCTATAGTGACAATTCCCCTGGTCCTGTCACCCTCTGTCCATATAACAAAGTCCCTCTCCCTCCTTTTTATAGCTCCCTTAAGATCCTAGAAGGTCACAGTGGCCTAGGTGGTCACAAGGGCAGACACCACCTTCAGTGAAGGAGCTTCTCCATCTCAGGGAGGGAAAAAAGCATCATCTGAGCAGAGCAAACAGAGATTGTGCCTTCCAAACTGCGACCTGCCTCGCCACGTCCAGGAACTCCCATGTCTTGTGACTTCTATCCATGTGCAAACCCTGCCAGCTTAGACACATGGAAAAAACAACTCTTTCAACACTCACTCATCCAGAGTTTAGAGTTCAAACCTTTTTTTGTTTTTTTTTTCCACTAACCACCTCTGATTCCTTGCCATGGGTGGAGCCCAGAGAGTGCTTCCATCACTGCCGTGGCTGAACCTGGAGCTGTGGGAGCAGCAGCTGTGGGCTCATCAAATATCAGATGGAATCACCTCCTCCAGGCCACTGAAAAATGAGGAACACTGAACACTGGACATGCTTCAACACTGGGTGTTTCATTGCTGCACTAGGATCACCTTCTGGAAAAGCAAGGATGATAGTATAGGGATAAAATGTTTCTAAAATCATGGGATATTCAGGGGAGTTGGAAAAGGTTGGGCCTGGTAGGCCCTGGGAAAATGTTAGGCTTTACTGGATCATGCAAAACTGCACCTGTATAATCATTTAATGGCTATGATAAATGATGTGGTTGTTAAATGTGAAAATTGTTTGGTAATTGGATATGATTATTGTTTAATTGTAACAAGAATCATGAGAAATGATGTTTGGGGAGTTTGATGGAAATTACAAAATCCATGCTTGGATGAGAGCAATGTATACAAGAGAACAATGTAAGTTTAACAATTAATATGTAGTTATATAAGGATAAGGGTATAATAACGTGTTCATCCTGAACCCATGTGGGAGTCAGATTTGGGTCTGTACCCCTGACACCCAGAGCTCTTCAATAAAAGCACCTGCATGTAATCATTCCATGGTTATGCATTCCTGAGCACTAACAAGGAGAGCACACGTGAGTTTTGTGGGCTTAAAAACTGAGTCAAGGGGAGCCCAAGGTGCCTGTGACATCTCCCAAGTGCTGTAGGGCTGCCCCCCAGCTGGGAAGTAAAAAGTAATGGGAATCCCAAACTAAAATGACTTTTTACTCCAAACCCCCAAATTTACCAAAGAGAACAGCACCAAACCTTCCCACAGGGAAGTGTGAGTTCACATCTGGCAAGGGGGAGAGCAGCCCTCCCTCTGAACCTGCCATGGGCTCTTCCTCACACTCCTTTTTCTCATGCATTTTTACCCTCTGCACAATAAATCCAGATATCCAGCTTCCCCTGGAATCCAGGCAACCTTCCCTTGGTGGAGGCTCTGTCAGGAGCTGACCTTGTGGTGGGGAAACCTCTGCAGGAAACAAAACGTGAGCTTCACTTCAGGAAAAATCCCTAGGAGGCCACTGAGGTCACTTTAATGTCCCATGAGAGCAAAACACTTGAGTTTTCTAAGTATTCAGAGAAGATCTTTTTGGTGTCTGCACTATAAATGATTTTAGCCTGGAAACAAACAGAAATTCAACATCTTAAGGCAGGGTTTAGGGGGTGCAGTCTAGAGCAGGGCTTTGTAGGTCAGACCTAATTCCAAAAGCAAGATCTCCATCAGTAGTCAAGAGGGACACAGTGAGACAGGAATCCTCACAGACCACATGGAGGATGGAAAGGAAAGCACTTTGAGTAGTTAACTTGTAAGTACATGGAACTTACTGACTGCAGCAATGGCAGAAAATAACCCCATCCAAACTAAACAAAACAAACCCCAGAAAACAAACAAAAAAACCCAACAAACCATCCCTGTTCTACCCTCCCACAGCACCCCCTCCCACAAAAAAAAAAACCCAAAAAACTAAATTAAAAAAAAACCAACTCAAAGAACATCAGCAAAAAGCTCCCAAGCACAGATCTTTGGAAAATGTGACCATTCAGTTGCATCAGACTTTCTGGCTGAAAAAATGGAATTTATTGAGACCTGATGACAGAACTGATTAAACATAATTATTATTCTGCCTGCAAATGATAAGCTATTGAGATCAAGGCATTTCCAGTGCACATTCACAGTTATTTATATGAAAGATGTGGATCTGAACTACCTGAAAAGCAATTAGTAAAGAAACAATTGTATATTCAAGTTAGGGGAATCTATTTATTCTGGGCCAACAGCATTTGAAAAACCTTCTTAACTTTACCATGGCACAATCCTCCACAATGCCCTCACAAATAATACACTGGAAATCATAAATAACCTGCAAATAATTGTCTAAAGTACTGCAGTTATCCTTCATATCTGCACCAGGTCACCCTGGGTGGGCTCTTGGAGAGATGAGGGAGAGTTCCTGACAGGGCTGGCAAATCCCCCCTCAGCCCAGGAGCTCCCCCTGAGCTGTGAGTCCCAGGCAGAAGGGAAGCTCACAGCTCACAGGCACTTGTGCCCACGGGAGGATCTGGATGTGCCATGGGGACAGGAGAAAACAGGAGGAAGAAAAAAATTAAAGGTGTCAGGTGAGCTGGGACCCAGTAAATAGAGAGTATTTTGATATTTTTCTGGATTAAGCCTTAAAAAACTCTCTGAACTTGAGAAGTTTCTGCAGCTCCTCTGGGCAAGCAGCTGATGAAAGTTCCTCTCACATGAACAAGCACATTTGCAGGATTTCTTGTAAGTCCAGTGACTGAGCATCACCCTACTGCCTCCTGGAAGTCTGGCTTTTAGTTTTGGTGGAAGCAGCTTGTTGTGAGTATGGCCAGAAAGAGCTGAGTGGATTTGCTGTCAGCACCAGTCTTTCAGCTGATTTTAATATAAAAAATAAATAACTATAAAATATAGATGTATAGATAATGTATATATAAGTAAATAATATATATATATAATAAAAATATATAAGTATATAAAGAAATAAAAATAAATTAATTTTAAAAGCCTCAAACCAGATCTTCACCTGCAGGAGCAGTTGAGGCTTTTCCTTGTCTCGTGTACATGTGCAAACCCCCTTGCCTGGAATGTTGGTGCCATCACAAACCCCCAGTTCTGCAGCAGCAGGAAGCTCTCAAAAGGGAGAGGAGGTAGCAAACCCACCCCCAGCATTCTTCACATGTGGCTGAACCCTCCTGCATTGCAGCCAGCAGCACTGAGCTTCCCAGAGTGTTCTTCCAAGGGCAAGCACTGTCCTTGGATGAGCCTGAGAAACCACAACCTGAAAAGCAATCATTCCCACCTTCTTGTGTTTATATATATGGATGTATTAAAAAAATAAAATCAGCTGCATGTGGGTTTTGTTGTGCCAAAACTGCCACCAACACAGTGAAAGAAACCAAGTAAATATGATTAAAACTAAGGAGCCTCCAAAACATGCAGCTCCCAAAAGAACACTCTGTGCTCCTCCTGGAAAGTTAGAAAATAACACACATGCACCTCTTGAAACACAAACCAGGAGTTTCCAAGGCACACAAGGGAACTCTGCTCAATATTTCATGTAAGGTCCTACAGCCAGTCCAGCTTCTTATCACATCTGTGGTTCTAGTCTATGTCATATTCTGCTCGATAAGGTAATTTTAAATGAATATATCCAAGTTGTGGTTTCTGTCACCTTTGCTCTTGCTGTGACTCTCCCATCACACAACAGAGCAAGGAAACCTATCTATGTACTCACTGCAACAAAATAAAGAACATCTCCAGCAGGTTTATCAGCTCTGATAATTCAAATCTATCTGTCAAAATAAGCAAAAGCAGGCACACAAAACCAGTCTTGCATTATCCAACTTAAACAAAGTAATCTGAAGTGCAATGATAGTGAAAAAAAAAGAAGATTTTTTTACATATTGGGCATTGTGGAAATACCACAGTAGTAGAAATAACACAGAAGTGTAGAGGTGTGGTATTTTTGGGGTTTTCAGGATGAAGGAGGAATTGATGAATCTGACTTTACGTTCTTAGAAGGCTAATTTATTATTTTATGAGATTACATCCTATTAAAGAATGTTATACTAAAATTGTACTAGAGAAAGGATACAGACAGAAGGCTGAACAAGGTACTACTGAAAAACTCATGACTGCTTCTAGAGTCTCAACACAGCTGGATGGGGATTGGTCATTAAGTTAAAACAATTCACATGAAACTAATTAAACAACTACCTATTGGAGAAATAAATTTCAAACTACATTCTAAAGTAGTAAAACACAGGAGAAGCAAAATGAGATAAAATTATTTTTCTTTTTCTCTGAGGCTTCTCAGCTTCCCTGGAGAAGAAATCCTGGTGAAGGGATTTTCCAGAAAATATGATGGTGACATAGAGGTAAGAAATGCCAGAATTCAGGAGTTTCCCCCTGATTTGTGGGAATCAGGCACTGCTTGGTAGAGTCAGCTTCATAAACACTGGGGTTATCTCCTCTCACCTCTGACAAGGCAACTGAAGCTCATCCAGAGCTGCTTTAAAAACAAACCACACCAACCAACCAAACAAAAAAAGCCCAGACAGCCAACCAGAGACTGGGCTTGTCCCAGTTAATGCCATTTTGTGACAACAGAGAAGCAGCCTCCTGATAATAAGGTAGACAGGTAGGTGTTCCCTGAAGTTTTAGAAAGAAGACACTGATTTCCAGGAATAGAAACAAAACAGCTGATATTTTAATACATTTTAATACATTTTAAGACATTCTGAGACATTTTAAGTTTTAGGACACATTGGCAGTTAGAAAATAGAAAAAGAAGTTTTAAAATAACGCATGCCATAGATAATTAGATATGTTAAAGTTTATAAGAAGCTAAAGAGAAGTAAGGTAAGGAAGTAAATATAAGTAAGGCCTCCTTATATGCAGCTGGTTGTCTCAGCCTCATTCAATTTAGTGCAGCAAGTGCTACCAGAGCTTTAGAAATGCAACTTGCAGCAAAAACTGAGGGTGTAAGTCTGCAAGCTCATTCTCTGCTGCTCAGGTCACACACAGAGGCCACAGCCAGGGGGTTCTAGAAGATGTATTCTCTGATTTGTCCTGCCCTAAATAAATCAGATCACTAACATCATTTTCCTCTCTTTTTCATGGACTTTTTGGTTGTTTGCTTGCATTTTTCTTTTTCAATACTCTCAGTTTTCTTTGCTCTTGCTTTAACATCAATTTTATCTCTTTTTTGTGGATTTTTTGTTCTTTGTTTGTATTTTTTCTTTCCAATATTCTTGTTTTCATTTCTCTTGCTTTAACATCAAGTCTTCTCTTTTTCAGGGATTTTTTTTTTGTTTGTTCTTTCAGTACTCTAGTATTTTGCTTTCTTTTCCTTTACTTTCAATATTATTCCATATTCTTTCAATACTCTAGGGTGTTTTTTTGGTTTTTTAATTTTGTTTTTGTGGTCTTTTTTTGTTTTAGGGGTTTTTGTTCTGTTTTGGTTTTTGGTTTTTTGTTTGTTTGGTTTGTTGTTATTTTGGTTTGGGGTTTTTTTGTTGTTTTTTTCTAGTATTTTTTCTTTCAATATTCTGGGTTTTCGTGGCTCTTGCTTGGGTACAAGGCCCAGCATGAGCTGACAGGAATGTGCAAAGCCAGAGCTCTCTCTTGAAGACAGATTGGCCATTGTCTGGGCTCTATCACTGTTCAGTGCCCAGGCTGATGGGACAATTTGCTTTTTTGGGCAGGTCTATTTACAGAGCTGTGCTCAGCCAGGAATATTAATGACACTTGCTGTAGTCAGAGTAACTAATAATGCAGGAGACCCCAGAACCTGGTGCATTCCCAGCACAGATGCTGCAGTCTGGCACCTTCAATCCTGCTGCCATTCAACTCTCACACCAAAGCTACCAGGCACCTCCTTTATCCTTCCTTTATAGTGTTATAAAGTTGATGAGGATCCCGCTCTCCCCTGAAACACTCCCATTACTGTCACCATCACATTTTCTGAAAAATCCCTTTGCCCAGGATTTCTCTCCTGGGAAGCTGAGAAGCCTCAGAGAAAAAGAAAAACAATATTACCTCATTTGCTTCTCCTGTGTTTTGCTGCTTTGGAATGTGGTTGGAAATTGTTTATCCAACATGTGAATTGTTTTTACTTAATGGCCAATCAGTGCCAAGCTGTGTCAGGACTCTGGAAGGAGTCAGGAGTCTTCATTATCATTCTTTGTAGCCTTCTGTAAGTATCCTTCCTCTATTCTTT
>JAYDZK010000086.1:4146917-4164305 GCA_034509185.1 Euphonia xanthogaster
AAGGAAAAGGAAAAGGAAAAGGAAAAGGAAAAGGAAAAGGAAAAGGAAAAGGAAAAGGAAAAGGAAAAGGAAAGGAAAAAGGAAAGGGAAAGGGAAAAGGAAAAGGAAAAGGGAAGGAGAGCCCATCACCCCACCCGGGATGTCCTGTGTGGCAGGTTGTTAGTTGCTTTGCAGCAGGATATTCCCAGCTGTAAGTGTGGAGATGGAAATGGGCTGTCCCTGGAGGCTCCAAAGGAAACGGAATTCCTCCACCCTCAAACGGGAGTGGGGTAAACCAAGGAGCGTGTTCCCGCCCCTCCAGCCCCCAGCACAGCCCCATCCCCGCTCCCTGAGCTCCCGTCTCCCTTCCCCCGCAGCCGTGGGCCTCTCCAGCTGCCCGGAGCCGGCCGTTCCTGGCAATGGGCTGAAGATCGGCGAGCGCTACCTGGTGAACGACGTGGTGTCCTTCCAGTGCGAGCCCGGCTACGCCCTGCAGGTACAGCCACGCCCGCAGCCCGGCTCCCTGCTCTCCAGGCTCTGCCCTGCCTCAGTGTGGGACTCTGAACTCTCTGCAGAGTGTCAGCAAGGTCTCCTCACAGCTCAGTCCCACGGAACAATCCTTGCCCAGCCCCAGAGCCAAGGACAGCGCTGCAGCCCCAGCCCCAGAAAGTGCAACCAGCAGGGGATGGAGGGGAGCAGCCTGGGAGGGTGGGACTGCATCCCCTGGAGCTGGAATTGGACACTGAACCCAATGTGGAAATGGACCAAAACTTATAAAAGTGTGAAAACTCCTGACTCGGGGTCCATCTTGGATCCATCCTTGGTCCATCTTGGATCCATCCTGGGTCCATCTTGGATCCATCCTTGGTCCATCTTGGATCCATCCTGGGTCCATCTTGGATCCATCCTTGGTCCATCCTGGGTCCATCCTGGGTCCATCTTGGGTCCATCCTGGGTCCATCTTGGATCCATCCTGGGTCCATCTTGGGTCCATCCTGGGTCCATCTTGGATCCATCCTTGGTCCATCTTGGGTCCATCCTGGGTCCATCTTGGGTCCATCCTGGGTCCATCTTGGATCCATCCTTGGTCCATCTTGGATCCATCCTTGGTCCATCTTGGGTGTAGCCACAGCCTTGTGCTGCCCAAGGTGTCTCCTGTAAAGACCTTTTAATAAATCCCTACTTTATTCCTTAACTCTGTCCTGCCTCTGTTCCAGGTCTTTAGGCATCACCAGAAGGATTCCTGCCTTTCATGCTCTCTGTGTTCTTTACACATCTGTTTGGAGCTCTGTGGTTGTATTCATGGCCAGGCCCAGGACTTTTCCCTGCCTTTTCCAGAGGCAGAAAGACAAAAGACATTCCAGAGCTCCAGGCTGGGGGTCCCAGGTTCCTGTCCTTCCTTGGTTCTTCCAAGGTTGAAAGCAGCTCTTGGAGACACGTATTCCTCAACAAAGTTTAGTCCTTGTCTGAGGGAAAGGATTCAGAGGTGGTTGAATTACCTCACTATTTATGTCTCTAATTGGTGATTTTTGTCAATTATGCTAATTTTCAAAATTTGTAGAACTGTATTCACCCCCCTTACAGGAGTGGGCATTTTATGGACATTTTTCCATATCTTGCCTTGGACTCCTCCAGTAAAGACCAGCCTTTAGTGACCTCCTACACTAATATTACCTCCAAAGATAATACCCACATGTGAAATATTATCTCCAAATCAAGTTGTTTTATTCCTACATTCTTTAAGGCATCACTTTTTCTGGTACCCAAGATGCACCAAGCATCTCCCTCTGGATCAGATCCACCTTGCAGGGAATTTTTTTCCTGCCAGGACAGGGAGAGGCTCTCCCCCTTGTTTTCCATCCACCCCCCAAACCCCTGTTTTGTTTTCCATCCCTGCAGGGCCACTCTCACATCTCCTGCATGCCGGGCACGGTGCGCCGCTGGAATTACCCTCCACCCCTCTGCATTGGTAGGACTCCACTTCTTTCTACCTGGCTGATATTTATAACACTTCCTTAGAAAAAAAACAAAAACAAGGCTAAAGAGCTGATTTAGAGAAATTCAGGTTGGTTCTGCAAGTGTGAGAGAGTGTGGGAAAGCATTGGGTTGCCAGGGAAATCGTGCCCAGAAGTCCCCGTGGGCTGCCTGGAGTGCTTTGTTTTGGATGTTACAGATGTGGCTGTAGCACAGAATGTGAAACACAGAATTATCCCCCTCAGCACAAAACCATTCAGGAGGGAAAACCTCCAATTTCCTCGTGCTGGAAGCAGGTTGGTTTTATGGCTTGAGGATTTTTTTCCCATCTGAAGTGGGGTTTATTTTTGTGGAATGTATCTGATACCACCAGAGCTGCTCCTTTCACTGGGGCCTGGTCTCTCTCAGGATCCCAACTTGCTGTGGCCACTCTGCTGTCCAGCAGGTGACCACAGGTCACTTGTCCAGGTCACTGTTTACCCTCAGATCTGTTCAGATCTGGAAAGGACTGGACATTCCATTTTCCCTTTGGAAGAGGCCTGGAGGTGAAGGGAACTTGCAGGAGGTTGTTGAAATTATCTTCAGTCATTTGCTTTTAGCAAATGTAGATGTTTAATATTCATATTGCACATTTTGCAGCTCTGAGAGAGACATTTATGCATTTAATAGCTTTAGTTAACAGTTATTTTGGGCTCCTGCTGTTCCAGCTTACATCATTTGGCTTTAAAGTAATTATAAGAGCCAACAGTTCTTTTATCTGATGATCTGCAGGCCAGGAATAAATGGAGAGATATTTCCAGGAGAATGACTGAGCTAAAGGACCCATTCCCTTGGGAGCTGCCCTGAATGGAAGCAGAAGTCCTTGGGCTCAGCTGGGAGATCCCAGCATGGAGGAGCATCCCAAAAGCTGGCAACCCACAAGTTTGGCTCTTTGAGTCAGCACCAGCCTCCCAACCCAGCAGGATTTTGGCTGCTTGGGCTGTGCCTGACTTTTCACCTCCCTGGGGAAGGTCAGGCAGCTGCAGAGAGGCAGAAGCACATCTGGAGCCACCCCTGGAGGAGTGCCTGTCACCTTTGTGGGTGTGACAGTGCTGGGGCTCTGCCCTGTGTCCACCAGAGCTCCTGCTCCAAGCACAGTTTGCAGCTGCTGATTTTCTCTTGGTCTACTCCCTCCAGCTGCTGGGCTTCTAAATAATTCAGCAGCAGTTCTATTAAAGAGCCATTAGGAGGAGAAAGAAAGAGAAATCTTCTGGGAGAAAGCTTGTTAGGAGCAGGGCTGGGGTAATGAGATATTGGACAAAGGGCCTGTGCCTGGCTGTCACAGCGAGCTGGGAGAACACCTGGCTGGATTCACCTGGGTGCTGCTGCTGGGACCAGGTGGAGCTCATGCAGAGAAGCATGAGAAGGTGCTGTCAGTGCTTCAATCTCACGTGATGCCTTTTGGGAATGTATTTTTGGGCTGTCGTGGCTGGCAGTGAGCAAACTCTCTGTGCTGGGTTTATCAGTGACAGACTGCCCAGAGATTGGCAGGGGGATGAAGAGGCTGTACCTGGGGTCAAAACAGCATCACTCAGCTCCTTCACAGTCGGTTTTTGGGCTGGTGAAGGTGTCAAGCAAGTGCTGGTGCCTGGTTTGATGCAGTGTCTGTGGGCAGAGCAGGTGTCCATCCCCCCCCTCACTGCTCACATCTGGCTCTCCCTCTGTGGTGGCCCAAACTGGATCCCTGGGCTCAGTCTTCATCTCCCAAGGGCAGGAGAAAGGCACATCCATTCCTGATGTGGCCCTGCAGTGCCTGGAAGCTTGGTGCTTGTTCCTTTTTCTCAGCTGACTCTTTAATTCCTTGATTTCCCATGCCCCTCACCCAGACAGACCCCTCAGGGATCCTGGGAAGGATCCTGTGACTGGATCCTGACCACGAACCCTGTTGTTTTTCCAGCCCAGTGTGGAGGAACAGCAGAAGAGATGGAAGGAGTGCTCCTGAGCCCAGGATTCCCAGGAAATTACCCCAGCAACCTGGACTGCACGTGGAGGATCCTGCTGCCAGTGGGGTTTGGTGAGAGAGCTGGGTTTGGGTTGGTGCTGTCACAGAAGAGGAGGTGAAAAATCAGAGAATTCCTGACTGGTTTGGGTTGGGAAGAACCTCAAGATCATCTCATTCCACCGCCTGCCAGGGGAAACTCTCCCAGGGTGCTCCAAGCCCCATCCAGCCTGGTCTGGGACACTGACAGGGATCCAGGGGCAGCCACAGCTTCTCTGTGGCAGGACCTCCCCACCCTCCCAGGGAGGAATGCCCTCCTAAGCTCCACTCCACAGCTCCTCTGGGTCAGTTTGAAGGCACTCTGTGTCCCCGGGGCAGTGAAAGTTCTGCTGAGTGCCCAGGCTGTCCTGGGCTCTGCGGGTGGGCACTGCTGGGGCTGGAGCTGGGGTTGGGATTGGTGCTGATGTTGGGGTTGGAGCTGAGTTTAAAGCTGGGCTTGGGGTTGGAGCTGATGTTGGAGCTGGGGTTGGGATTGGTGCTGATGTTGGGGTTGGAGCCGGGGTTGGGATTGGGATTGGGATGAGGGTTAGAGCTGGGGTTGGAGCTGGGGTTGGTGCTGCTGTTGGAGCTGGGTTTGGTATTGGGATTGGAGCCAGGATTGGTGCTGATGTTGGGGTTGGAGCTGGTGTTGGAGCTGGGGTTGGTCCTGATGTAGATGCTGGGATTGGAGCTGGGTTTGGTATTGGGATTGGAGCCGGGATTGGTGCTGATGTTGGGGTTGGTGCTGGTGTTGGAGCTGGGGTTGGTCCTGACGTTGCTGCTGCTGTTGGAGCTGGGTTTGGTATTGGGATTGGAGCTGGGGTTGGTGCTGATATTGGGGCTGCTGTTGGAGCTGGTGCAAAATCTCAGCTGCAATCTTTAGAGCCAAACTCCTCCTTCCCCCTCTCCAGGTGCCCACATCCAGTTCCTGAACTTCTCCACAGAGCCCAACCACGACTTTGTGGAGATCCGGAACGGGCCCTACGACACCAGCAGCGTCATCGGGCGCTTCAGCGGCGCCGAGCTGCCCGGCTCCCTGCTGTCCACCTCCCACGAGACCACTGTCTACTTCCACAGCGACCACTCCCAGAACAAGCCCGGCTTCAAGCTGGAGTACCAGGGTGAGCAGGGACAGCCCTGCCCTGGGGGTGGCGGTTGTTGAGTTAACTCCGTGGTTGTTGAGTTAACTCCGTGGGTTTTGAGTTAAGTCTGTGTTTTTTCAGTTAACTCTGTGGTTGTTGAGTTAACTCCGTGGTTTTTGAGTTAACTCTGTGATTGCTGAGTTAATTCTGTGGTTGTTGAGTTAGCTCTGTGGTTGCTGAGTTAATTCCGTGGTTGTTGAGTTAACTCCATGGTTGTTGAGTTAATTCTGTGGTTGCTGAGTTAATTCTGTGGGTTCTGAGTTAAGTCTGTGGTTGTTGAGTTAATTCTGTGATTGCTGAGTTAATTCTGTGATTGTTGAGTTAACTCCATGGTTGTTGAGTTAACTCCATGGTTGTTGAGTTAACTCCATGGTTGTTGAGTTAACTCTGTGATTGTTGAGTTAACTCTGTGGTTGTTGAGTTAATTCCGTGGGTTTTGAGTTAACTCCTTGGTTGTTGAGTTAATTCTGTGGTTGCTGAGTTAACTCCACGGTTGCTGAGTTAATTCCGTGGTTGTTGACCCCAAACCTCCCTGGGCACCCCCTTCCAACCCTTCCCATGGAGAAATTCCTCCTGAACTCCATCCTGCCCCTCCCCTGGCACAGCTTGAGGCCGTTTCTCCTTGCCCTGTCCCTTTTTCCCTGGGAGATGAAACACAAACACATTTCCATTGTGCTTTCCCAGCCTACGAGCTGCAGGAATGCCCCGACCCGGAGCCCTTTGCCAACGGGGTGGTGAGAGGAGCTGGCTACAACGTTGGCCAGTCCATCTCCTTCGAGTGCCTGCCTGGCTACCAGCTCATCGGCCACCCCGTGCTCACCTGCCAGCACGGCACCAACAGGAACTGGGACCACCCCCTGCCCAGGTGTGAAGGTACGGCCTGGGCTCACCTGGGCACGGCCTGGGCTCACCTGGGCACGGCCTGGGCTCACCTGGGATGGGCTGGGCTCACCTGGGCACGGCCTGGGCTCACCTGGGATGGGCTGGGTTTGCTCTGGGAGCAAAGGGGTGGCTGGGAATGTGCTCTTGGAGGGCACTGTGGGCTCCATGAGGTGTTTTGGTGAATGTTTGGAGTGTTTTCGGCAGCTTCTGAGAGGGGTTTGAGGGTTGGGGTGTGGGTGAGGAGAGTTTGTGTCTCTCACCTCCCTGCTGGGGCTTTTATTTCTGTGTGACACAGTCCAGGGGCCTCGGAGTGATAATTCCTTGCTGCTTTAGTCCCTCAGCAACATCCAGCTTCCATTGGTTTAGCTCTGATAAATACAAATAGTTGCTGGTAAAAGAGCCTGGCAGCTCTGAGGACTCTGGGTGTGTCCCTGTCTCTCCTTCATGGGCATCTCCAAAATTATCCAGGTGGGAGATCCTCAGGAATCTTCCAAGGTGTTTTTTTTTTCTGAAAACTGTGCTCAGAGGACTCTGCAGGCGGAAGATTTACATTCCAGGCATCCAAACTCACCCAAATTCTTATTTCCAACCTCCTCATGGCTGTTTCAGCCTTTCACCCCTCGGCCTGCTGGCTGGAATTCTGTGGGATTTCCTTCCAGAAGGGTTTCAGGTGAACCTTTGAGAAGTTCAGACCTGCTTATTGAAGATTTCCCAGCCCATTTCCCAGGAGCACTGACCTTTATCCCAGCGCTGGCTCTGCAGGAGCTGGGAAGGAGGGAGAGAGGTGATATTTGCCCTCTTGTAAGTTCTTGAACCCCAGAGAACACAAAGCACCAAGAGCTGAATCCTCAGCTGCTCTTTCAGTGCTGGCTCTGTGCTTGTAGCAGAGAGGAATTATTTGAGGCAAGTTAGGCCAAGATCTGGGATTTTTTTGTATCCAGAATTGTTACCCTTGTACCAAAAACATGAATAAAAATGGGATGTAAGGAAGTTTAAGGGGATATTTCCTCACTGGGTTTGTGTTTCTCTCCTGCAGTGCCTTGTGGGGGCAATGTCACAGCCCAGAATGGGACAGTTTACTCTCCTGGCTTCCCCAACCAGTACCCAAATTCCCAGGATTGCACCTGGCTGCTGACAGTGCCTGTGGGATATGGGATCCACCTGAACTTCACCTTGCTGCAGACAGAGCCCTACAACGACTTCATCACTGTCTGGTGGGTGCAGAGGGTCAGGAGTCACTCCAAGGACTCATTTTGGGAAATACTCCTGGCTTTGAAACAGCAGCATCTGGGAATGGGACCCCTGGGATGCCCTTTGCAGGCTGGGAGCTTCCTGGTGTTTTGGAGAAAAGAAGAGAAATTAAACATTTTTTTTGAGCTTTCTCCAAAAAAGGGAGGAATTTCCAGTTTTTTTAGTATGAATAAATAAAAATATTATTTATGCATAATAATGGAGATTATCAACTTCAGGCAGCCAGGGGAGCTCTGATTAAAGAGTTTGTGGCCAAATTTTGAGCTTGTAGCACTCAAAGTCTGACCTTCAGAATATCCCCTGGTATTCTGAAGGGGATATTCAGAATCCATGTTTTGCTGGGCAAACAGGGAGTGAAATTCCTTTGGGAAACAGGTCCTAATTCCTCATTTTCTGAGCTTAAAAGTGAAATTTGTGTTTCTGATTGTCAGCTGGGAGCCGGGAGAGGTTGTAGGGGTTAAACTGGAGCAGGGGGTCAGAAATGTGGAGGTGGGAAAGGGAGGATAAGGAAGGGAGGAATCCCTGGGCAGGAGGAGGTCGGGTTCCTCGACTTAAATCCTTGGAAAAAATCAATTTTTCTTTGTGTTCCTGCCATCAGGGATGGGCCCCAGCAAACAGCCCCCCAGCTGGGGGTGTTCACAGGCAACTCAGCCAAGAAATCTGCCCAGAGCTCCTCCAACCAGGTCCTGCTGAAATTCCACAGCGACGGCGCCAACGGAGGCATCTTCGCCATCTACTTCTATGGTCTGAGCTGCTGCTTTCCTGGGGGGGAAATTTTGGGAATGTTGGGGAATAGTTCTGGGAAAATGCAAAAAAATACCTTTTTTACCCCAAGTTTTCTGCAGAGTTTTTCAGCCCAGTTTTTTTTCAATGAAGTTTTTCAAACCAGGTTTTTTCCAGGAAGTTTTTCAGCTCAGTGTTTTTCCACAAAGTCTTTCAAACCAGTTTCTTCCAGGAAGTTTCTCAGCTCAGTTTCTTCCAGGAAGAATTTCAGCCCAGATTCTTCCAGAAAGTTTTTCAACCCAGTTGTTTGGTTTTTTTCCATAAAGTTTATCAAACCAGGTTTTTTCCAGGAAGTTTTTCAGTTCAGTATTTTTCCACAAAGTCTTTCAAACCAGTTTTTTCTAGGAAGTTTTTCAGCCCAGTTTTTTTCCACAAAAATTTTCAAACCAGTTTTTTCCCCAGAATTTTTCAGTCCAGTTTTTTGCAGGAAGTTTTCCAGCTCAGTTTTTTTCCATAAAGTTTTGCAAATTTGGCTCTTTTTCACCTTTTTCACTTGGACTTTGCTCAAGTCACTCTGAGAACTCCAAGGATTTGCAGCTGGAAACATTCTCACTCTGGGAATTCTTTGTGGAAAAAATCACTAATTCCAAGTTTTTTAAAAAAATAAAAATCAGTGAATTTTGAGATCCCTGTCCAAGGGATGGAATTCCCTGGATAATATTTTCATTTATGAGGTGCTGGAGCAGCCTGAGATTCTCCCTGCTGGGTGGGTGACTGAATTCCACTGAGGCCACCAAGATCCTTTTTCAGCATCCCAAAAAGTGCTGGTGACATTCCCAAATAAAAACATTGTCCAGGAACACCCAAAATCTTCCTGTTGGGGTGGAAGAAACATCAGGATACAAATCCCTGCCTTCATCTCCGTAGGATTTGTGGTGGGGGGAAAGGCCTGGTTGATTTGGCCAATTCCATTTCCTGGTGGAAAGGGAGGAATTTCCTGGTGGAAAGGGGAGGAATTTCCTGGTGGGGAGGGAGGAATTTCCCTGCTTCCATCGTGGCTGCCTTCAGGATGTGCTGCTCCTCCCTTGCTTTTCCAGCTTTCCAGCTTTTCCGCTGCCAGCCTCCCACCATGGTTCCCAACGCCGAGATCATCACAGAAAATGAGGAGTTCAACATTGGTAACACCTTCCCTCCTCCTCCTCATCCTCACTCCCACCTCTCCAGCTCCTGGGATTGCATTTTTTCCCCCCAAATCCTGGCCTTCCATGAGGGTTTTCCATGGGAGATCAACATTCAAGTGTTCCTGTTGTTCCCAGGCTTTTCCTCCCGGGAAAAATGTTTTGGGAAGAGATTTGAGCCTGTTTGGAATTTCTCAGGAATCTTTGGGAATAATGATATTTCTCAGGTGTTGCACACAAAGCCTTGGAGCCTTTATTCTGCTTTTTTGGGGATCTTTCAGGAGATTTTTTTGTGATTTTTTTCTTTTTTTTTGGTCGTCCACATTTTGAAGTGGCTGCAGCCAGGATTTTTCTTGGAGCAGCTTCTCACCCTGGCTGCTCTCTTTGAGGGGAGTTTGCACCTGGAATAATTCCCAAATCTGGTGTGATGACAGGAGTTTATCCCAGGGTGACTCCAGCATGGCTTTCCTAGCCTTTTATTTATGATTTACACCTTTTATCCCTGCATTTTCTCCTTTTATTCGTGCATTTACCCCTTTTTTATGCACCTATCCCTTTTATTTCTGCATCTACCCCTTGTATTCCAATATTTACCCCTTTATTCTGCATTTCCCCCTTTTATCCCTCCATTTCCCCCTTTTATCCCTCTATTTCCCCTTTTATCCCTGCACTTCTCCCTTTTTTTCCTGTATTTACCCCTTCTTTCTGCACCTACCCCATTTATTTCTTCATTAACCCTTGTATTTTAACATTTACCCCTTTTATTCCTGCATTTCCCCTTTTATCCCTTCAATTCCCCCTTTTTATCCCTCTATTTCCCCCTTTAATCCCTCTGTTTCCCCTTTTATCTCTGCAATTCCCCATTTTATCCCATAATTCCCCCTTTTATCCCCCTATTTCCCCTTTATCCCTCCATTTCCCCTTTTATCTCTTCAATCCCCCCTTTCATCCCTCTGTTCCCCCTTTTACCCCATAATTTCCCCTTTTTTTGGTGCATTTCCCCCTCCCACCCCTGTTTCCCATCCCTTCCCAGGTGACATCGTCAGGTACCGGTGCCTCCCCGGCTTCACCCTGATTGGGAACGAAATCCTCACCTGCAAACTGGGCACCCACCTGCAGTTTGAGGGACCCCCACCCACCTGTGAAGGTAAAACTTCCATGAATCCCAGATTGCCCTGCTCAGGGAAGGAGCTGAGGGAGGTTTTTTTGGCACTTTTTTCATCCTTGGGGTTCATTTTCCCATTTCCAGGAGTGTGGGATTTTGGGAGGAGGGAGTGAGACCCTCCCTGAGCAGGAATTGGAGTTCTCATGTCCCATTTAACAATTCCATGGGATGAGCTGTGCTTCCAGCTTTTGTTCTACCAAAGTTTCCAGATGTTCCTGGAGAGGTTTTTGTGCCTCAGGAGAGTTCTGGTTGTGGTGCTGCTCGTTTTGGGAGAGGTCAAGGCATTGGGAATGGTTTGTTGGCTTTGCTGCTTCTTGCTCCTTTCTTTAAGCGTGGCAATTGTTGGGATTTGTGGGATTTTTGGGATTCTTTGAGCCCCAGGGATCAAGGAGTGCAGGGGTCGTGCTCTGCCTTGAGCTGGCTCATCAGGACAGACCTTGTGCTTCCATCCTTCCTCTGAAAAATGTTCCTTTCCTGTTCCTTCCCACTGAATGTTCATTCCCATCCCCAGTGCACTGCCCCATGAACCAGCTGATGACGGATTCCACCGGGGTGATCCTGAGCCAGAGCTTCCTGGGGAGTTACCCCCACTTCCAGACCTGCTCCTGGGTGGTGAAGGTGGAGCCAGGCTACAACATCACCCTCACCATTGAGTACTTCCTCAGCGAGAAGCAGTTTGATGAGTTTGAAATCTTTGATGGTGAGAGATTCCCCCCCTCTGACCTTCCTTCCATCCCAAACCTTCCCAGGGTTCCATAAGGGGAAGGAGCATTCCAGGGCCAGCTTCCCACCTGGAACCTCCTGCTGGCCTGCCAGAAAGCTCCTCACTGATTCCTGGCATAAGGAAACAGCCGCAATTTGATTTTTTTGGGATGGATCTGAAGGATTTTTCCAAGGGGCAGGAGTTGGGAAACTCCTGGGAGAGGGATATCAGCAGAGATGGCTGCAGGGGATGAGTTAGGAAAGTGGGAATTCTCATCCCTGAAGGCCACAGGGAGCAGATTCTCCAGCCCCAGGAGTTCTTGGGAATGGGGAGGGGATTCTCAGGATAAACAGAGCAGGCACAGGGGCTGTGCTGGTGCTCCTGGGGACCTGAGAAAAATCCTGCTTTTCCTGAGATCTGCTTTGCTTCTGGATCCCAGGAGCAGGACGTGAGCCCTGGAACTCCACAGGGAGCTGGGAGCTGCCTTTCCTCAGGGAAATCTCCCTGTGCTTGTTCCTCCTGCAGGGACACTGAGCCCCACTGAGCTCCATGGCTGCTGTGATATTGTATTGGTGGGGTGCCCCATGACAGGCAGGAATGATGAATCTGACTCCATCAGAAGGCTCATTTATTATTTTATGATCTATATTATATTAAAGAATGCTAAACTAGACTATACTAAAGGATACAGAAAGGATAATGACAGAAGGCTAAAAAGATAATAATGAAAACTTGTGACTCTCTCCAGAGTCTGACACAGCCTGGCCCTGATTGGCCAAAGAGTGAAAACAACTCACACCAGAATCCAATGGAACAATCTCCAAACACATTCCACATGAGCACAACAATGAGATCAGAATTGTTTTTCTTTTTAAACACATTCCACGTGAGCAAAACACAGGAGAAGCAAATCAGATTAATGATGGTTTTCCTTTTTCTCTGAGGCTTCTCAGCTTCCCAGGAGAAAAATCCCGGGTGAGGGGATTTTTCCAGAAGATGTGACTGCCACACTGTGACATCTCCCTTTTCCCTGTCCCCTGTTCCTGGCAGGTCCCTCAGGGCAGAGCCCCCTGCTGCTGTCCCTCAGTGGGAATTACTCGGCCCCTCTGACCGTCACCAGCAGCGGGAGCAGCGTCTTCCTGCGCTGGTCCTCCGACCACGCCTACAACAGGAAAGGCTTCAAAATCCGCTACTCTGGTGAGTCCCAGCTGCCTCTGCCAGGAGCAGGAGCGGCTCCACAGCCAGGAGAATCCATGGGATTCCTGCAGAGGTCCAGCTGTTGGGGCAGGAGCTGCCGAGGCAGGGGAGGCACAAAGCCGGGTGCATTCTGAGCTGGGGAGGTTGGGAAAGGCAGGGTCTGTCCAGGAGGAGCCTTGGAGCTTTGGCTCAGTCTCAGCCACTCTGTAACAATCAGGACCAGGATGTGGGATCACAATCAGGAGAAATTCCAGGGAGAAACCTTGGAGATTTGGCTCATTTCCCAACCACTCTTCAGAATCAGAAGCCTGATGTGGAGAGTCATTGATGCCAGGGACTGGATATTGGGAAAGGTTTCTGGGTGAGGGGGTGGCCAGGCACTGGAAAAGTCTGTCTAGGCTTTGCTCAGCAAATGAATTAAGGAATATTAATTACCAGAAATGACTCCTTATTCCTGGAGCTGGGTGAAGCTCAGACCAGAGCCCTGCGCTCCATCCCCGCTTCAACTCCGCGTTTCCCCATCGCCAGTTTTTGTTTTGGGCTTTCTGGGGAAGCTCACTGTAATTCCTGGGAGTGGGAAGGGAATGACCCTGTGACTGGTTTGCTTTTCCCTGCCCTCCTTGCCAGCTCCCTACTGCAGCCTCCCACAGCCACCAGCCCACGGGATGATCCTGAGCCACTCCGGGCTGCGCCCCGGCAGCTCCGTGCGCTTCGGCTGCGACGCCGGCTACCGCCTGGTGGGACACAGCACCACCACCTGCAGCCAGCACCCCCAGGGCCACTTCCACTGGAGGGAAGCCATCCCCCTGTGCCAAGGTGAGAGCAGGGATGGGCTGGGATCGAGTTCTGAGAGTCCCTGGAAAAGCAGTGAAAAAAACCTGATATTGGAATGGGGTAATTCTGTGTTGGGAGCAGGCTCGGAGCGCTGAGGGGTGATCCTTGTCTGAAGGGCTTTGGGAATAGGTGGCAAAGAGGGAAGGGAATGACTGAGAGCTGGAAAAGAGCAGCAGGGAAAAGGTTGGATTTTCCAGGTGCTTTCTTTTCCCTGGGAGAGCCATTGGTATTCAGCCTGGCAGCCTGTCTAGACACCAGGCCTTGGAGAGGGATTGGCCAGCCCTGAGCTCGCTGCAGTGACACTCCTGTCACCATCAGTGCTGCCAGGGACAGGCCTGATCCTGCCTCTGGAGCTGCTGACACCTTTCAGAATTCCAGCACCTGCCAGCTGCTCTGGGATCCTGCTCCACACTGGGGCAGGAGTGGGATAAAAGCTGGGCCTTGCATGGGGAGAGACCCAGGGCTCTGCTGCTGCTGCTGCACATGCAGAGCTTGGGCTCTCCAGCCCTCACTGGGCTCCATGTCACCAAAAAGTTACTTTTCCTGCTTTTCCAGCCCTGTTTTTGTGCACAGGGAACACCAGGAAGGGGAATGGGTTGGAGTGGCTCAGAAGCTGAGCAGGGGCTGCTCCAGAAGGGAATGGGTTTGTCTGGAAGCAGAGGCACATATTGGGATCAGGGTTTGGGGCTGTGTCTCCTGGCAGGTTCTGCTCATCTCCCAACCCCACAGAACCTTCAGGAGCTTCCCAGTGGAGTTTCCCAGGTTCAGGCTGCTCTTCCCTTGGCATCCCACCCTCTCCAGACAGGAGGGAAGTGGATCTCCCTTTTCCCCAAAGCCAGGCTTGGAGAGGGATGGGAACCTCAGGGTGGGTTTGGAGTCAGATCTGGATTTGCTTTCCCTCCTCCTCCTCATGCTGCTGGAGAAGCAGTTCTGGGGACATTTCCCAGCACTGGCAGGGTTGGGAAAAAGGGTAACAGCATAAATGGCTGTGATTCTTTCTGTATTTTGGCTGTCACCTGCCTGTCCCTCCCTGCCCTGTCCCCAGAGCCCAGGATCCCAGCGGGAATGGTGCAGAGCCTCCCCTTGGGAGCACTGCCACCTCCAGCAGCCGCCTGGCACCGCTCCTGCTTTTCCCTTTTTCCCCCAAATTCCTCCCCTCTACCTCCTCAGCCATGAGGCTAAATTTGGCCTCCCTTCTGCCACACCACAATTCCATGATTTGCTGCCTTGTGTAATGCAGAAGTGCCCCTGGAGAGGGGTTTGGGGCCCGTGCTGCTGTGGGGTGTGAACACGAAGCGTTCCCGCTGTCTGATCCTCTGTGGAAGCTCAGAGCACTCTGCTGATGCATCTCGTGGGACAGATATTATGGGAAGTGTGAGCCAGGAGAAGCCAGGATTCAGGGTTGGCTTTGCAAAAGCTGGTCCTTTGTGAAGTGTGGGCACTCCCCACAGTGTCTGTAGGAAAGTTTGGGATCCAGGATTTCGGTTTGGGATAAATCCAGCAGCTCCCTGATTTTTTTTTTTTAAATAATTTTTTGGGGGGTGTTTTCTCTTCCCAGCTCTCTCCTGTGGCATTCCCAGAGCCCCAAGGAACGGGGTTGTCTTTGGGAAGGAGTACACAGTGGGCACCAAGGCCGTGTACCAGTGCAACCAGGGCTTCCAGCTGCAGCCGGGCGCCGAGCCCAGCGCCGAGTGCCTGCAGGAGGGAGTGTGGAGCAACGGGAACCAGCCCCCTCTGTGCCTGGGTGAGTGGGCACTGGGGCTGCCCAGACAGCAGCGAGGCCTTCTGGGCTGCCTAAAAACACAGGCCAGACAAAAGTAAGGGAACAAAAAGCAGTTCTGTTTATTGAAGGGCCTTCAGGGACATTTAGGGCAGACAAAGCCCCCCAGGGGCTGCACCCAAAATGGACAATGGGTCACAGGTTTCACACTTTAATGAGTTTGGGCCATTTGCATCTTGGGGGTTCATCTTCCAATTCCAGCTTCAGCTAATGAAGTCATTGACCCCAGGTTTGCTCCCCCAACTCACTTTTGTTTCCATCTCTGGGCCCTGAGGCAGTGAGGTGTCCTTGATTCCCAGCCTGGAGAGGAATTGTTGTGTCTGCCCAAAGTGGGGAAGCAGCAGCTCCCACTGTGTGTGGAGCTTGGAGTTACACACTAAAGAACTGCAGGGTTACAAACAGATGCAAAATAAAAAGCTGAAATCCTGGTGCACCAGTGGGAGCACCGAGGGGCTGCACAGCTCCAGGTCCAGGGAGTTTTCACACGCTGCACCTGCCAAGCCTCCACCCCTTACTCCTCCCAGGGAATGTTTACAGCCGAACAAACCCCAGGCTTTTACCTCTTTGATGAAGTTCATGAAGCGGCCGCCGAACCTCCAGGCCTTGTGGCGGTGGCACTGCAGGGAGTTGACGGTCATCTGCGGCGCGCGCTGGTAGCACACGGACACCACGTGCACCGCGTCGTACAGCAGGGCAGCGTCTGTCTAAAGGGAAGGGGGACAGCGTCGGTGGCTCACAGAGTGAAGGAATGCCCGTTTTTGTGCATGGCTTTTCGCAAATATTCAAATGAATATCGTATGATTTGTGTTAGAAAGTGATGCTTTCTTAAGAGAAAGCGTCATTACTTAAGAGAATTTAATGTATCAATTCTCTTGAGTAGCGTGTTAAATATGGTTTTAGGTTATGACATAATGTTAAAATAGAAACTATGCTATGTTACTTTTTTTCCTAAAGAAAGGACTCACACCAGACAGCAGCCACAGGACGCCTAAATCTTTCAGAGAAAGAGAATTTATTGCTCCATTATCAGGAGAAAGGAACTTCTTCCTGCCTCACTCGGGCAGGATGACACCGTTAGGATTATGAGGAAAAAGTTGATGATGACCAGACAGAATCCTGTGTTTGAATGGAATTGATGCATTGTGTGTGAGGTGTATGAATATGCAACAGGCTGTTGCTTTTAAGGGTTAATCCTCTGTTAACGTGGGGCCTTTTCCAGGTTTAAGCTGCCTATAAAAAGGTACCCACACAGCCGTAACTCTTCATTTCTCTTGTCTCATATTGTCCTAATCCAAATTGTCCAAATTATTATTCCTCTAATTGTATTACTATTTTTATAACCATTTTATTACTATTAAACTTTTAAAATTTTAAAAACAAGTGACTGGCGTTTTTTCACAGTAGGAAAAGGTGGAACCCGCTCTGAGTTACCCCTGCCAGCCCCAGGGTTTCTCTTTCTGTGTTCCCTGGTGATTCCTTGGTTGTTTAGATCAAAAGCTCGGGGTTTTGTCTAAAATCAGCGATTCTGGAAGTGCTGTTTGTCTGTTCGGGTTGTTTCTTGCACATTTCCTGCTGTGGTGTCAAAGAGGGAGGCAACGGCTTCTAAATGTGGAAGGTAGTAACAGAGTTTTCTTATTGAGTCTGTTTTGTCTGAGTGTAAAAAAAAAAACTATATGAGAACATATTTTCTACACTATTTTATACATGGGAAAATAAGAAACAGAGATGTTTGTGGGCACACAGTTTTCCAAAAATGACACAAGCTGTCACCAAAATCAGGACCTCACGGCTTTGGAACATATTCTAGCATTTCACTGATCTGAACTAGGGAGAACTTTTTTCCCCCCATATAATGTGATGATTTTAGATTCAATTTGAGATGCCCCATCTTACATCCAAACACTGATCAAGAGAATTGGATTTATTTTTCACTCTGATGTGGTAAGACCTCCTAGTGAAAATACATTATTTGCTGGCTTCACGGAGCCACGAAACAGATGTGAGTGTAGCAGCAGCGTAATAAACCACAATAAAACAAAATAATACTGCAAATAACTGAGCAAACATCTCACAGGACGTAGCCATGGAGAAAATCCTCCAGCCTTGGCAGCCATCCCTGCGACCTTCCCTTCCCTCAGCAACCAAGCATGAAGAGCAGGAGCCCCACCTGCATCCGTGGGCAGGGATGGACCACAGCAGGGACAGGTTTGTGAGTTTGGGACTGGAGGAAAGGGGGGCAAGGATATGTCCATGCAATTTCATGGTGAATTACAGACTGTAAAGCCCAGCTGAGTCCAGGGCCCCAGTGGATAGACACCTGGCAAACAGGAATCAAAGGCAGGATCCCTCTGACAGAGCAAAGGGGGTTGGGAGGAGAGCCAGAGCTGGGGACTGAGCTGTGCTGCAGGCACAGGGGGGCTCAGCCTGGGCAGCCTGGGGAGAGGCAGGAGCCTGCAGGAGAGTGGGGCTCAATCCCCAAACCACAAACTCAGCAGCAGGGATCTGAGGAGCCCCTTCAAGGGGAACGTCTGGGAGGCTTTGCCACTTTGGTTCTGGCAGATGG
>JAYDZK010000086.1:4164405-4175060 GCA_034509185.1 Euphonia xanthogaster
ATTCCATGGCCTCTTCTCAGCAGGGATCCCCTCCCGAGGGAGGAGTGGGTGTGATCACTCAGAGAGAGAGGGAAAACTGCCCACTGACACAAGGCACCTGCCATGCAGGTGGTGACAGAACACATCCTGCCTTGCAGGCTGGGACACCCCCCAAGAGCTCAGGTGTAGAATTTGCAGCCAACCCCAACAAGGGAAGAGCTGGGAATCTTGACTCCATGTTTCAGAAGGCTGATTGATTATTTTATGATCTATATTTTATTAAAAGAAAATGATACACTAAACTATACTAAAAGAATAGAAGAGAGGATTTCATCAGAAGGGTGGCAAGGAAAGGAAAGAATGATGATAAAATCTTGTGACTGACCAGAGAGTCCGAGCCAGCCGGGCTGGGATTGGCCATGAATTAAAAACAACCACATGGACCAATCCCAGATGCACCTGCTGCATCCCACAGCAGCACAGAATCCTTGTTTACATTTCATTCCTGAGGCCTCTCAGCTTCTCAGGAGAAAAAGGACTTTTCATAAAATATGTCCGTGACACACCCCTCATTAAAAACCCACCACACCTGGGCTTTTTTGGGGGGCTTAAACCTCACTGAACCCACTCTTCCCGTGTGCCCTTTCCCGTGTGCCCTTTCCCGTGTGCCCTTTCCCGCATGCCATTTTCTTTGTGCCCTTTCCCATGTGCCCTTTCCCGCGTGCCCTTTCCCGCATGCCCTTTTCCCTGTGCCCTTTTCCCTGTGCCCTTTCCCACGTGCCCTTTCCCATGTGCCCTTTCCCGCGTGCCCTTTTCCCTGTGCCCTTTTCCTTGTGCCCTTTCCCGCGTGCCCTTTTCCATGTGCCCTTTCCCGCGTGCCCTTTCCCATGTGCCGTTTCCCATGTGCCATTTTCCACATGCCCTTTCCTGTGTGCCCTTTTCCATGTGCCCTTTCCCACGTGCCCTTTCCCGCGTGCCCTTTTATTTGTGCCCTTTCCCGCGTGCCCTTTCCCATGTGCCCTTTCCCCCCAGCCGTGACGTGTCCCGACGTGAGCAGCATCGCGGTGGAGCACGGCCGCTGGCGCCTCACCTACGAGGTGCAGTACCACTACAACGCCCAGCTGATGCTCATCTGTGACCCTGGCTACTACTACACGGGCCAGAGGGTCATCCGCTGCCAGGCCAACGGCACCTGGAGCATCGGGCAGCCCGTGCCCACCTGTAAAAGTAAGAGCAGGGGCAGCCCAGGGTGCCACCGGGGGCTGGGTTTGTGTTTGGGGTCAGCAAATCCCGGCCTCGGGGGTTTCAGGGTGGTGCTGGTGGGTGACCGTATCTTTGGGTACAGGATGGGATGGTTTGGTGCAGATTTTGGGAGGAAATCCGTCCCTGGAAGGGCAGGGAGGGGCTGGGATGGGTTTCCCAGGGCAGCATCACCGGGGGCTGGGTTTGTGTTTGGGGTCAGCAAATCCCAGCCTCGGGGGTTTCAGGGTGGTGCTGGTGGGTGACCATGGGTAACTAAGGAGATGGTGCCCTTTGGGTACAGAATGGGATGGTTTGGTGCAGATTTTGGGAGGAAATCCATCCCTGGAAGGGCAGGGAGAGGCTAGGATGGGTTTCCCAGAGGAGCTGTGGCTGCTCCATCCCTGGAAGTGTCCCAGGCCATGTTGGAGCAAACTGGGATAGTGGAAGGTGTCCCTGCTGTGGGGTAGAACTCGATTGCTCCTGGCAGCAGCTGAGACAGAGAGAGCAGAGCTGCTGGAAGGGAGTTGGGATGCAGGGAGATGCCTGGATGTGATTCCTGGTTTAATCCCAGCACTTCCCTGGGATCTCAAGCCCTTCAGCTCAGCTGTTGCTGTGGGATCCCAGCAGCTTCTCTGTCACAGCTGCTCTGAAGTCAGGGCTTTTAAGGAGGAAAAATAAAGAATTCTGCTGTCAAGCCTCAGCTCTCACACACACACCAGGTTTACAAGGGTAACAGTGTCACCTGCAAATCAAACCCAACGGGGCACACCAGCAGCTCTCAGTTGTTCTGACACCACTGCTGTGCTTTGCATCTCTCCTTTTGTCAGAGGTGGAGAGTTTTTCTCTCCAAGTGCAGACAGAGGCAGCAAAAATCTCTCCTTCCCTGCTGCCTGCCTTTGTTTGTGGAGCTGTGACTGCTGGCGTGGGTGACAGATGTACTTTTCCCCCTGCCAGCTCTTCCTCTGGATCTGGGAGCAGGAGCCTGACCTCCTTTTGTTCCCTCAGCCTTATTGCCACCTAAATCCAAGTGACAGGATCTTGGCAGTGCCCCGAGGTCAGGAGCACCCAGCGGGAGCTCTGCAAGGTTGGCAGAGCTTGAAGGCAGAGAAAATGAAGATGAAATCAAGAGCTGGAGTTCTGAGGGGGAGTTGGGTTTGCAGAGGCTCCTGCATCCCACAGACTCAGCTGGGATATGCAGATCTTGGGATTTTGGCTTGTGGGGGAAAGCTGGGTGTCACTTTTAATTCGGAACTTTGTGCCATTCCAAGGTCAGGCTGGGCAGGGCTTGGAGCAACCTGGCCTAGTGGGAGATGTCCCCACTTGTGGCCTTTAAGGTCCCTTCCAACCCACCCCATTCCATGATTCTGTGGGTTTTCTGGGAATCAGGCTTAATGACAGAAAAATATTCCTGTGTGAGGAAGTTCTGGTGTGAAAAAATCCTTTGGTTCCTTCCCAGCCTGTCTTTAGTTTTTCCCTTGTGTCCTGCAGCATAAATATTAGCAGCTCTTATTTTTGTCACCTCATCTAACATGGCTCTGGATTTATTGCAATTCCTGGAATTATTTAATGAACTTTCCCACTCCAGCAACAACTCCTGGTGCTGTGCCTGGATGAATTCCTTCAAAACCCAGCTTGTGTTCTCACTCTCCTTTGGGATCTGTCCTAGTTATCTCCTGTGGGGACCTGCCCACCCCTCCCAACGGGAACAAGATCGGGACCCTCACCAGCTATGGGGCCACTGCCATCTTCTCCTGCAACACTGGCTACACCCTGGTGGGCTCCCGGGTCAGGGAGTGCATGGCCAACGGGCTCTGGAGCGGGGCTGAGGTCAGGTGTCTGGGTAGGTACCCTTGGGGAGCTCCTGTGGCACCCACGGGTGGGGGAAAGGCTCCTCAGGAGGGGACAGGGGATTTAGGGACTGATGCCCACCCTGCGGGGTTTGAGGCGGGTGTAAAAGGGAGGCAGAGTTGGATTCCTGCATGCTCAGGAGCTGTGAGGTGTTTTTTTTGGGGTGGGGATGGTTGTTTGTGACAGCAGAGTGTTGAGGCAGCAGCCTGGAGGTCGAAGAGAGCAGGTTTGGGTTGGATATTGGGGGTGGATTCTTCCCTATAGACAGCATGGTATGGATTGGCCAGAGAAGCTGGGGCTGCCCCATGCCTGGGAGTGTCCAAGGAGAGGTTGGACAGGGCTTGGAGTGACCAGGGATGGTGGAAGGTGTCCCCATGGTGGGGGGTGGGATGGGATTTTAACTCCTTTCCATCCCAAGCCACTCCATGATTCCATGGAATGAAGGCCAGAGGCAGCTCAGCCCCACTGGCCTGGAGCTCCTGTCCCTGCCTGTGCCTCAGTTTCCTGGGGGTGAATAAAAGGGACCAATTTTTGGGAAGCATTAAGGGAATGGAAAGCAGAAAGGAGCAGGCCTTGGTGGGGATGGGCAGGGCTCAGCTTCCACCCACTCCCCATGGCTGGATGCAGGAAAAAGGAATAGCAGAGGCAGCAGGGAAAAGATTGGATTTTCCAGGTGCCCTCTTTGTCCTTGGGGACAGCCCTTACGTTCTCTTCCAACCCAAACCAGTCTGGGCATCAGGAACCCCATCCATGCCCAGAGAAGCTGTGGCTGCCCCATCCCTGGAAGTGTCCAAGGAGAGGCTGGGCAGGGCTTGGAGTGACTGGGGATGGTGGAAGGTGTCCCTGTGGACAACCCTTGCATTCCCTCCCAACCCAGTCTGGGCGTTGTGAGCCCCATCCATGCCCAGAGAAGCTGTGGCTGCCCCATCCCTGGAAGTGTCCAAGGAGAGGTTTCACAGGGTGACTGGGGATGGTGGAAGGTGTCCCTGTGGACAACCCTTGCATTCCCTTCCAACCCAACCCAGCCTGGGCATCGTGAGCCCCAATCCCGCAGAGATCCGGGCGATGCCTTCTGGGGCCGCCTTTGCTGGGATCTCCAGCTGATTCCCGCTGTTCTCCCCCTTCCAGCCGGGCACTGTGGCGTGCCCAGCCCCACTGTGAACGGGCAGATCAACGGGGAGAACTACAACTACCGTGGCAGCGTGGTGTACCAGTGCCAGCCCGGCTTCCGCCTGATCGGCATGTCCGTGCGCATCTGCCAGCAGGACCACCGCTGGTCCGGGAGAACGCCTGTCTGTGTGCGTAAGTACTTGTCATTCCTTCAGCCCTGGGGGGAAAATTCCTGCCAGGAGGGCCTGGAAGGGGTTGGGGAAAGGGCTGGGCAGAGCTCACACCCCCGAGGTGTGGGGTGGTCGGGGTGTGGGGTGGCTGTGCGTGCGCCTTCGGGGTGATTTTTTATCGAGACTCCATTTTCTTCATGCAGGAAGAAACTTATTCTTTATTCACATAACTCATTTTTATACATTTTTACAGACCTCGTGTGTCTCTCCAGTTGGTTAGTAGCTTTCTGGCCAATTACTCTATTGGTCAGTAAAAGTATTTTCCTTGTCCATCAAATCTTTCTATTCTTAAATTCTTGTGTGCTCAGTACTTGTCATTCCTTCAGCCCTGGAGGGAAAATTCCTGCCAGGAGGGCCTGGAAGGGGCTGTGGAAGGGCTTGTGGAAAGGGGCTGGGCAGGGCTCACACCCCCGAGGTGTGGGGTGGTCATGGATGCACATTTGGGGTGTTTTTCTATCAGAATGAATCACACAGGACTCCATTGTCTTCATGCAGGCAAAACCCTGTTTTTGAGTCCCAAAAGTCATTTTTATGTAGTTTTACAGACCTCGTGTGTCTCTCCAGTTGGTTAGTAGCTTTCTGGCCAATTACTCTGTTGGTTAGTAAAAGGTATTTTCCTTGTCCATCAAATCTTTCTATTCTTAAATTCTTGTGTGCTCAGTACTTGTCATTCCTTCAGCTCTGGAGGGAAAATTCCTGCCTGGAAGGGGCTGTGGAAGGGCTTGTGGAAGGGGCTGGGCAGAGCTCACACCCCCGAGGTGTGGGGTGGCCGTGCACGCACCTTTGGGGTGATTTTTTGTCAAGACTCCATTTTCTTCATGCAGGAAGAAACTCATTCTGTATTCACATAACTCATTTTTGTGTATTTTTAGTCACACACCTCATGTGTGTACTGGAATTGGCTTTGCTTCCCTGGGAGTTGCCAGAGCAGCTCCTGTGCCCTTCACCTCATCCCGAGCCAACAGCAACCTCAGGGGAAAAAAAAAAAATCCAAAAAACTCCTCACTTCAGGGATTTGGATGTAAAATTTTCCCACAAAGTTTCTCCTGCTTGGGCAGATTTCATCTCTTCAGGCCCTGTGCTGGAATTCTGATTTTCCTCCTATTTTCTCTCTTTTCCCTCTGCTTCCAGGTGTAACCTTTCCCTGCAGGGAGCAGCCAGGACTGGCAGGGGGAGAGAGGGAGGGAACAACAGAGTTTGGGATGCCAGGGGTGGTGTGAGATTAAGAGCAGGAGCTGGGATTTTTGGAGAGGGATTTGTGGTGTAAATCAGTGGGATCCTGGCGCTCGGTTGCCTGGAGAGGGATGCAGGGAATTCCTGGTGCCAATAAAACCTACAAAAATCCCTTTCTCTCAATGTCATCCTGTATCTCAGCAGAGCAGGCCCCAAATCTTTGGGTTTTGGGATTGATGTGGGGATTTTTATGCTCTCCTACCTCTAGAACTTTTTCCAATGAATAATCCACTTTTCTCCAGGAATAAATCCAGTGACATTTCCATTTCATCCTTGCAGCCATCACCTGTGGCCACCCTGGCAACCCCCCCAACGGCCTCACCCAGGGCTCCCAGTTCAACCTCAACGACGTGGCCAAATTCCAGTGCAACCCTGGATTCCGCCTGGAGGGAGCTTCCCAATCCCAGTGCCTGGCCAACGGCCAGTGGAGCAGCACCCTGCCCTCCTGCCGAGGTCAGTCTGGGCCTTCCTTGGGGATTTCTCCATGATCCCAAGCCAGAAATCCCTGGAAACCACCCAGGAGATGTTGGAGATCCCAGGGGTGCTGTAAATCCCATGGGATTTTCTCACCTTGCTGCGTCCTCCAAGGAGCTGGAGTGTGTTGGAATAGGAAATTTGGGATCAGACCCAAATTTGGGGTCAGAGGGTGTTAAAGGCAGGCACAGCCCTACAAGCACACCCTGGTGGTCACAATCCATGTAAAATCCATGGGAAATCAGGATCTCTCCTCTGTTCCCCCTGCTCCTCCTCTTGTCCAACCTCCTCGTTTATCTTACCAGGAAATATCTTCCCACAGCTTTGTGCAGAGCCCTCTTCCTTCTTTCCCCACGGGATCAGCACTCAGGCTCACTTCCCAAATCCCCTCCCCTCCCTGCACTCCCTCCCTCTGCATTCCCCTAATCCAGGATCTCCGGCCATGCTGGATTATCAGTTATTCCCTGCTGGATGATGGAAATCCCAGTTTGGGATCAGTTATTCCCAGCTGGATAATCTAAACCCCAACTTGGGGCCGGAGATCCAGCCTCTGCTGCTGCTGGGTGAGAACCTGCAGGATTGCCTGGACTCCCTTTTTCCCCCTCTTTTCACAAGAAATTTTTCCACACCCACCCTCAAAAATCTCAGAGAGGGGGAAAAAAAACCAAACCTTAAATCACAGCATAAAATCTTCAATTTCCCACCTTTTTTTTTTTTTTTTGGGAGAACCCCACATTTTGTGCCTCACCCTTTGCTTCCCGTTATTTTTTTGGGTGTTGTTGTGTTGTTTGTTTGCAGTTGTGAACTGTTCTGACCCCGGGCACCTGGAAAACAGCGTCCGGCAAGTGCAGCCGAGCGGCCCCCACAGGTTCAGCTTCGGCACCACCGTGTCCTATCAGTGCATCCACGGATTTTATCTCTTGGGAACCCACGTCCTGACGTGCCAGGGCGATGGCACGTGGGACAGAGCCCTCCCCCAGTGCCTTTGTAAGTGGCCCCAACCCTCCCTGTCCAGCCCATCTCGTGGGGGTTAGCAGGATTCATCAGGGAAAATCCATCCCCCCCCCCCCAAAAAAAAAAATCCACGTGGGAATGGTCCCAGTGGTTTCAGGAGTTTCCCAGGGAAGGGGGTTTGGGGTTGAGGAGAGGGATCCTGCTGGAGGATCTGTGTAGGAACAGGTGGATCCTGATGGATTTTGGGGTTTCAGGAGAGGATGCTGCTAGGGACATTCTCTGTGTAGAGACAGGCGGATCCTGATGGATTTTGGGGGATTCCAGGTGGAATCCCAATGGTTTTTGGGGTTTGACGAAAGGATCCTGCTGGAGAGGGTTCTCTGTGTAGAGACAGGTGGATCCCAATGGATTTGGGGGTTTCAGGAGAGGATACTGCTAGGGACATTCTCTATGTAGGGACAGGCGGATCCTGATGGATTTTGGGGGGATTCCAGGTGGAATCCCGGTGAATTTTGGGGTTTGAGGAGAGGATCCTGCTGGAGGGGGTTCTCTGTGTAGGGACAGGTGGATCCATATGGATTTTGGGGTTTCCAGGTGGAATCCCGATGAGTTTTGGGGTTTGAGGAGAGGATCCAGCTGAGATGGTGCAGGTGAAGAGGGCAGGAGCAGCTCTGGAGCACAGGGAGAGCTCACCTGAGTGAGTGGAAACTCACCTGAGTGGCTGAGGTTACACCTGAGTGAGTGAGTGAGTCCCAGTCTTACACTGGGAATTTGGGATCCAGAGTGGATTTTAGCTGCCTTAGGGAGGTGCAGGCAGGAGCAGCCCCACCCAGCATGACCAGTTTGTCCCTTTGGGCACTAAACCAGCTTCAATCCAATTCCCTTCCCTCAGGAATGGTCTTAGAACTCTGGAAATTCCAGTTGGCTTGAGCTGTTCCAAAGCTGGGATTGTTCCTTTTGTTTTTTCCACGTTTATCCCTCCACACCAAATCCTACCAAGCAGTTTTGGGCACATTTTCCTTTCCTTTTGTCCTGTCCTCACCCCTTGCATGGATCCTGGGGAGTTGGTGAGTGATGATCCATGTTCCCACAGCCAGGAGGGAATTCCTGTTAAAACCCCAATCCCAGGCTCCCTCAGCCTCTTTGAGTACAAGGGATCTCCTTCCTTAAAATGTTGGGATTTGTAGGATTTGTGGGCATTTGGAAACCCAGGTTGGTTTTACCACTGATTCCTTGGATTCCTAGGGTTAAAAGTTTAAAAAAAAAGAGGAGACTTTCCCATGTTTTTTGTTTTCTGTGTGTTGAACTTCCCTGTGAGGGTGGGGAGGCCTTGGCACACATGCCCAGAGCAGCTGGAAGTGTCCCTGTCTCTGGAAGGGCTGAACAGGGCTTGGAGCAACCTGGGATAGGGAAAAGCATCCCTGCCCATGGAAAAGGTTGGAATTAAGTGACATTTGAGTTCCCCCCAAGCCAGAATTCTGAATCCCGGGGGGCTGAAGCTGTGTCTCTCTTGCAGTGGTGTCGTGTGGCCACCCCGGGTCCCCTCCCCACGCGCAGATCTCGGGGGACAAGCACACGGTGGGCTCGGTGGTCAGGTACAGCTGCCTGGGCAGGCGCACGCTGGTGGGCAATGCCACACGGATGTGCCAGCTGGACGGGCGCTGGAGCGGCTCCCTGCCACACTGCTCGGGTGAGGGGCCTGGGGAGGGACACTGCGGGTCACCCCGACACCGTCAGCTGGCCCTGGTCACCCATTCATGGTCACCCATTCATGGTCACCTGTTCATGGTCACCCGTTCATGGTCACCTGTTCATGGTCACCCATTCATGGTCACCCATTCATGGTCACCCGTTCATGGTCAGCCAGCCATGGTCACCCAGCCATGGTCACCTGTTCATGGTCACCCATTCATGGTCACCCACTCATGGTCACCCATTCATGGTCACCCAGCCATGGTCACCTGTTCATGGTCAGCCAGCCATGGTCACCCAGCCATGGTCACCCAGCCATTGTCATCATCTTCCACCCATTGTCACCTTCCCTTCCCTGAATTTCCTTTCCCTTTTCCCTTCTCCCTCCCTCCCATGCTCCAACCCCTCCTTGTTCCCTGAGTCCCAGCTGCTCAGGGCTGCCTTGGAGCATGTGGGAATTCCTTCATGGAGGGGAAACATCCCCGGGGCTGATGCTGGAGCCTCCACCATGGGATTCAGGAATTGTGGCCATATTTGCATCCAGCTCAAAACCAGGGGGCTCCTGGAGCCAGGGAGTGTTTAATTTGGAATTCCACTGTTCTTCTGGGGGTGGAATTCCCAATGAGGGGGACAAGAGCTGCCATCCCTGGTGGCTCTGGTGACTCTGTGCTCTCCCTGGCAGGGGGCAGCCAGGGCGTGTGCGGCGACCCCGGGATCCCTTCCCACGGGATTGGGCTGGGGGACACCTTCGACGTGGGCAGCGTGGTGAGGTTCAGCTGCGAGCCCGGCTATTCCCTGCGGGGCTCCTCCGAGAGGATCTGCCACTCCAACGGCTCCTGGAGCGGCGCGCAGCCCGAGTGCGAAGGTACTGCTGGGCCACGGCCCCCGCGGCTGCCCCGCTGTCCCCAGAGCTGCCCCGGTGTCCCCAGAGCTGCCCCGGTGTCCCCAGAGCTACCCCGCTGTCTCCAGAGCTGCCCCAGTGTCCCCACAGCTGCCCCGGTGTCCCCAGAGCTGCCCCAGTGTCCCCACAGCTGCCCCAGTGTCCCCAGAGCTGCCCCGCTGTCCCCAGAGCTGCCCCAGTGTCCCCAGAGCTGCCCCGCTGTCCCCACAGCTGCCCCGGTGTCCCCACAGCTGCCGTGGTGTCCCCACAGCTGCCCCAGTGTCCCCAGAGCTGCCCCGGTGTCCCCAGAGCTACCCCGCTGTCTCCAGAGCTGCCCCGGTGTCCCCAGAGCTGCCCCGCTGTCCCCACAGCTGCCCTGGTGTCCCCACAGCTGCCCCGCTGTCCCCAGAGCTGCTCTGCTGTCCCCAGAGCTGCCCCGGTGTCCCCACAGCTGCCCTGGTGTCCCCACAGCTGCCCCGGTGTCCCCAGAATTGCTCTCATGTCCCCAGAGCTGCCCTGGTGTCCCCAGAGCTGCCCCGGTGTCCCCACAGCTGCCCCGGTGTCCCCAGAGCTGCCCCACTGTCCCCACAGCTGCCCCGGTGTCCCCAGAGCTGCCCCGGTGTCCCCAGGACTGCTCCAGTATCCCCAGAGCTGCCCCACTGTCCCCAGAATTGCTCTCATGTCCCCAGAGCTGCCCCAGTATCCCCAGAGCTACCCTGGTGTCCCTAGAACACCCCCAGTGTCCCCAGAACTGCTGTACCATCCCCAGAATTCCTCTGGAGTCCCCAGGACTGCCCTGGTGTCCCCAGAATCCCTCTGATGTCCCCAGAATGGCCCTGGTGTCCCCAGAGGTGTTCTCATGTCCCCAGAATGGCTCTGGTGTCCCCAGAATGGCTCTGGTGTCCCCAGAGGTGTTCTCATGTCCCCAGAATGGCTCTGGTGTCCCCAGAGGTGTTCTCATGTCCCCAGAATGGCTCTGGTGTCCCCAGAATGGCTCTGGTGTCCCCAGAGGT
>JAYDZK010000086.1:4179052-4190293 GCA_034509185.1 Euphonia xanthogaster
TTTTCCTTCTTTTCCTTTTCCTTTTCCTTTTCCTTTTCCTTTTCCTTTTCCTTTTCCTTCTTTTCCTTTTCCTTCTTTTCCTTCTTTTCCTTCTTTTCCTTCTTTTCCTTCTTTTCCTTCTTTTTCTTTTCCTTCTTTTCCTTTTCCTTTTCTCTTTTTCCTATTCCTTTTTCTCCTTCTCCTCCTTTTCTCCTCCTTTTCCTCCTTCTCCTTCTCTTCCTCCTTCTCCTCTTCCTCCTTCTCCTCCTTTTCTCCTTTTTCTCCTTCTCCTCCTTCTTCTCCTTCTTTTTCCCTCTCCTCCAGCCATCACCTGCAGAGCTCCCCAGGCCATTCCCAACGGGAAGGTGGTGGGATCAGATTTCAGCTGGGGTTCCAGCATCAGCTATGCCTGCCTGGAGGGTTACCAGCTGTCCCTGCCCGCCGTGCTCACCTGCGAGGGCAACGGCTCCTGGAGCGGGGAGATCCCCCAGTGCTTCCGTGAGTAGGCACCTTCCCTCTTCTCCACCAGGAATCAGCAGGATTCTGCTTCAAATCCAGCTTGTTGGGGCTTTTCCCAACTTTTTTTTTCCAAGCTCTGTGTCAGTGGTTTGGCAGCTCAGGGTTTGGAGGGATCTTGCTGTGCTTCATGCCCCGTTCATAAATGGAGTTTCCCAGCAGCTGGAGTGGGAATTTTTGGTGCCATGGTGATGCTTCAGGAGTCTGGAACTCAAGTCTGGCTGCACTCCCACCTCCCTCATGGCTTGGATTTTTGGGAGCCTTCGTTTGGCACCTGTGAGGAGGAGGCAGGGACACACAGGTGGTCTCTCCAGGGACACTGTTGGTCACTTACCCCTGTGACAGAGGGGTGAGGCCACATTTGGGATGAATCCGGGCATTTTCCATGTTCCTGCCTACAAAACATCCTCAGAACTGGGTGTTTGCCCCAGTGACCCAACCTTCTCCAGTCAGGACTCCTGGAACTGCCAAAAAGTCCTTTGGCAAAGGGCACCATGTTGCAGCAGAAGTTGGGAATCTTTTGTGAAGGCTGGGTGGGTTTGATACAACAGCAAACACCAAACAAAAAAGAGAATTTAAAAAAGGGAATTATCATCTCCTGATGCTAAAGGCAGCTCTGAGTCCCTTTTCCAGCTGCACAATATCCATTTTCATATTAAATCCCACAAACCCCTCACTGTTCCTCACACCTTTCCCAGGATCTGGGATAATTACTGGGCTTTCCGTGTGATACAGAGCCAAGGAACAAAGTGACACCGTGCAATTAGGGGAGAAAAAAGAGGGGGGAAAAAAGGCAAATCCGGGGGAGAAGGTGGAAGTTAATTAAGAACCATTGACAAAAGGAGATAATGACAAGGAATGCAGCCAGCAACACCTTCTGCCCCGCCTGATTCCCGAGCTAACCATGGAGTTGGATGGGCTGTGATAGCCCTGGATGGGATGTGACATTCCTGAGGGCTCTGTGGCCACCTCCTTGTCCTTTTGCCTTTGCAGCCGTGTTCTGTGGGGACCCGGGGACGCCGGCCCAGGGCAGGAGGGAGGACAGAGGCTTCACCTACCGCTCGTCCGTGTCCTTCTCCTGCCCGGCCCCGCTGGTGCTGGTGGGGTCGGCGCGCAGGTTCTGCCAGTCCGACGGCACCTGGAGCGGGACCCAGCCCAGCTGCATCGGTGAGGGGCGCCCAGCTGCAGGGTCTGGGGGCTCACTTCACTCCCAGTGCCAGCCCCGTGGTCCTTGGAGGTCAGGGTGGGAGCAGAGGGCAGGGGGGAGGGCGGGATAACCGTGGTGCTTTGTTGCGGTGTTGTGAGGGTCCCCAGGACGAGGTGAGAGATGAGAATTGACTCCCAAGTTCTCAGAAAGCTGATTTATTATATTGTGATATATTGTATTACATTAAATATACATTATGATATGATATTATATGATTTATATTATATTTATTATAAGAAAATTATATACTAAAACTGTACTAAAGAAAGAGAAAGGAGACATCAGAGGGCCAGACAAGAATGAATAATAAAAACCCGTGACAGACTCAGGGAGTCCAACACAGCTGGCTGGGATTGGCCATTAATTAAAAACAATTCACATGTTTGGATAAACAATCTCCAGGCCACATTCCAGAGGAGCTGAAGCTTCTCATCTTCCCAGGAGAAGGGATTTTTCATAAAATGTCACGGTGACAGTGCTTGGAGCTTGGGATGGTCCTTGGGAGCAGAGGGCATGGTGTGGATATCAGGAAGAGCTGTCCTGATCCAAGGTGTGTGTTCCCGGTTTTTCTCCTGAGGGACGAAGTGCCTCTGGTTGCTTCATGCTGCAGCAGGCAGGGATTTAAGGAATAAGAAGATCCATGTGGTTTTCCTTGTCACCATGTGTTCCTTTGGAGCCAAATCCCCCTTGTGTTCCTGAGGTGCAGCAGGATCCGTGTGCCTGGAGGGGTCTGAGCCCTCCCATAATTCCCTTCCCTGTTTTTAACAGATCCCAGCCTCACGACGTGTGCAGATCCTGGAGTGCCTCTTTTTGGGATGCAGAACAATTCCCAGGGATACCAGGTATGGCCATGGAAGAGGGGTGTACCACAAAGCCAGCCCTGCTCAGTCCTTGGCCTGGATTCACATGTCCTTCCATGGATTCTTGTGTTATCCCATGGATTCACGTGTCCTTCCATGGATTCACATGTTCTCCCATGGATTCACGTGTCCTTCCATGAGTTGATGCCTCCTGTCACAGATTCACATGTTATCCCGTGGATTCACATGTCCTCCCATGGATTCATGTGTTATCCCATGGGATTCATGTGTCCTCCCATGGATTCTTGTGTCTTCCCATGGATTACTGTCTCCTTCCATGGATTCACGTTGTCCCATGGATTCATGTCTCCCCTCATGCATTAATGTCTCTTTCCATGGATTCATGTGTCCTTCTTCCATGGATTCTTGCATCTTTCCATGGATTATTGTGTCCTCCCATGAGTTCATGTCCCCTCTCATGGATTCTTGTGTTATCCCATGGATTCATGTGTCCTTCCATGGATTCCTGTCTCCTCCTGTGAGGAGGAGATGCCCCAGCCCGCTCCTTTAGCCCTCCGAGTGCCTTTGCACAGCATTAATTAGGCAGTGCATTGTATCTGAAATTAATCACAGTGCTAATTAATAGTTGCTGCTATTCACATTAATTCCCATTAATTTTCACGCCAAATCCTGCAGGTGCTTTTGCTAATCCCATCTCTCATCCAGCAGGAAATCATTGGAATGGGGACAAAAATCCCACAGTGACTCCCTTGGGGGTCTCCATTCCCACCCATTCCCTGCTGGGATAGTGGATGCCAGAGTGGATCCTTCCATTTTCCTGCTAATTAGTCACCTCAATCTTGGGGTTCAATTAATTAATTTTAGGTTTAATTAATTTGGAGACACCATACGTGGGATTTTTGCTCAGCTGGGAGTGGAGCTGCTCCTGTGAGGGGTGAGGTGGTGACAAGGGGATGGAATGAAGGTCTGGGAATTCCTGGGAAGCTGAGTGATTGTCTCCTGTTGGGACAGGTGGGAAGCATCCTGTTCTTCAGGTGCCAGAAGGGATATCTCCTGCAGGGCTCCACCACCAGGACCTGCCTGCCCAACCTGACCTGGAGCGGCGTCCAGCCCGACTGCGTCCGTGAGTCCTGGGAATGCCACGGGGAGCTGGGGCCCTCAGCCAGGCTCTGGGAAAGGAGTCCTTGCAGGAAATGGGTTGGATTTTAGGGAGAATTGGGGATTGCAAAGGCAGTTTTTAGTCTGCACCCACACCTGGCGCTCAGTTCTGGGCTCAGAGGTGCTTCAGCATCCTTTGGTTTTGTCTTTTTCCCTTAAAAATGGGGGTGGCCAATCCTGATTTTCAGCTCATCAGCTGGAGCCTGGTTCAGCTTTAGCCAGGAACAGAAACCCAGCATGGGAAGCTCCTCATTAATTCCTCCAGCTGGGAAAAAAAATCCCTGTGAGCTGTGGTGTAGAAACTCCTCCAGGAGGGCTCCCCTGCTGCCGTCACGGTGTCACTTTTCACCCTCCCCGTGCCCACCTGGGTGCTTTCCCTCACCTGTTCTCCCTGTCCCCTCCAGCCCACCACTGCAAGCAGCCCGAGACCCCATCCCATGCCAACGTGGGTGCCCTGGACCTGCCCTCCCTGGGCTACACCTTGATCTACTCCTGCCAGAGCGGCTTCTACCTCACCGGGGGCTCCGAGCACCGCACCTGCAAAGCCGACGGCAGCTGGACAGGGAAGCCCCCCGTCTGCCTGGGTGAGGGGCTGGCAGCACCAGCTGGGCTCTGAGACTCCCCCCAGCCTCTCAGGTTGTAGAGATCCTGGGCCTTGAGCTCCTTCAAAGGTGGTTTTCAACCTGCAGATAAAGCCAAGATTCAGTTCTGGGGTCAGAACTCCAAGGAAGGAGGGGGAGGTGTTTTCAGCCATGATTTTGTTCCCTTAAAGGTTGTGAGGTGGCCCAGCCTGATTTTCACTTGGTGGGAGGGTCTCCACTGTTGGTCTCCACAGCAGAATCCCAGAATTTGGTTGGAAAAGGCCTTTGAGGTCATCAAGTCCAACCTGTGACCCAACACCCAGGTGCCAACTCCAGTCTTTCCTTAAAGAGCCACCTGGGGATCTTCTGGGCGGTTTTTGGGTCTAGAACCACCTGCACAGGACAAAAATTGTTTCTCTCCCCCACATTTTGCCTGCCACAGAGTCTTGGATGAGGAACATGTTCTGATCCATTGAAATGGAGCCCCGTGGCTCTCCTGGAGCAGGGTCACTCTGGACACTTGGGATCGGAGCAGGACAGGCTGGGGACAGTGGCTGAAAGGCAGAGAGGGACCTGGGGGTGCTGGCCATGAGCCAGGTGTGCCCACAGGGCCAGTGGCACCTGGCTGGATCAGGGATGGAGCAGCAGGAGCAGGAAAGGGATTGTGCCCTGTGCTGGGCACTGGTGAGGGACACCCTGAGTGCTGTGTCCAGTTCTGGGCTCCTCCATTTGGGACATGGAGGGGCTGGAGAGTGTCCAGGGAAAGGGAAGGAGCTGGAAAACTCCTGCTGGAGCTGAGGGGGCTCAGCCTGGAGAAAAGGAGGCTCAGGGGGCACCTCGTGGCTCAGCACAGCTCCTGACAGGAGGGGACAGCCCCAGGTTGGGCTCTGCTCCCGGGAACAGGGACAGGAGGAGAGGGAACGGGCTCAGGCTGGGCCAGGGGAGTTTGGGGTTGGATTTTAGGGAAAATTTGTGCACAGAAAGGGGGGTCAGGCCTCGGCAGGGGGTGCCCAGGGAGGTTTGGAGTTCCCGAGGAAGGCCTGGACGTGGCACTCAGAGCTCTGGGCTGGGTGACAAGCTGGGCATCAGGCACAGCTTGGGCTCTGTGACCTTGGAGGGCTTTTCCAGCCTCAGGAATTGTGGGGTGGGCAGTGCCAGACTCCCCAGTACTGACCAGCTGCGCTTTGCCCCCTGTGCCAGCCGACGTCCGGCCCAGCGGGAGGCCCGTGGGCACCGCGCGGGAGCCGCCGCTCGCCAGGGCCTCAGGTGAGGGTCAGGGGGGCTCCTCCCCACGGACACAGCCCCGACACCCCTCACCTCCACCCTCCCGAACCCCTCCCTCTGGAAGCTGCCACGTGCCCCAGCCTGTTCCCTGGAGAACAAACAGGAGCTGGGCATCCACACCCGCTGCCCTCCCCAGAGCATTTCCTTCCAGGATTTTGTACATTTGACCTTTTTTTATTTGAAGTTTTCCGAATAAGTTTGTTTCCTGAAGTTTATTTGAGCTTTTCCTAATAAATTATTTTGGTGGTTGGTTCATTTTTAAGCCTGCCTTGTGGTTTTGGTCACAACAGCCAAATTGAAGTCACTGGTTTTGGCTTTGTCCCCCATGGTGATGGCACAGAGCGGGCGGGATTGAAGATCCTTAAAATACAAAATATTTTTTAAATATTAAATTTTTAAAACAATCTAATTATTGTCAGCAAATTCAAAGAAAGACAGAAATCCTGCTCTGTTTTTTTTTAATTTTTTCCCTAAAAAAATGGAAATACTGCTGGGTTTGTTTTTTTTAACATGTCCCACTGCTGTAATTCCAGTGCCTGCGGATGTCTTTGCAAGGAATTCCCTGTGGAAAGGCTCCTACGAGTACATGGGGAAGAAGCAGCCAGCCATGCTCTCTGTCACCAGCTTTGACCCTGCCACCAGCAAGGTGAACGCCACCTTGATCGACCACAGCGGGGTGGAGCTGCAGGTGTCAGGTGAGGGACACGATGTGGCCTCTGGGAGGGCTGGGCACTGGCACTGCCAGGGCAGGGGCTGTCCCCGTGCTGGCACTGCTGGGATGTTGTGCTACAAGCCAATTCTTGATTGGATAGGTGATGTTTTCTAGGATTATCAGAAGGTGTCAGGTCTTATTGGTGGGCGATACGTTCACACTGAATTTATGGGTCAGTACGTGGTAATTTGCATATTTGTCAAATTCCTGTATTTTTAGTTAGTTTACGTATTTTTCTCTGCTGATTCTCATGAGACAGATCTTACTGTTTATACTGGTGCACTTATTTTTCACTCTAGGAATAGATTTTTGTGTTAATGAATCTTTCATACCAAGATTGTTTCCTCACAGGAACTTGCAGCTATTAATTTAAGCCTGATTTTATGAGGCCTTTCTTTTATAATTTCTCTTCCTGTCTGTGACACTGGGACACCTCTAGAGCTGTGTCCACTTCTGGTCACTCATGGCCAGAGAGACATTGACGGGCTGGAGTGTGTCCAGAGAAGGGAATGGAGTTGGAAAAGGGATTGGAGAACTCCTGCTGGGGCTCAGGGGGCTCCCCACAGCTCCCTGACAGGAGGGAGCAGCCAGGGTGGGTCAGGCTCTGCTCCCAGGATGAAACAGCCTCAATCCGTGCCAGGTTGGGTTTTAGGGAACATTTCTCCATGGAAAGGGTGCTCAGACCTTGGAACTGCCCAGGGAAGTTTGGAGTGCCCATCCCTGGAGGTGTCCAAGGTAGAACTTGGAGCTTTTGGGCAAAAACCATGAAATTATGTGAGCTGGACTTTGATGATCCTTGGGGGTCCCTTCCAGCTCCTGATCCTGTGAGTGCTCCATGCCTCTGCCCTCCTGGGGCACCAGGCTCTTCCCGATCCAGCAGCAGAACCTGAATATTAATTAAATACTGAGCTGAGTCCTTTCCCACGTGGAAAATATCTTCAATATCCTGGGCTGTGTTTCCCAGTGCATCCCAGTGCCAGGGCTGGTGTCCACTCAAATCCTGACATGGTTTCTCTGCCCTCCCACTCAAGCCAGAGTGACCCAGAGGTGACAAAATCCCTTCTTTTCCAGGGATTTACAAGAAGGAAGACGTGCACCTGCTGCTCCAGGTGTACCAGATCATGGGGCCACTGGAGATCTTTGCCAGCAAGTTCAGGAATGACAAATGGGCTCTGGATGGACACGTGAGTGAACAAAACCCACCCTCCCTTGGCTGTCCCAGCCTGGATTTCCCTTCCCTGGAGCTGAGGGATAATTCCCAGAGCTGGGAGGGGACATGTGGCACTTCTCCAGCAGGTGACAACTCCTCCTGCAGCTCAGGGTTGGTTTTATTGCCCTGGGGTTTGGAATCCATCATCTCCCAGATGATGCTGGAGGAGAAACCAACGGAATTCCTTCCATGTGGATGTTTTATATCTGCTCAACATCTTGCTGGAAAAGCTGATTTTCCTTACTGGAGCCAACTCCTCACCCTTTGCCTTGTCTGGGAGTTTCCCAAGCCTTTTAGGGATCCAATGGAGCTTGGAAAAACTGTGGATCCAACTGACCCATGGCCACTTTTTCCCTCTCCCTCTGGAATCAGCAATGTCCTCTCCAATTTATCACAAGCAAGATTTTTTTAGCTTCCCTTCCTTCAAGACAGGAGAATTTTCAGCTGTCGGGCAGTGAAACTCCTTAAAAAATGCCAGGATTTTCTGGGCAATTGCATCAAATTAATGCACTTGGAAGAGGCTGGGATGAGCTGGGTGTGAAATCCAGAGAAAAGTGGGATAAATCCGTTGATTTCCACTCTCCACAGGTCTCGTCGGAGTCCTCGAGTGGCACCTTTGTGTACCAGGGCTTTGTGCGTGGCAAAGGCTTCGGGCAGTTTGGCCTCCAGAGACTTGGTAAAATTCCTTGGATTTGCACTTTTCCCCTTGATTCCTGAAGCTCCATTTTGGCCTGGTTGGGGGTTTCCAGGCAGGGAATGTTTCTCCAATCCCTGGCTTGAATTTTCCGTGCTTTCCGAGCTCTGCTGAACTTGGTGTGAGGTTTGTGGGAGGCAAACAGCACCAAACAAACAGCACAAGGATAAAATCTATAATTTGGGAGCAAAATGAGGGATAACCAGGCTGCTGTCCAAAGGCAGGGAGAGTTTGGAAGCACAAACAACACCTGGATGGTTTTTATTTTCCAAATTCCCAGATCCCTGCCAAGCCCAAATCCCATTCCCACCACAGCAAGTGTCTCCATCAGAAATCACAGAGGCTCTTGGGAGCTTAAACCACCCACAGTTTAAGCTCCTAAATGCCTCTTAAAGCATGGTTTGAGCTCTCTAATCCCTCAGGATTGCTGCAATCTCGTCACCTTTGTGGATGCTCCTTATTGCAGCATTTCAGAGTCTCCTTAAAGCCCAACTTCGTCCATCCAAGTTGGACCTTTTTGGCAAAATAAATCAATTTATACCTCTCTTTAATTGCAGCTGTAAATAAATGATGAAACCTAAGTTAGGCTGGATCTCCATCCTTGCACGTCCCTTTTTAAATTCCATTTTCCAGCACCACTTCACTCATTTTGCTTCTGGTGCCACCTGTACTTTGAGCCGAGCCCTTTTCCCCCAGCAGGGGTTTGGAAAGGTGGGAAATGTGTTCCTTTCTGCTGTGTTCCAGACATCAGCATGATGGAAAATGATCCTGAATCCATAGGCCACCACTTTGCATCCAACAGCAGCTCCGTGGCAGCCGCCATCCTTGTGCCTTTCATCGCCCTGATTATTGCAGGGTTTGTGCTTTATCTCTACAAACACAGGTGGGTTTGGGGCAAGAATCCCAAAAGCTGAAAGAAATCCAGGGAGTTGAGAGAAATACCAGTGAGCTGGGCTTAGAGTCCCCCTTTTGGAGCTGATTTAATTCAGGAGATGGGAAAATAAAGGATGAGGGTTTGGGAGAGGAGAGCAAAGAGGGTTTTTCTGGCCCTTAATTAATCCATAAATGTGGATTTGTGGCCACATTTAGGAGGATAAAAAGCAAACTCCCCCCACCCCCCATGGCTTGAATGTGGTGTAAATTCAGTTTTGCTCCTGACCAATGCTGCAAAACCCCGGCTGGGTTTTCCTGCCCCATCCCCATGGGTTTCCCCCAGCAGTGCCCTCCCTCAGGGCTGTCACCACGTTGTCTTGATTTCTTAAGATTTTCTGAGCTTTCTGATGTTTACATTCTTGTAAGGAACTTCCTCATGCACTTTCTGTAAATAACTCATTGTTTTGCATTCTTTTATGAAGGAGGAGAAATCTGATGGGCTGCTGGTTTGTCCAGTGTCATCGGAGAGGTGGCACTGCCACCCTCCAACCCACTGTCACTTTTAGAAACCCATAAATGTTGGGTCAGAAATTAAAAACTCTCTTTTACCTTGAAAAGAGCAGCGTGTCCCCATCGTGTTAGTGACACAGAAGAATCCAAAGGCCCAGCTCAGCTCAAGTGAGGACACCCAGATTCCCACAGCTCCACAAATCCCAAACACCACAGCTCTCTGGGCACACACAGCCCTTCCCTCCCAGTCCAGGGGTCCCTCACTGTCCCCTGCCACCACTCTGTCCCTTCTAGTGCTGCCCAGGTTGTTCCTGCATGTGGAAAATGTGTCTTTTATGATCGGATTTTCACAAACATTAAAAATGAAATTTATGTGTGTTATGTTAGAAAGTGATGATGCATTAATTTTCTAAAGTAGCGTGGTAAATACACTTTTAGGTGATAACATAAGGTTAAAATAGAAACTATGCTACCTAGGATACTTTTTTTCTTTGCAGAGCTCCCACACCCCAGCACTGCTCCAGCCCAGCAATTCCATTTTCAGGCCTTCCCAAGCAGGAAGAAGAGGAACAAAAGATGCAAAAGTAATCCCCAGTGTGCTCTCCTTTCCCAATCAAAAATGTTGTCCTGGACAGTTATGAAAATTTCCTCCACACGTTTGGGATACCACAGAAACCCCAACTGAGCCACCACACACCTGGAAACCACAAACAGACACACACAGGGAAAGGGAGTTTGTGCCAGGGGAGGTTCAGGTTGGATATTAGGAAAAATTTCTTTTAAATGTCCAGAAAAAATGGAGGAGAAATCCTGCAGAGGCAGCAGGGTCCCAGGAGGGCCTGGCTGCTGCCCCTGCCCTTGAAGGGACCAGCCCAGCTCCCTGCCAGGCTCTGCTGCTGCATTTCCTTCCCCAGGGACACGGCAGCAGCTCTGGGAGGCAGCAGGCAGGAGTGACAGTGACACTGGCAGTGCCCTCAGCAGGGCAGAGACTCTCTGATCTGCCCAGGAGAAATTCCCAGACACGTTCAGCACTGCCCAGAGCCCAAATCCCACTGCCTGAGCTTTCTGCAGGCACAGCAAGCCAGCCAAGCCCTCTGGGCTGGACCCCAACTCACCACAGCTGTGGCTGGGCTGTGACAAAAGCCACTGGGTTTGGTGCCTTTGGTGTGACAACAAGGGACATTTGTTCTGCCAGGCCCACTGATCTCCACAGGACACCTTGGCTGAAGGAGTTCAGACATCCACAGCCCAAAAACCTGAGTGCCCCAGGAAGAGGAACACTCGAAAAATCAAATTAAGCAGCCCCAGTGGATAAGGCTTTAAACACAATCCCAGGCTTCTGCCCTCTCCACTTCTCAGCAAATCCATTTCTTGGTGCAGATGTTCCACATGTCAAGTCTGGCCCCTGTGGCACTGCAGCAGCTTTGGATGGAGGTGAAATCCTGGAGCAGCTCACATCCACAGAATTCACCCTGAGCACAAAAAAACTGGGCTGGAAAACTCCTGGCAAAGCTTCCACACCCTGAGAGGTTTCGCTGTGTTAGGAAAATTCATCCTCAAACACCAGAGGTTTGTGTCCCAAAAGGAGACAGAGGAGTCCTGGAACTTTATTCCAATACAGGGAGAGGCCCTGGGGCATCCCCTGGGGTCTCTCCAGTTTTTGGAGGATGCAGCCTCCTTTTTATCCCAATTTCCC
>JAYDZK010000086.1:4201861-4215800 GCA_034509185.1 Euphonia xanthogaster
GAAATCGAGATTTTCCTCTGAGAAATAGGGATTTTCTCCTCAGGAATAATAGGGATTTTTCTCTGAGAAATAACAGGCATTTTTCTAAGAGAAATAGGGGTTTTCCCTGAGAAATAGGGATTTTCCCTCAGAAATAGGGATTTTTCCCCTAAGAAATAGGGATTTTTTTTTTTTCCTGAGAAATAATAGGGATTTTTCCTCCAAAATAGGGGTTTTCCCATAGAAATAGGGTTTGGGGTTTTTTTGCCCTGAGAAATGGGGATTTTCCCTCAGAAATAGGGATGAAGTTGAGGTTTTTTGGGATGAGCTTGTGCAGCTTTTATGGGATGAACTTGGGCCCGTTTTGCAGGAGGATCCTGGGCAGGTTTTATGCAATAAACCTGAGCAGATTTACAGGATGAGCCTGGCCAGTTTTTGTGGGATGAAGCTGTGCAGGTTTTGTGGGATGAAGCTGTGCAGGTTTTGTGGGATAAACCTGAGCAGGTTTTGTGGGATGAACCTGGGCAGATTTACAGGATGAACCTGGGCAGTTTTTGTGGGATGGACCTGGGCACATTGCTGGGATGAACCTGGGCAGGTTTTTGTGGGATGAACCCGGGCAGTTTTTGTGGGATTGATCAGAAGATCCCCAGCCGCCGCTGGGCTCATCACCCCAAGGTGACAAAGGCCATGTGGCCGTGTCAGTGCTGGGGACACCTGGTCTCACCTGGGATCCCTGGAGGACCCGGCATTCCCGGATGGCCACGGCCAACCTCTCCCCGCTCGCCCTTCTCTCCTCTCTTCCCTGTGGGTACAAAAAGGAGGGAAGGACTCCATGGAAACCCCGGATGGGCAATCAGGGACGGGGACAAGCGTGGCAGTGCCACCCCAGGAGGGTTTGCACCTGGCACCGTGCCACCAGCACCCACCTTTGGGTCCGACATTGCCGATCTGCCCGGCAGCTCCCAGGATTCCGGGGACACCTCGGGCTCCCATGGGGCCATGGGGACCCTGCTCACCGGGCGGCCCTGGGGGGCCGGGGGGACCAGGGGGTCCCATGGCTCCCACCCCGCCCAGGGCAGCTCTCTTGGCGCTCACGGCCACCTCTGCCAGCTGCTCTGTGGGGCAGAGAGGGGCCGGGATGGGATCCATGGGGTGGGATCCACTGGATCCATGAGATGGGATCCATGGGATGTGGTGGCCCCACTCCACCCTCACCTTGCAGCATCTTCAGCACCACGTCCACGATGTGCTGGTCCCCAGCGTCCCGGCCCTGCCAGGAAGGGAATTTCGCTCCTTCTGTCCCCTCCCAGAGCCCTTCCCACCTCAAATCCCAATCCCCATCCCCTCCCTGCATCCCAGGTCACCTTCCCACCCTGCTCTTCCTCGTTCTGTCCCAGGGCAAGTGCTCCATGCTCAGCTTGCTCCGTGCATCCCTCTCATGGCATTTGAGTCCAAAATGAGGTTTTTAGGGAAAAATCCCAACCCTGCAAATCCCTGCTGCTGGCTGGTTTATGTAGGGACAGTTTTTGGATGCCATACACAGTGGGAAAGACAGAATTCCTCCCCAGGAAGGCAGGATCCCAGCTCCTGAGTGGAACAGCAGCTCGTTCCCAGAGGAGTTGGGTGCGAAGGAGAGGCAATTCCTGCCGAGCAGGGAGGGTGAGGAGGGGTGTGGGATCGGGATACTCACGGCTGTGCCCCGCGGGCCCGGCATTCCCGGCACTCCGCGCTCCCCCACCAGCCCCCGCGGGCCCGGCGGCCCGGGATAGCCCCGAATTCCCGGTGCTCCTGCATCCCCCGAGGGGCCGGGAAAGCCGAGGTCTCCCTGGATGCCTTGCTGGAGGAGGGATGGAGAGAGAGGGGCATGAGTGGCTCAGGCTGTGCTGAGCACGGGGGCTGCACCTTGAGAGCCCAAAATGTCCCAAAAACCACAGGCAGGGCTGGGTCCTGAATGGGGCTGGGGGTGAACCCAGGGCTGGATCCCAAAAATTGGGGCTGGGGCTGAATCCAGGGCTGGATCCCAAAAACTGGGGCTGAATTTGAATCTAGGATTGGATCCCAAAACTGGGGCTTAGCCTGAATCCAGTGCTGAGCCCAGATCTGAGCCTGAATCCAGGGTTTAACCCCAAGGAGGAGCTGAGCCTGAATCCAGGGCTGACTGTGGTCACTGGCTCCCATCTCCAAAGAAAATATTCCCTCAGCACCTCAGCCAGGAGGATCCAGCTGAGGATCCCACAAATCCACCCAAGTTGTGGGGCCTCCTTGGTCCCAAACCCCCCATCACTCACCTGTCCCTTGGGTCCTGGCTCTCCTGATTCCCCCTGGGGACAGAGGACATGGGAAAGGCAATGAGGAGACATCAGGGATTTAGGGCTGGAGCTGGGATTTAATGCCAGGCAGGATCCCCCAGCATGGGAAGGGATCCCGCAGCATTCCCAGGAATCAGCTAGAAGCACCCACCTTCTCTCCCTTGAGCCCTGCCAGGCCGTGGACACCCGGATCTCCCTAAAGGAAAGGCAAGGAGAGAAGGGAACATTCCCGAAGGAAACATTCCCTCTCTGCGATGAGAGGGGAATTCATGGAGAAGGTGCCTAGAACCAGTGTTAAACCCAGCTCTGTTAATCCCAGCCTGGGATGTACTCACACTGCTGCCTTTGGGGCCGGTTTTCCCTGGAGAGCCCTGGGAAAAGGAAAAAGTGGGATCAGCCCAGCTCAGAGCAGAGTCCCCGAGAAGCCACCCTGCTGTCCCCAGAGCTGTCACCTTGTCTCCTTTGACTCCAGGCAAGCCTTGGGGTCCTGGGATGCCTGGTGGGCCCTGCTCACCCTTTGGCCCCTGGAAATCCAAGGAATATGGGAAAATGAGTGAGAGGAGAAAATGGAAAGATTCCCCAGCAGGGAGTTGTCCCCAAGGCAGTGAGGTGCATGGGCAGCTCCCCATCCTCCAGCTGATCCCAGCCTCCCAACCTTCCCTAAATCCCAGCTCTGAGGGGACACAGGGCACAAAACCATGGAGAAGCCATGCCCAGAGCAGTGATCTTCCAGGGGTGGATTCGTGTCCCCAGGAAAAGCACCAAAACCAGGTTTTGGATGTTTTTCCAGTGCAGGAAAACTCTGGAGAGGGGCTGGGCTCTCCTGGGATGGGAGGAAATTCCTGTCCCAGCTGGGGTCCCGTTAATCCCTGAGCTATTCCCTAATCCCTCAGCAGCAGGACATGCATGGGACTGACCCCGGGATCAGAGGGGGAGGTCTGGCTGTGTCCCACTGATCCCAAAGCCAGGCTTGGAATCCCCCATCCCGAGGCTGAGCATCCCCCGTGTGCCAGCCTGGATTTGGGGACAACTCAGAGCATCTCCCATGTCCCGGAGTGGCTTTGGGGACAACTCAGAGCATTCCCCGTGTCCCAGAGTGGCTTTGGGGACAACTCAGAGCATATCCTGTGTCCCAGAGTGGCTTTGGGGACAACTCAGAGCATTCCCTGTGTCCCAGAGTGGCTTTGGGGACAACTCAGAGCATTCCCTGTGTCCCAGCCCAGCTTTGGGGACAACTCAGAGCATTCCCTGTGTCCCAGCCCAGTTTTGGGGACAACTCACCGCTCTGCCCTGCTCCCCAGGGGGCCCCACGAGGCCACGCTCGCCCCTGTCACCCTGCGGAGAGCCAGGAAAGGAGCAGAGTCAGGGCCACCTCCCCTTGGCCCGGCCACCCCCGCAGTGTCCCCAACTCACCTTCGGCCCGGGGACACCCTGCGGGCCCTGCTCACCCCGAGGTCCGGGCTCACCCTAAAAATGGGAGAGAAAATCCCACAGAAGATGGGATTGACCGGCGTGGTGTGCTCCTTGTCCTTCCCCGAGGGAGGGGTGGCCCTGTCCCTGTCACCACCGCAGGGTGGTGACAGGAGCAGGGGGTCCCGGGAGGAGCAGGGGGGGAATGAAGTGCCCCATTCTGCTTTTAGCTCGCAGGAAACGGGAAAATAAAAGGAAAAAAGAGAGAGCTCAGCCCCGAGGCTGTCCCCGGGAGGGACACGGTGACATCTCGGTACTTACAAGCTGCCCTGGGGCACCGGTGACACCGGGGTGGCCCCGAGGACCCGATTCACCCTGTGAAGGGAGAGAGAGGGGGATCAGAGGGGACACGGGGGACAGCGGGGACAGGGAGGGGACAAGAGCTGTGGGGTGGATGCTCAGAGGTGTCACCCACCTTGTCACCTGGGCCACCTTTGCTTCCCGGCTGGCCTGGCAATCCCTAAGGGAACAAAGCCGGGATCAACCCCCGGGCACAGCTCAGTGTCCCCTCAGGGTGTCACCCCTGGGCACAGCTCAGTGTCCCCTGGGGGTGCTGGCCCTGGCACAGCTCAGTGTCCCCTCGGGGTGACACCCTGGCAGAGGGATGTCACCCCTCAGGGGACAGGCTGGGGGTCCTGCACTCACAGCTTGTCCCCGGTGTCCCGGCGTCCCCGGCCGTCCAGCCTGTCCTGTGCCACCCTGCGAGGGACAGAGGTGATGTCACCAGGAATGGGGTGCCCACAGGTGGGCAAGGGGCTCCTGCCCGAGGGGGGACAGTGCCCTGGGTCCTTGGCCAGGGACATTGTTCCCTTTGCCATTCCCGTTATTCCCAGCGGGTGGCATTCCCTCACCTTCACTCCTGGGATCCCTGGGGTGCCATCCTTGCCATCGATGCCCGGGAGACCCTGAAAAGGGGCAAGAGTCACTCATGGGACACCTCGAAGGGACTCAAAGGCTCACGGTGGGGACAAAAAAATGTGGGGAGGGAAAGGAACATTCCAGGCATGTGTGCTGGAGGGGACAAGGACACACAGTGGCACAGCCAGGGACAGGGGACTCGTGCCCAGGCAGGGCGCAGGTGCCACCGGCTGTACTCACATTCTCCCCCTTGGGGCCGATGTCACCCTGGGGTCCCCTGATGCCACGGCCACCCTAGAGCAGGAGGAGACAAGTGTCAGTGTCCTGCTGGTGCAGGGGACAGAGCTGGGAGGTGGAGATGCCCCTCAAGGGCACTGGGGCAGAGCCCTTTCCATGCGGGAATGGTGCCAAGCTGGGGAAAAGGGGACACTGGCCGTGGGGGGGTCACCTACCAGCTCTCCCTTGTCACCAGGGCTCCCAGGTGGTCCCTTGGGGCCTTCCCTGCCCTGGAGGAGAGAGGAAGACAAGGATTGAGCAGGGCAAAGCGGGATCCCAGAGCAGCCAGGGCTGAGGGAGGGGGCACCCACCGGCCGCCCAGCGGCTCCGATGCTCCCGACCATGCCCTTGTAGCCAGCAGGGCCCTGGAAAGAGAGCATGGAAAGGTGAATTCCCATCCCAAACCATCCTTGCACCCCTGAGATGGCCCAGCACGGAGGGATGCTGCTGGGAGTGATCTTGGTGGCATCTGGAGCCCGGAGCCAGGGGATGCCACCCGCGCTCACCGTCTCGCCCTTGGGTCCTGCCATGCCAGGATAGCCCCTGAGGCCCTGAGGTCCCTGCAGGGAAGGAAACCACAGCAAATTCAGCTGGAACAAAAACCAGGAGCAGCCCAGGGGGAAGCAGCAATTACAGCAAAACCTGACACTGGGAATCCAAACACGAGGAATTCCAATCCCTCCTAATTCCAGAGCCCCCCAGCAGGTGCTTTTCCAGCTGTCAATTCCATAACTCCAGAGGGCCCAAACTGCAGCCACTTCCCTGGGCCAGAGCTCTTGGCTTCAAAGCAGTTTTGCCCTTTCCTGGCCTGGAGGACTCAGCCCAGTAATTGTTTTTCATCTTCAAAGTGCTCCGAGAATTCCTGTGGCTTTAATTCCCCCCGGGGCAAGGGGGACTCAAGGGACAGCAGGGATTTATCCCAAATTATCCCTGGGAACAGCCCAGGTGCCCATGGAGCTCTCCAGAGGGAGAGGTGGTGGCATCCATGGCTGGGAGAGGGATGGGATGGAGGCTTTGCTTCAGTCCCAGTGCTGGGAGCGGGGACAGGCCGGTGTCACCTCCCTGGTGTCAGGGGACAAGGACAAAGAGGCCACCCCCAGATCCTGCATTATTTGGGGGACAGAGGAAAAGAGGAATGAAGGATTTACCGGAGGGCCTGGGACTCCTTGTTCTCCAGAGGCACCAACATCCCCCTTGGGGCCCTGGGAATGGAGAGAAAAGGGAATGTTGGAGGGAGAAGGGACACAAAGCAGCCTGGGGACACCACAGCCCCCACCTGGCACCCAGCAGGGGATGGGGACAGGTGGCCCTGCCCAGGAAGCCACCCTGGGAAGGCCACTCTGGTCTCCCATTCCCACATTTTCCATTGTCTTCTTCCTCCCTTGTTCCTTTCCCTTCCCAAAACTCCTTCCCTGGGTCCAGCCCCACAGGGATGGCCACACCTGGATCCTGCTGGGGTCCTGCTGAGATCCTGCTGGGATCTGGCTGGGATCCATCTGGGATCTGCTGAGATCCTGCCGAGATCCTCCTGGGATCCAGCTGAGATCTGGCTAGGATCTGGCTGAGATCCTGCCAAGATCCTGGTGGGATCCTGCTGGGATCCTGCTGGGATCCTGCTGGAGCACTCACCGGCTCTCCCTGCTTGCCGGGCTCTCCGAGGGCGCCGGGGCGGCCTCTGTGTCCCTGTGTGGGGAGAGGAAATCCGTGAGGAAAATCCCTGGCAGACCTGCAGGGTGGTGGCAGCATCCTGGTGGCCACGTCCCACAGAGCGCCCCCCGCCACCACATCCCACCCTGGGGTGCCCCCTGGGGACACTGAGGGACTCAGAATCCCACAGGTGACATTTAGGGACTCAGAATCCCAATGGGGACATTGAGGGGCTCAGAATCCCAGTAGGGACATTGGGTGGGTTTCAGAATCCCACAGGTGACATGGAATGGGCTCAGAATTCTACTGGTGACACTGACAAGGGGGAGCTCAAAATCCCACTGGGGACATTTTGGGGGGTTTCAGAGTCCCACAGGTGACATCCTGAGCTGGGGTTGGGGCTTTGGCACAGGGTGCCACCCCCAGGAAGGGGCTGGGGACCCACTGGGACCTTTCCTCCAGGCCTCCCTGTCCTGGTGCTCCAGAGATCCAGAGAAGGATCCTTCAGTCCATCGCATCCTGGAGGTGATAATTCCCGTCTTTCCCCCCATGGCAGCTCCAGGACTTCCTTACCTTCAGTCCCTGCAGTCCCTGGGGGCCTTTGGGACCTGGGGGGCAGCTGGTGGGACACTGGGAGGAGAGGGAGGACAAGGATGAGTTCAGAGTGACCTGGAGAAGCCCAGGAACAGGGGAAGGGAGAGGGGACACAGGGACACCCTGGTCACAGCAGGGGACAAGGTCATGGCAGCTCTCACCAGGAAATCAGCGCTGCCTTCCAGGCCTTGGAGGTGTCCCGGGAGTCCCTGCAGGGAAGGAAACCATCAGCATTCCAGGATTTTACATCAGGATGGTTTTACAGGAGCAGGAAACAAGGAGTGGGGTGGGAGGTGAGAGCCCAAATTCCAGCCCCAATCCCCAGGATGAGCCTGAGGAAGCTTCTCCCTCCTGGAGGTGGCTGGGAGGTACTCACAGGTTTCCCTGGAGGGCCTGGGGGACCCCTCGGGCCATCAGGTCCAGGGTCACCCTAGGAAAGAAGGGCCAGGAAAGGAGAATTTGGGATGAGGAGGGGAGGTGGAGAGCCAGGATGTCCCAGCAGGAATGGAGACATGCCCATGGTGATGGCACCAAGGGGAACCTCCATTCCCACGGTTCAGGATCATCCCTGATCCTCCCAGGAGCTCTGGAGGGCACAGAAGCAGCTCCTGGTGGAAGGAGGGGAGATTCTTCCCTGTCCCTTCCTGACTCCTCACCTTGGGTCCCAGCACTCCGATCTCCCCGGGAAGTCCAACCTGGCCTGGAAGCCCCTTAAGGAGAAAGGAGAGAAATTCATGGAATGAGAGAGGTCCCATCCTGATTCCTCCCCTCTGGGGGTGCTGAGGTTTGAGCTCCTCCTGCACAATTCCAAGCAGGACCCCAGGCCACCCATCCCAGCCCCAGTGTGGCACTTACAGGGGGTCCTGGCAGTGAAGGACCCTATGACAAAAAAAAAAATTACAATTGTTTTAAATTCCCCAAATCCTCCAGAATTCCTGCCCCAAGGAGAGCAATTCCCACCCCGCCACCAAGGATGGAGCAGCAGATACTCACAGGGAGCCCTGGTGGCCCTGGGAGTCCGGGCTGGCCCTGCCAGGACACAAGAGGAGAGTCAGGAGCTGGAAAAGGAGGATCTGCTCTGGCAGCTGCTCCAATTCCCCCTCCCTGGATGCAGCCTCAGGGCCAAAAATTCCATCAGGCAGTTCCTGCATCCATGGATCCCTTCCAGAGTGATGGGGATGGCCTCAGGCTGGGGCTGGGGGGGAAGGGGGAGCTTGGGAAGATGGGAATTTGGGAATGTGGGAGCCTGGGAATGAGGGAGCTTGGGAAGATGGGATCCTTGGAAAAGTGGGAATATGGGAAGGTGGGATCCTGGGAATGAGGAGCCTGGGGCTGCCCCTCACTCACTTTGGTTCCTGGCCTGCCAGTGGGTCCTGGCTCCCCTTTGGCTCCCGTCAGGCCCTGCAAGGGAAGAGATCCAGTGAGTTATTCCCATTCCTCCTGCTCTCCAGCCAGGAATTTTTGCTGGGTTGAATCCATCAGGAATTTCATGGCACGGGGACTCCCTGCAGGGCCCCTCACACACACCCTGGGCACATCCAGCCCTGGCAGGCACACGTGGGCAGCTCCGCTCATCCCTGAGCCCAGTTTTATCCCTGGGATGGGGCAGGAGCCCACCCAGACCTCGCCAGGCACCCATCCCACACCCAGGGACCTGGGGCCAGGCAGGGTGAGGTGGCAGCTCCGGCCCCTTCCTGCCACCACCTCTGCCAGGCTGTGCCAAGGAGGGGACAGTGGCAAAGTCACCAGTGCCACCCCATGGGTGCTGAGGAAGCAGGGCCAGTGGGGAATTGTTTTGGATTTATTCTGGAGGAAACAAGAGGAGCTCTGCTGGGATTCCAAAGGTGGGAAGGGGTGGAAGAAGCAATTCCCAAGCTCTTTTGGGATTCCCAAGGTGGGCAGGAGTGGCAGAAGCTCTTCCTGAGCTCTGCTGGGATCCTAAAGGTGGAAAGGGGTGGCAAAAGCTCTTCCTGAGCTCATTTGGGATTCCCAAGGTGCTTTCAGCTCCTGCCCAAAGGGATTTGGGCACGTTTTTATGTGGGACAGGAGCAGCTCGCTGTGACCCCACAGACAGGGACACCAGGAGGGGACAGGGGACAGTTCTCACATCAATGCCAGGCTTCCCTGGGGGTCCATCCGGGCCAGGGGCTCCAGGCTCACCCTTGACACCCTGGAAAGAGTGAAAAATTGGGATCAGGTGGGAAGGAGGCCCTGTGGAAGGAACGGGATCAGCGCTGAAGGATGGGGTGGGTACTCACCGGGGAGCCAGCAGATCCTACAGGGCCTTTGTCACCCTGGGGAAAGGGGAGAGGTGGGAAAGGGATGGGGCACCCCACAGAGCCCAACCCGGGCATCCCGATCCCTGTCCTGCTCCTGGGACGGGAGGGAGCGGCTGGATCCCACAGGCAGGGCAGGATGGGGCTGGGATTGGGAAGGGTGGGGTTTTGGGGGTTTTGGGAGGGTTTTAGTGGGGTTTGGGAGGGTTTTAGTGGGGTTTGGGAGGGTTTTAGTGGGGTTTGGGAGGGGGAATTGGTGAAGGTTGTACTAGGGTTTTGGGAGGGTTTTTGGGGGTTTGTGAGGGTTTTATTGGGATTTTGTGAGGGTTTGATGGGATTTCTGAGGTGGATTTTGTGGGGTTTCTAGTGGGGTTTTGTGAGGGTTGTGCTGGGGTTTTGTCAGGGTTGTGCTGGGGGTTTTGGGAGGGTTGTGCTGGGGGTTTTGTCAGGGTTGTGCTGGGGTTTTGTCAGGGTTATGCTGGGGTTTTGTGAGGATTGTGCTGGGGTTTCTGAAGCGCCGTGGCTGCTCTGGGTATAAATAACACGAAAATAACACCACATCCTGGAGAAAGGGCACTTCCTGCTGCCTCACAGGGCTCCCCCCTGTTCGGGCCCCCATCCCACAACCTGTGGAGGACCCAGAGCCACAATCCCCCACCACATCCCTCTGCAGGAACCCCACAGGGATGTCACTGTCCCCCCCCAGGTCCCCCCTTCACTGGGCACCTCTGGTGCTCCCTACCCCAATCATCCCCCACTGCACCCCAACCTCCCTGTCCTGCATTCCCCAAAAACCAATCCAGCCCCCAATTCCCCAGCTGTGGATGGAGCTGGATTTGGGGTGCAGCACCAAACAGAGCTGGGGCTGCCCTGTCTGCCCTAAATCAGGAGTGGGAGCAGCACTGAGCAGCACCCCCAGCCCTGTGCCACTCACAATGTCCCTTTTGTGCTGCGTGTCCCCTCCCTCCCTCCCTCCCTCCCACAGCCAGCACAGGTTCCTGCTCACTCACATCGATGCCATCAGCTCCTGGCACTCCTGGGGGACCAGGGGGCCCTCGTGGGCCAGGCTCTCCTGGTGGCCCTCGCTGTGGGAAAAGGGATGGGATCCACGTCAGGAAGGACCCTGAGATGTGTGGGGAATGCGCTGGGAATCCACTTCCAGGGAGCTGGGATGGGGAACACCCCGAGGGCTCAGAGGTCTGCCCCTCCCGTGGATCCCCCAGCACGGGCATGGATGGGGAAATCCAGGATTTCTCACACTGGCACCTCCAACTCCTCACTCCCTGCCCAGTTTCTATCCCATTTCTCCCCTCTCCTGCCCTGGTGTCCATGGGTCACAGAGCAGGGTCTCCATGGGGTGATGGCAGCGTTTTGACCCCTCCTTCCTCTCTCCCTGGTGCCCAAGGATCTCCTGCCCTGATGGAGCAGGATCTCCATGGGATGACATTTTTACCCCATCTCTGCTCCCTCTTTCCCTGCTGCTCCTGCCTGGATGATGGGGCAGGCTCTCCAAGCATTTCTGCCCCATCTCTGTCCCCCCTTCCCTGCCATTCCCAGAGCTCCTGCCCCGACAGGGCAGGGTGTCCATGGGGTGACAGCAGCGCTTCCAAAGACCCCTTTTAGCTCAGAGTGGGATTTCTGGGAGCACTGGCAGGATTTAGGTGCCCAAACCCCCAGGATGAGGTGGGGACCCCCAGCCCCTCTGTGTGAGCTCTCCTGGGCCAGGCTGGCTCTGCTCCCAGGCTCCAGACAAAAGCTCCATTCAGGGAAGCTCCCGGAGCCTGGTCCTGGCTTTGAGGTTTGCACAGGACTCGGCAAAGAAACCTCTGTTATCCTAACAGGGAGTTCAGGGGGAAGAGATTCCGGTCCTACACTGAAGCCCTGGTGTTCCTGGAAATGGGAAGCAGGCTGGGCTGCACTCCTGCAGCTCCTCCAGCCTCTCAGGCTGGATTCATTTAAAAAATAAATAGAAATATAAGGAATAAATGTAGGAATCAATGTAAATCTATAGGGTGAGAGCTGCTGCTGGTTCGTGTACACAAAGAGAGCCCCAGCTCCACCTTGGATCAATCCCTGAGCCCATCCCTGGGATCTCCCCTGAATGGCACCTTTGTCCTGCCCAAGGAAGCAATTCCAAAGGGTTCCTTGTTCCCGAAATTCCCACATCCCCCCTGCTCCGCTCCCCTACCCCCACAAGCCCATGGGGACCCCAGAGGGGTTTTAGGAAGGAGTTGTCCCTCAGGTTTCCTGAGTTTCCAACAGGCAGCTCAGGAACCACATGGAAAAATTCCCTAAAACCTCTAAAATCTGATTTTTTTGCAGTTGTAAGGCAAGGAGAGTTTTCCCAGGTGGAATGACACTGCCTGCCCCTCTGCAGGGCTCACCTTCCCTTTTTCCAGATCCATTTTCTCCTACTCCTGGGTGAGCCTGGAGAGTCCACGGGGACCCCCCCAACAGCCCCACAGAGCCCTGAGACCACCCCGGGAGGGTCAGAGCTCCCCCCCCCAGCCCTGCTCAGTCCGGATCTGCAGCACATCCCAGGAAAACACGAGCAAATCCCCCAGAAAATCCAGCGGGGAAGGCAAAGCTCCCCACTGCTGCTCCAGAGGGAAAATCAAACTAAACTCCTTTAGCCGAGTTAATTTCCAAGCCCGCACGGAGAGGTCTCCAGCGGGTCGGGGCTGTGGCTGTTCCCACCCTCCCAGGGGGACATTCCTGGGAAAAACAAGGGGAAAGTGCTGGGGGAATAAACCCAAAGTGCTCAGCACTGCGAGGGAGCGGAGATGGGGAATGTCCCCTCTCCATCCCCTCTCCATCCCCTTCTCCAGCCCGGGAATCGAGCACGGCACTTACGAGCTGGGCCAGGCAGAGGCAGGAGGCTTGGAGCAGGAGCCAGAGCTGCGACACCAGCGTGGTGGCACGGGCCATGGCGAGCCGGGCTGGCACCGAGCGCGGCTGGCACCGAGCGCGGCTGGCACCGAGCGCCGGCCGCCCCGACTCGCAGCGCTCCGGGACACCGGGAGGGCCGGGAGGAGGAGGAGGAGGAGGAGGAGGAAGGGGCTCATTAATATGGAGCAGGGGGTGAGGGCAGGTCCCCGCCCCTCTCAGGTGAGCCCGTGGATATTATGGGCGGGATGGGGACAGAGTTTGGCACGATGGGGACAGAATTTGGCACGATGGAGACGGGATTTAGCACGATGGGGACAGAGTTTGGCAGGGTGGGGACAAAGTTTGGCACGATAGGGACGGATTTGGCACGATGGGGACAGAATTTGGCACAGACGAGGGGCTGGGACAGGACGGGGATGAGCTCGGGAGCTGCTGCCAGGGACAGCCTGGCCGGGCTGTCCCAGGATGTCCCCGTGGTGTCCCCATCACGACGCCATCCCGCTGTCACTCGGCGTTGTGGCTGCAGCTCCCCCACACCCTGCGATGGGGGCGGCACTGGGAAGCAGCTCCTGCCACCCCAGGGAGGCTCCCGGGGGATTCCTGCCCCCATTCCTGCCCTGTCACCCTCGGGGATGTCCCCAGAGCAGCGCTGGGAAGGAAAGGGCGGGGAGGGAGTCACAGTGGCAGCTCCATGGCGGGGTGGATGTCCCGCTCACACCCCCATCCCCATCCCCATCCCCATTCCTGGTTCCCGCCTTCGCCAGCAACCACCCCCCATTCCCAGGGAACACGGGATGATTCATCCCGGCCTCTTCCTCCTCCTCCTCCTCCTCCTCCTCTCCTCCACAGAGCGCCGCTGATTCATCGCCTCTGGGGGGGGCTCGGCGATTTGGGCTGGCACAGAGGGCTGGGCACCCTCCCCGCCGGGCACGGGGCCATCCCAGCACGGCCCAGTTGGCACTGGGGATTCTCCCCTCTGCGCTGGGATCGCTCCTGGATCGTTCTTCCTGACAGGGAAGCGATTCCACCAAAACCCGGGCGGTTTGGGGCAAAAAAAGAGCATCTGGGAGCATCTCCTTTAGGATGGCTCCCTCCTGGAGATGCTGCCATGCTCCTGCTCGTGCCCCTGTGTCCCAGCACTGTCCCTTTCTGGGACACGAGTGTCACTTTTGGGAGGATTATGTAATTCCGGCTGTTTTTTCAGAGTACTTCAGTGACAGATTTTTGTCTCCTGTCGGTGCCATTGCTCGTTTTATCGCGGCTTTTCTGGTACTGCCCGCCCTGAAATTCTCTCCTCAGTCCCCTGCTCTGCCAGGTCCCCCTCCAGGCCAAGGGACAGCACCCCAGGGTCCCCCAAAATCCTCACCCAGCCCCTCTGAGCCCCCCAAAATCCCCCAAACAGCACCTCTGTACCCCGAGTCCTCCCCAACCCCGTATCCAGCACTCCTGAACCTCCCAAACCCCAAATCCCTGGACCCCCACCCAGCATCCTAACACCATGAGCCCCCCAAAATCCCCCATCCAGCACCCCTGAGCCCCCCAGAATCTCCCCCACAGCACCTCAGTCCCCCTGAGCACCCCAAAACCCCCCACCTAGCCCCTCTGAACCCCCCAAAACGCCCCCACAGCACCTCTGTA
>JAYDZK010000086.1:4215900-4243956 GCA_034509185.1 Euphonia xanthogaster
CCAAAGCCCCCTCCCCTGTCTGTCCCCCCATTGCCCCCCACTCTCGTCACGTGACCCTCCCCATTCATACCCCAGATGGCCCCGCCCCCTCTCTCCCTATTGGCTTCTGCCCGCGCGTCGCAGCCAATTACCTCCCAGCACCGGCGGCGCGCGGGCGGGGGAGGGCGTTGCCGCGCGGGGCCGGCGCTGATTGGCTTCTCCCCAGCCGTAGCCCCGCCCATAGCGGAAGCAGGAAGCGGGCGGGCCGGCCGTGACCCGCGGGCGGGCAGCGCCGGCCGCGCCATGACGGGAAAATCGGTGCGGGACGTGGAGCGCTACCAGGCGGTGCTGGCCGGGCTGCTGGCCGAGGACGAGAACAAGTTCTGCGCCGACTGCCAGGCCAAAGGTAGCGCGGATGGGCGGCAGGGCCTGCGGAGCCCGCGCCGCACCGGATGCACCCCCTCGGTGCCCCCCCCAAACCGCACCGGCCTCGCCGCTCGGTGCTCTCCGGTGTGACCGCTCCGCCGAGGGTCGGGCACCCCCGGTTGGGTCTGGTGGGGCTGGGTCCCGCGGTGTTGCCGGCAGAGGGGAGCGCTCCGGTGGTGGCGGGGTGAGAACGGTGCTGGCCCGGCGGTTACGGGGGTTGTGCGGGGGAAGAGGCTGAGCCGGGGCGGGCTGGGGGCAAGAACGGGGCGGGTTTGGGGCAGAGAACAGGGTGGGTTTTGGGGCTATAACCCGGTGGGTTTGAGGCAAAGAACCCGGTGGTTTTAGGGGAAAGAACCCCGTGGTTTGAGGGAGAATAGGATGGGTTTGGGGGAAAGAACACGGTGATGGAGGGGAGAATGGGGTGGTTTTGGGGGCACAACGTGGTGGGTTTAGGGGAAAGAACCCCGTGGTTTGAGAGGGAGAACGGGGTGGTTTGGGGGGAAAGAACACTCTGGTTTTCGGCAGAAAACCCCCAGATTTTTGGCCGCAGCCCAGCTGGGTTTGGTGCGAGTCGCACCGGGAGGTGCTGCTGGAGGAGCTGCGGTTCCCGGTGCCTCTGGAAGCCATGGGGAGATGGGGAGGGACCGGCCCCACATCTCCCTGTGGGAATCCCGGGAAACACCCCAGAGTGGGTGGGGGCCTCTCCCGAAAGGGGGAAGAAGAGGGACCGGGAAAAGCTGGCGCTGTGGAATGGAGGGAATTCCAGCTGGGGAGTCACATCCTGTCACCTGGGGCTGGAATGCCAGCGGCAGGACCTGCCCTGGATGCTGGGAGCACAGGGAGGGAGCTGTAACCTCATCCCGGGATCGTGGACCACTGATGGAATTCCAGGTTTTTGCCCTCCTTTCCCACCTGGATCTTCCTTGTGAGGGTGGTGAGGCCCTGGCACAGGAATCTGTGGCTGCCCCATCCCTGGAATTGTTCAAGGCCAGCCTGGGATAGTGGAAGGGACAGGAGGAGCTTTAAGGTCCCTCCCAACCCAAACCATTCCATGTTTTCTTTATTCCAAGGTGTGTTATGACCCTGGTCTATCTGAGAGAGAAGATGTTTGAATTCCAGAGGATAAAACAAAGGAATAAAACTGTTCCTTGTCCCCTGTGGTTGCTGCTTTGTTTTCGTGCAGCAAAAGAGTTAAAGTTGGCCCAAAATCCTGTTTTAATGAGCTGCCATAATCTCTTGGAGATCTGGACTTGAGCCTCATTTCCCAAGAGCTGCTGGAATTGAACTTGGAGGAGGGATTGGCCAAATCCATCTGTAAACAAAGGGCTTGATCACCTCAGTGTGACATCCAAAGCTGCACAGCCCCCTTGAACAACCTTCAAAATGAGATAATTATGATTTCTTTTCACCCCAAACCCCCAATAACCTCATCCTTCCCCACCTGCCTGGAGCACAGCTGGCTTTGGGATGAAGGTGGTGATGGAGATCAGGATGTTCCTCTCCTGTGCCAATCCTTTATCTCTTGGCACCTCCTGGAGGGCAGAAATAGCTCCTTTATCTCAGCTCCCAGGCCTGGGAAAGGGCAAATTCCACCAAAATGGGAAGAAATTCAACCCCCCAGCTCTGGGTGATGGAGCTTCTCCTGGTCACAGCAGTTAATTAATGATTATCATGATAACAAAGCTCTGGTGTGGAGTTCAGCCTTTCCAAAGCTGGAAGCTGCTCCTGGCTGGGAACTGGGATTGCACCAATCCTGGAGGGCAGGCTGGGGCTCTCCCCACTTATCTGATCCACTAATTACCCCCTGCACTAATGAGATTCCTGGCAGTGGGAAATCTCCACCTCCAGGGCATTTGGGAGCCATCTCTGCCCAGAGCTCCAGGGAGAATTTGGCATTTTGGGGGCAGTTTTGGTACTTTTGGTGAATGGAGCTGTGTCTGCCCAGAGTTCCAGGGAATTGTTGCATTTTTGGGCCAGTTTGGGTACTTTTGATCAATGTGGTGCCATGGGAGCCTTCTCTGCATGGAGCTCCAAGGAATTGCTGCAGTTTTGGGGCAGATTTGATACTTTTGGTGAATGGAGCTGTCTCTGCCTGAAGCCCTAAGGAGTTCCAGCAGTTTTGGGGCAGATTTGATACTTTTGGTGAATGGAGCTGTCTCTGCCTGAAACTCTCAAGGAATTGCTGCAGTTTTGGGGCAGTTTTGGTACTTTTGGTAAATGGAGCCCAGAGCTCCGAGGGATTGCTGCAGTTTTGGGGCAGTTTTGGTACTTTTGGTGAACGTGGAGCTCTCCCAGCTCTGATGCCAAGGAAGTCCTGGTGTTCCTCCTGGAATAACTGGAATAACATTCCACTCTGCCCATGGAAATGAGCCCGGGGGTGACTCCAGGTGGTGCCCTCAGCACTTCCAGGGGTGTCTGGAAGCAAAGCTGGGCAGGGACTGGAGCAACCTGGGACAGTGGGAGGTGTCCCCTGCCCGTGGCAGAGGTGAATTAAATGAGCTTTAAGGTCCTTCCCACCCGAGCCAGCGTGAGATTCTGTGGAATCTCAGGGTGGTTTTGCTGCTGCTGCTGCAGCAAACCCTGCCCAGAGCTCTTGTTTTGCAGGAAATTGGGTGAAATCTCTTCACTCTCTTCCTCTTTTTGTTGCCAACCTCGTGTTTGGGGGAACTGGGAGAGCTGAGCCACGGCAGGGTGGGCACTGCTGAGTTCTAAATCCTCTCCTTGGAGGTCTTTGCTGTGGGAATCACTTGGAAGAACACCTGGAGAGAGCAGCACTTGCAGGGCAGGTGGGATTTTTGCTGCTGGTGCTGCTCCAAGGGTGGCTGTGGTGCTGCTGCTCCCTGTGTGTGTGTGAGAGAGAGATAACAGAGCTGCTGCACAGCCTGAACTGAGCATCCAGCAGCACATTCCCTGCCTGGAATGTGGGAGCCTGGAGCTGGGATGGCTGAGGGAGGGAGGGATGAGGTGAAATCTCCATGGGGATTTGGAAAAATCCCACTGAGCGACACAGAGTGGATTCATTGCTGCTCCTACAGCTGCTCTGCACCCCCAGCTAATTGTGTTTGGTTCTCTCCTTCTCCCAAACTCTTCCCTCTGCTCTCCAGTCCCATCCATGCATCCAGCAGGCTCCGTGGATCCCGGGGTGGTGACGTCGGAGCGGGAGCTCCCCAGGGAGCAGAGCCGTGGCTGCCCAGAGGTTCCCCAGAGGTTCAGGTTGCCCTGTGCTCCCCCTGGTCTGTCTGGCTCTTCCCTTCATCCCTTTGTCTTGTGAGATCCATGGGTTCCAGGCCTAAATCCATCCCTTGTATCCCGAGGGATTAGGTGGGAGAAGTGCTGCTGAACACAGCGTAAATCCAGGTCTGATTCTTCACCAAGAAAGAAAAAAAGGTGGAGGATTGGAGAAATCCCTGCCCAGAGGTGGGGGAATATGGGATGGGAAGGGGGAAAGGTGGTGTGGGGAGGCTGACTTCCAGTGGAATTTGGGAATTATCTTATGGGGGAGCTGCTTTAGTCCAGCCTCTAAGTCCTGTTAATCCAAACCAAATATTCCCTGAAAATCTGCATGACTCAACTCCTCCTCCTCCTCCTCCCGCAGCCTCTTGAGCTGCAGCTGAATTTCCTTTGCAGGCAGAGCAATTCCAAGAGCAACTTTGGAAATAGCTGCTGGAACAGCTGCATGGGAGGAAGGAGGATGAGGATGGCAATGCTGACGGAGGGGGAGTGGTGCAGCCTGTGCCTTCCAAAACCCAAAGTGGAAGGGCTGGAAGTGCTCAGCTTGGTTTAGGAAATCTGGGATGAGGAGAAAGCTCAGCTTTAGGCAAGGGAGTCTTGCCAGAGGGATCCGTGTGGGCTGTGTGTTCCTTTGAATCCTCAGCTGCAGCCACGATATTCTGGGATCTTCCATTATTCTGCTTTTCTGCTCTTCCCAATTCAGATCTGGTGCACAAAGGGAGTGGAAATGCTCCAAAATTCACTTTATCCCTCTGGAATCTTCACCTCAGCAGGGCAAAACTGGGAGAGGACACAGCTCTGTCCACCCTGAGCCTGCCTGGAGCTGGAACTTCCCACTCAAGCGAGAGGAAAAAAGCATCAGTGTTCCCAACAGGGCTTTAGTGTGGAATTAGTTGGAGGAACATCCCTTTTAAGCAGAGCTCTGAGTCACACTTGGCCCTACATCTGCCAGAAATAGGGATAATCCTCAGAGCAGCAGCACCTGGGCTCTCTGTGCTGACCCACCTGGGGATGGAGGTGGGAAAAGAAAGCTCCCCCACCCCCCCAAAAAAAAAAGAAAAATAAAAAAGCCAGGTGATTCCCAGCTGGAGTAAAGTTTGTTCCTATAGAAACTGCCAGGAGTTATGTAAGGAAATGGCAGCTGCAGTGCAAGGGGAGCTCGTGCTCTAAAATGCAAAGTAGGTCTTGAAACCAAGGAAAAAGTCAGGAATAGCTCGGGGCTCCTTCGGGTTGGTCCCTGGTAGGGATTGTTCCCTGTGTCCCAGGAAATCTGGGACAAAATGGGAGCTTTTAGGAGCAGCTGCCTTGAGCTTGGAGCAGTGAGTGCGAGGCTGGATTTACCTGGGCCTTAATAAATTGGTTTTTCTCTGGTTCTGGTAATATATGCCATTCCTTCCTGCCCCTTTCCCTAGGAATTTCAAGGGATGTTTAGCTCATGAGACTGAAAATCAGGATTATTATAATGAAGATATTAATTCAGATTATTATGATTATCATCTTTAGCTCTTAGATACTGCAAAAATTCTCAATCCATCAAAAACTGACCCAGGACCTTCCTCTGCTCAGAGCTTTGTTAAGGACTTGGTGACTTCTAAAACATCCTTAAATTAAATTGGAAAACAGAGTCTAAATATTTTCAACACCAAGTGACGAATTAAAAACATTTTTAAAAGCAGCAAAATTCTGTTTACAGCATCAAAAGCCAACTTAGTGATGGCAGAGCTTCCACCCTGCTGCTCTGTTTGCAGGTGCACCTATCACCTAAATTATTTGCATTCCATGGGAATTCAGGCCTCTTTGGAATCTGCAGTTTCTAGGATTAGCTGATGTGTGGTTTTGGCCCAAAAATGACGCCACAGGAAGTCCATGGATTGTGGAATTGCCTGATTATTAATTTTTTTTGGATGTATATTTATATTTTTAAGCTGTGTCACCCTTTTTATTGATGTCACCCGGTTGTTTTTCGTGGATCCTGGTGACAGCACTGCTTGAAATTGTCCCTGTCACCCTTTTTATTGAGTGAAGGAGCAGCCAACCCTTTCTGCAGCAGCAGGAAAGCCCCTCCCTGCTGGTCACAGAAATTTTCATTTCCTCCACCTGCACTTCAGAGAGCTCGACGGCAGCAGTGATAAAACTCCCCTTGACTCAAAACCACACAAATCTTGAGCTTCAAGGCCTCAAATATTGGATATTTTTTGCTCAACTGGAAGATTTTCTGGCAGAAATCAGAGCCAGCGCCTTTGATTTTCTTGCAAAATGTGGTTGAGGCCTGTAATTACTGTGGGAGGGGGAAAAAAAAAGGAAAATAAAATCCCCAAACAGCCCTTTCTTCTTTCAGAGGATGGTATAAAGCTGAATTTTGGGGTGATTACACTGCTTGGTCGGGTGTGGGTTTTTATCCAGCACCTTTTGTGGGTGTTGCAGCGAGGGTTTGGCTTTAGCATCCCCTGAGAGCTGCACAAATCCCCCAGTCTGGGGCTAAACCTGGGAGTGCAGCAGGGAGGAATCCCAAATCCGAGGTGGATCCTGGATCCCTGCAGCAGGATCCCAGTTATTGATCGTGTAAATAACTCAATAACATCATCCAGGGGGGATTTTGGAGTTCCCTCAGGCTCCCAACAAGTCCTGGAAGTGCAGAAGAGACGTTTCCAGCAAAGAGCAGAGGAAGTTGTTTTGCAAGAGAGGCTTTGTCACAGCTCTGAGCAGATGAATGGCAGAAAATCCTTGAGCAATTTCTTTCCAGAACAAGGAAACCACAAGGCAGAGGAACCTCTTGGAGTTCTTTCCTCTTTTGACTCTGCACAAAAAAAAAAAAAAAAAAAAAAAAAAGAGGATTATTCAGCTTGGACTCGAGGAAATTCATCCCTGGTGAAAAGCTGGGAGTGGGGATATCCCCTGGCAGGGGTTCCCCTGCTCCCAGAGAATTCCCCACATCCCTTTTCCTCAGCTGGATGCCTCCACAGCCAGAGCAATTTGGGGATCCATGGAAGAGGCCACGTTTCCCTGCTGATTTCCACTGGGAATATTTCACCAGCCTCTCAATTCTGATGCTCCCTCAATCCTGCCCATGGAAGCAGCTCTCTTTATTTTTTTTGTTTTGTTTTGTTTTTCCCCCCCCTGCTCTTCCTTTTCCAAGGAGCTGTGGTTTTGCAGCCAGCTCCTGGTTTCTTTTGAAATGCTTTTTGCTGAGTTATCACAGCAAAAAAACAAAAAAACAAAACAAAAGTTGCCTCAGGAACTTGGGCCAAAATTTGGTGCCTGAGGGAAGGGTGAGGAGTGAACCCCCCTCAATTAAAACCACTCCAGGGGGTGAACTTGGAGCAAGCTGCTCCTTTGGAGCAGCTCCTGGGGCTGGAAAGGGAATTAGGCTGGGGGTGTTAATTAGGATTAGGATCCTTTTCAGCCATTCAGATTGTTGAGCAGCCCTTGGAGCATTAATGAGCAGGGCTGAGATGGGAGCTGGAGCTGGCACGAGCAGCTTTGGAGTGTGGAGTTTATTCTGACAGGCTCTGGAATTGTCTCCTGGAGCAGGGGCCGGGCACTGAATCCCTGCTGGATCCTCCTCCCTCGGGAATGTTCAGGAAAATTGGGAATGAGAATTGACTGAGCCGGGGATGCTGTGGGGCTGGTGCTCCTCCTGCAGCCCCTGCCGGGCTGGCAGAGCCTCCCAAGGGGCTCTGAGCTCCGTGGGCATCCAGGCTCTGAAAAATCCCGGGATTCTTCCTCCAGCTTGGTGCTTCCTTCAGTCCAGGAGGGATTTCTGCAGGCCTCCACTTTGCTGAAGCTCCAGGAATTCCCTCAGGGCAGGGTTGGTGCCAGGTGCCTTTGCTTCCCATGGATGTTAAAATCACCCCCAGCATCACAAAATCAGATATAAAAGCATCACCAGGCTGGGACAAGGCTGGCACTGGTGGTCACTGGAGCAAACTCCCAATTTTCCACCTGGGAATGGGGTTTCCATTTTACCCTGGTGGCTCTGAGGACCCTCAGCCTTGGGGGAATTATTTTACAACAATCAACCAGAGGATTCGTGCAAGAAACAAAATTTTATTTTATTTTTTTAGTGGTTTAAGGAGCTGAATGTTGCTGTTGGCCTTGTCCTCAGCCCTCTGGGAGAGGAATCAATCCCAAATTCCCTGAGGCAGGAGGGTGAGGTGCCCCTGTCCCAGCTGGTGCTGGGGGTCAGGGTGTGCCCACTCTTTGTGAGGGGTGATAACTCCCCCAGGCAGCTCTGCAGCGCTGATTAAAGCTGCCCTCTTGGTGTTTATTGATACAAACCCATTTTTTTTCTCAGAAAAACGTTCCCCTAAACTCCAACCCAGGAGTTTTTCCGGCGTTTTTTTCACTGAAGCTGCTGCAGAGTCTGAGCTGGGGTTGGGTTTTGGGGAAGTGAAGAGCAGCAGCACGGGCTGAAAGTCACATCTGGAGATGCCACCTTGGAGAAGAGCTGTGAAACCCTGGGGAGATGCCTGCAAAAAGGCCTGGAAAGCAAAATGGAGTGGCTGGGCACTGGCAGGGAGGTTTTTAGTGGGAGATGTTGCAGTGTGAAGAGGGAAGTGGGAGGTTGTTTCCATCTGCACCAAACCCTTCCCCCCTCCCACAGCCTCAGGGCTTTAGGGGAGGTTTTAAAAGAGCATTTTCAGAAGGCACTTGGAGGTTCAAGTGTTGGTTTAGTTGGGCTGGCTGTCTGGGAAGGGGGTGTTGGATCTGACCTGGGTTTGCTGTGGCTGCAGGCTCAGGGAGAATTTGGGGAAATTCAGCTTTTTCTCCCTGTGTGGAGTCCCTCGTGTCACAGAGCAGAGCCCTGAGCTGCTGGGGTCACGATCTGTGAACGCCAACCCCACATCCCCCAGGTTCCTCTGCTCCCTGCAGCTTTCCTGGCTGTGCAAGGACACCCAAATCCCAGCTGGAATCTCCCCAGGGAACAGCTCCCCCCTGGCTGTATAATGAGTTTATTGCTGGGAGGGGTTCAAAACCCCCCAAATCTTCATTTTCATTTCAATAGAACCAAGCTGCTCCATCTTGGCTCTCCCAGAACTTGGATTTAGGAGGTGCAGCACATTCCAGGTGTGGTTCCCTTGTTGTCCCAGCCCCCTGGAGCAGCAGGAGGCTGGGACACTTCCCCTGAGTCATGGTTTACTGGGAGGTTGTGGTGGCTTCAGCTGGTCCATGTGACAAACCCAGTGAGCTGATTACTCCAGGAGCTGCCCATTAATCCTTTTAGTCCTATCAAGGCTAAATTTATCTGGAGTTTTCAATCTAACCTTGAATCTCATGATAATCCTGCCAGCAGTCTCACGTTAGAGCCCTGGGGGTGGATCTGGGAGAGAATTCCGTGCAGAAATCACAGGAAGGATCCTGGCCAAGGGTTTTATTCCCAATTTTTTTTGGGCATCTTCAGGTGGTGCTGAAGTTCTGCTGAGGTGATGAAGGAGGTCATGAAGGGACTGAGGTGTAGGCAGGGGTGTCTGGGAAGTGAATTTCTCAGCTCCATTAAATTGATCTCATTCCCAAATTGATATCATTCCTTCCTGGAGAGGGAAAAAGCAGCAAAGAATGGCAGGAAAGACCAGAAAACTTCATGAAGGCATTTAGAGGTGAATTCCCTGGAAGAGGTGCTGGAGTTGCCTCTCAGAGGTGCTCTGGAAGGGTCTCTGAGAGCATTAGCAGCTCCAAATCCCTCAGGATGCTCCAGGCTTCCCCCAGGGATCAGGAATTAAGCTGTTAACAGCACCTCGAGTACAGCAGTGCTTTTTTAGGGCTCTGAAATGACACTTTCCCCCTCTTCCCCCTCCCACCTCCCTCCCATTAACTCCAGGCTCTGCTATTTTAGCTGTAACTCTTCATCATCCAGGAGAATGTCTGGAAAAAAGGGGCTGCTGGAGGCTCTGTGATGCCTCATTTTGTGTTTTCCCAGTTCCTCGTGCACTGGGACACCAGTTTGTGCTGGGAGCTGGGAGAAAAGGGTTTCATTTTAAAATATTCCTAAAATATTCAGCAGGATTGAGGGGCTGGGAGAGGGGTGGGAATTCCTGTGGATCTCTGTGTGCCCTGCTGGGATTCCTGGGGGCACTGAGTCCGTCTCAGCTCCTCCATCTTTCCCTCCTGGGTGTTTTTTGATCCCTGGCATGATCTCCCATCCACACCTTGGAGCTGTCCTGCATGAAAACCAGGAACGTCTGACCTTGGCCAGATCCTTGATTTTGTTTTGACCCAGGAAAAAGCAAACAATGTCCATGAGAGCTGTGGAAACTGGAGTGAACTGATCATCCCTTGGGCTGGCATTTGGTTTTTGGGGCCAAATCCTGGGCTCAGTGCTTGGTCCTGGCTCAGCTGGGAATTCCTGCCCAGCACTGAGGAGGTTTGAAGATGCTGAGTGGGAATTTTTTGGGTTTTTTTTGGGTTTTTTTGCTGTAGGGAATATTCTGGAGCTGATTCCAGGTTCTCCAGGATCTCACAGACATGGCAGAGCGCAGGGGGTTGGAAGTTTTTTGGGTGGTTTCAATTCCTGTTTTCCTGCCTCTTCTTGTGTGGATGGAAGAGGGAGGCAGTAAATCCCCAGGGGATAATGGTTGGAGGAGATCTTGGAAGGATTTTATCCAATTCCTTCCTCAGGGCAGGAAAAGTGCAGATTTTACCTCAAATTCAGCTGTTTTGGAGGGATTTTAGATCTGAGGGGGTTTAGATCAGTAACAGCACCAGGGTTGAGCTTTCTCTTGCTGTAATCAGGAATTTTCTCCCTCATGTCAGTGATTTTTTTTTTCCCTCACAGAAAGAAAAGAACAACAAAACTGTTTAAATTCTTGATTTTTTTTTTCCCTCTTGGAGCTGTTTGGTTTGTGTGGATGGAAGAGAGAGGCAATCAATCCCCAGGGATAAGGGTTGGGAACATCCTGCTGCTGTGGAATCCCAGTTTCCAGCCTGGATGAGAACCCAAAGGCCTCAATCCCAGTTCACTTGCTGCAGTTTCCCAGTTGCTCCAGGCAAAAACAAAAAAAAAATAAAATAAAAAAAAAGGGTTGGATTGGTGGGAAACATTTTCCTTTCTCTTCCCAGGGCCACGATGGGCATCCTGGAATATTGGGGTGTTCATCTGCATCCGCTGTGCTGGGATCCACAGGAACCTGGGAGTTCACATATCCAGGGTCAAATCTGTCAACCTCGACCAGTGGACACAGGAACAGATCCAGGTGAGGGTTTTTTAAATAACCCAAGCCAGGATAACCCCCCCAAAAAATGAGGGAAGTGGAGGAGGGAGAAGAATTCCAGCTGGGATAGGTTGGGAGGGAAGAGAAGAACAAACTGTCCTCATTCCAGGCTGGACAAAAACAGCAGGGAGCAAAGCTCAAGGAGCTGCAAGATTTTTTAAATTAGCAATCCCTGCTTCCCTGGAGGTGCTTCCAGAGGGATTTTGGGTTGCTAATGGGATATTTATCCTGCCTTGGACTAAAAATTGCTTGGAATTAGCAAATGGGGTGGGAGGGGATGGAGCTGCCTCAGCATCCCCTGGGGGTGCAGAGCAGCTTTCAGGAGGATCCCCCTTCCCTGGATTTCTCTTCCCTGGCAGCCTGGGATGCTGTGGGAGAGCTTTAATGTCTGGGGAAGGAGACCTGGAAGGAGTTTTTTCTTGGATTTCAGTGCGTGCAGGAGATGGGGAATGGCAAAGCCAATCGTCTCTACGAAGCCTACCTGCCCGAGAACTTCCGGAGGCCCCAGACAGACCAGCATCCTTTGGGATTCCTGGGAAAAAAACTGGAAATTCCATGGAACTTCCCGTCCTGGAGCTGTGTGGTTAAAGCTCCCTGAGGGAGAAGTTGTTCCCTTGGGCAGGGAATGGGAATGAAGGGGTTGGGGTGGAGAACTGGGACACTGAGATCACCACAGGGAGGCTGCTCCCTGTTTGGAGCCTGCTTGGGTTGGGAGAGTTAAAAACTGGGAAATATTCACCCTGGAATTCTCATTTTGGAAGAGCAAAGAGAATTTGGCTTTTATTTTTGGCTTCAGTGGGGTGGGGGGGGAAATGCATTGGAATGGGAAAAAAATCCCATTGGAAAAAAGGGAATTTGAAGGGTTAATCTCATCCAGACCTCTGATATTTCAGGGTGAACCCAAAAGCTGCAGGTTTTGGAGGGAATTGGTTTTCCAAAGTGCCAAATATTCCAAAGGCTCCATGGAGACCTGATTGTGCCCTTCCAGGACCTGAAGGAGCTGCAGGAGAGATGGAAGGACAGGATGGGAGGGGGTGGATTTTGGTAGAGGTGGGATTTGGGGAAGGAATTCCTCCCTGTGAGGGTGAGGAGGGGCTGGAATAGATTTCCCTCCCCTAAAAAAAAAAAAGCTGTGCCTGCCCCATCCCTGGAAGTGTTCCCCAGGCTGGGTGGAGCTTGGAGTTCCCTGGGAGAGTGGAAGGTGCCCCTGCCCAGGAGAATGAAGGTTCCTTCCAGCCCAAAGCAGGCTGGGAATTCCCGGATGGAATTTTCAGTGCTTCAGCTGTAACTCCTGCCTTGCAGGAATGCTGAGTGAGCAGGGATAGAATGATGTGAACCTCAAAAAAACCACAAAAAAACCCCAAAAGCACCTTCCCACCGTGGTTTATTTGAGTTACTCTGGTACCTGAGGTGCTTTTTGAGGTGCAGGATCCTCTTGTGGCCACTGTGATCCGAGTGTGCTCAGGGAATGCTTGGGCCAACCAAAAAAACCAGCAGAGAAAACCCAGCAAGAGCTCCAATCCTGATTTAATTCCCTGGAATAACCCAGGGGCAAAAAAGTGACTTGAGATCCAGCAGTAAATCATTTTAAGAAAGTTTCTGCTGGAAATGCTCTTTAAACAATGATTTCATTTAGTTACAGCCTGGGCCTTGTTCCTCCCTGTCAAATGAGGTTTCTCTCCTGGAATCCTTTGTCCTTAACCAGCTGCTCCAGAGCTGTGGAGAGTTTTATCCGGGATAAATATGAGAAAAAGAAATACATGGACAGAAGCATCGACATCAACGCCTTCAGGGTGAGTCTGGAGGCCTGAAATGGGGATTCAAACAAAATATTAAAATTATATATATTGAATTATTCCCTCTGTCAGGAGAAATCCCTTCCCCAGGGCTGCTTGAACTTCATGGAGTGAATTCCTGAAGATGCTGAGTGGGTTTTGTTGTAGGGAATATTCTGGAATATTTCAGGTTATCCAGGAAAAAAAAAAAGAAGCAGGATCACGGGCATGGCAGAGCTCAGGGGGTTGGGGTGTTTTGAGTGCTTTAAATTCCTGTTTTCTTCCCTCTTCCTCACCTCACTGATTGGTTTGTGTGCATGGATATCTCACACTGCAGGAGATCCTGGAAGGATTTTATCCAATTCCTTCTTCAGAGCAGGAAAAATGCAAATTTTACCTCAAATTTAGCCTTTTTTTTTGTGGGGTTTTAGATCTGAGGGGGTTCGGATCAGTAACAGCACCAGGTTTGGGCTTTCTCTTGGTGAAATCAGGAACATTTTTCCCTCATGTCAGTGATTTTTTTTCCCCTCTTGGTGCTGTTTGGTTTGTGTGGATGGAAGAGGGAGGCAATCAATCCCCAGGGATAATGACGGGAGGAGACTGGGAAAGCATTTTATCCAATTCCTTGCTCAGAGCAGGAAAAGTGCAAAAATTTCCCCCAAATTCAGCTTTTTGTGAGGGATTTTAGATCTGAGGGGGTTCAGATCAGCAGCAGCACCAGGGTTGAGCTTTCTCTTGGTGTAATCAGGAATTTTTTCCCTCCTATCAGTGATTTTTTATTTTTTTCCCCCCTCACAGAAAGAAAAGGACGACAAATGGAAAAGGACCAACGAGTCAGAAAGAAAACTGGAACCCATCATCTTTGAGAAGGTGAAAATGGTAAGATGAGGAAGAAAACCATGGAGCAGCCGTGGAGACATCCCTGAGGAAGAGCAGAGGGATTCCAGCCTCCTCTGGGAGCGTTTTTCTGGCCTCAGTCACAGCCTGGGTGCTTTGAGTCACTGGTGGGAGTTTGTTTTGCTCTGCTCCCCAGACACTGAGCAGATGTGCAGGTTGGAATCCAGCTCTTCCCTGCTGGTTTCTCCAGCTCCAGCAGCTGCTTCTCCCTGGTTTAGACCCTGCTTGGATTTGACAACCTATGGGGACGACAAAAAACTGGGAAATATTCGCTCTGGAATTCTCATTTTATAAGAGCAAAGAGAATTTTGCTTTTATTTTTGGCTTAAATCCACTGGGGGAAAAAATTGAAAGGGGATTTTAAGGGTTAATCTTTTTAAGACTATCTCAGAGTGATTCCAAAAGCTGCACAAGATTTGTGTTGTCTCTTTTCCCCCCCAGCCTCAAAAGAAGGACGAAACGCAGCAATCCAGGAAAAGTTCTCCCAAATCTGAGCCAGTCATGGACTTGCTGGGCCTGGGTAAGAGAAATTGCTACAAAAACTGTGGGAATTGGAGGAGTTCCAGTCCTAATTTCCCCTGTCAGGTGAACAATTCCAGGAATCCTGCAGGAATATTCAGCTTGGGAAGAGTTTTCCGTGTGTTTCCCTTTCTCCCGGAGCCTGCGGCGTTCCAGGAGCTTCATGGGACAAACAGAGGCCAGGGGCACTTCCCAAATCCTGCTCCAGGCCCTTCCCGGCTCCAGAGGGATTGGGTGTGGGTGGGATGGCAGTGGTGGCACTGAGGTGTCCCCAGGCTGGGGACACCCAGGACATCTCTGTCCCTGCAGAGGCTCCGGCGGCAGCGCCCGTCGCCAACGGCCGGCCCAGCAGCCTGGAGAAGGACCTGGACCTCTTTGCATCCATGGGATCCAGCTCAGACTCCTCCAGGAAGGTGAGCTGGGAATGCTGGGGCTTGGAAAAGCCTGGCTGTGTCCTAGAGCCACGGGGTCGTTTGGGGTGGAAGGGACAGGAAAGGGCAGGGACATCTTGCGCTGTGCCAGGGGGCTCCAGCATGGCCTTGGACACTCCCAGGGATGGGGAATCCATCTGGGAATGCTGTGCTTGACCACACATGTAGGCTGTCTGCCCTGAACCTTGCTTCAGCTGAATTTCTTCATTAGATCCTGAAATCTCCCTTTTCCATGTTGAAGAATGAGGAATATCCCTCTTCCATTCCCACGTCTCCCTCTTCCATTCCCCTAAACCTTGCTTCACCCAAATTTCCCTTCATTAGATCCTGAAATCTCCCTGTTCCGTGTTGAAGAATGAGGAATCTCCCTCTTCCATTCCCACGTCTCCCTCTTCTATTCCCACATCTCCCTCTTCCATTCCCCTAAACCTTGCTTCATCCCAATGTCCCTTCATTAGATCCTGAAATCTCCCTCTTCCATCGCCCCAGCACGTCCCTGTGTGGGGATGGATATTCCCCTTTTCCCTCCTGCTGGCTTTTGCCCTGATCCTGTCTGTCTGTCTGTCCCAGGTTGTTGGCTCCATGCCAACCTCTGGAAGTGCCGGCTCCGTTCCCGAAAATCTGAATCTCTTCCCGGAGCCCGGAGGCAAAGGGGAGGAGGTGGGGAAGAAGCAGCTCTCCAAAGACTCCATCCTGTCCCTGTACGGCTCCCAGACCTCCCAGGTGCCAGCACAAGGTAACCCTGGTGGGAGCTGGGACCAGGGGAGGGTGGGTGGGGTGTCCTGGGGGCTGACAAACTTCCAGGAGAACTGGGAATGTGGGTGGTCCCGGAGAATCCCAGAATGGGGTGGGTGGGAAGGGAATGTGAAGCTCATCCCGTTCCAGCCATGCACTTTCCACGATCCCAGGTTGCTCCAAAGCTGACCTTGAGCATTTCCAGGGATGGGGCAGCCACAGCTTCTCTGGGAAATCCATTCCAGCCCCTCACAGGGAGGAATCCCTTCCCAATATCCAACCCAAATCTGCCCTTTAGCACTGGGATCAGGGAGGAATCTCATCCCAATATCCAACCCAAATCTGCCCTTTAGCACTGGGAATCCCTTCCCAATATCCAACCCAAATCTGCCCTTTAGCACTGGGGATCCCATCCCAATATCCAACCCAAATCTGCCCTTTAGCACTGGGAATCAGGGAGGAATCCCATCCCAATATCCAACCCAAATCTGCCCTTTAGCACTGGGAATCCCATCCCAATATCCAACCCAACCCTCTGGCACTGGGGATCCATTCCTGCGTGTCGCTGCCCAAATTCCCCTCTCCATCTCTGTTGAGACCTGTGAGCAGCACAAGGAGCAGCTCAGCCTGGACATCCCCCCCGGGCTGTGGCTGGAATTGTGGCATTCCAGGCCCTTCCCTGACCCCTCCTTCCCTCCCTGCCTTTGCCAGGAGCGATGTTCATGGCGCCGCCTCAGCTGGGCTATCCCGCCGCTCCCTACCCCGCCTTCCCGGGGCTGCCCCCTTCCAGCAGCATGCTGGGGGGCTTGGTGGCCCCATCCGTGGGCGTGCTGGCCCAGCCCGGAGCTGCTGGCATGGTGGCACCCGTGGCCATCCCCGCAGGCTACGTGGGCAACGTGCTGGGCATTCCCAACGGGATGATGGGGGCGCAGCAGCCCGGCTACGTGGCCGCGGTGCCCCAGGCCGTGTACGGGGTCCAGCCAACGCAGCAGCTGCAGTGGAACCTCGCCCAGGTGAGGGGGAGGCTCCCGGGGGGGCTTTTCCAGGGTTTTTCTGGGAGTTGGGAAGGGGTGGAGTGAGGGGACGTGCGGGGGTTTGTGGTTGGGGTGGGATCGGTTAAAGTGGGCTTGGTTGGGTTGTGGAGGGGGGAAGTGGGAGAGCCTGAGGATCCCAGGATGAGTCAGGCTGGGAAAGAATTCCGAGGCTGAGTCCAATCCCAACCTCATCTCCCATGGACTCCAAAATTCCCTGGGCAATTCCAAGGCCTACCCACCCTTTCCATGGGGAAATTCCTGCTGATGTCCAACTTGAAATCCTCCCATACCTGGGGAACTCCAGAATTCCCTGAGCAATTCCAAGGCCTGCTCACCCTTTCCATGGGGAAATTCCTGCTGATATCCTGGGGACCCTGAAGTCCTCCCACGCTGGGGAGGCGCCCCCTGCTCCCCTTTAGGGCTCTGCTGCTTTTGGGAGCCGTGGGCAGTGCCCAGGCCCATCCCTGACCTCTCTCCTGTCCCACTTGCAGATGACCCAGCAGATGGCTGGGATGAACTTCTATGGAGCCAATGGAATGATGGGCTATGGACAGTCCATGGGAGGAGGAGGAGGAGGAGCCCAGGGCAGCAACCCCTCCCTGAGCTCCCCGCTGTGGAAATGAGCCCTCGTCTCTGCCTTTGTTCTGTTCTCCAGACCTGCTCCATGAGACATTCAGGGTTTTTTGCTTTCAGGTTTTGGGGGTGGGGGGGGGGACACCCAGCCCAACCTGAATTTATTTTTTTTTTATTTTTTTTTTTCCCATCCCATGAGCTCCATCTCTGCCTTTCCACTGTCACAGCCACGGGGACAGCTCGGTGGCCACGCCACGAGCTCAGCCCCGTCCTCAGCACAGTCAATGCACACGGGGAGGGGAAACCTCCCTGCACAAAGCTCCCCCTGGGCAGCACCTGATGCCCTGCTGGGCACCTGGGCACGGGTGGCACTGGGAAATCTGGACTGAATCCTGCCCGGGAAGCTGGGATTTCTCACTTCAACTTGCAGTGTTAGAATTTGTTTGTTTGTTTGTTTGTTTGTTTGTTTGTTTTTTGGGAGGGGGGGTGGGGGGAAAAAAAGGGTGGGGAACCTGGATTGGTGCTGAGGAACTGGATCTAAGCCGAGCCCAGGGGCAAGCAAGCCTTGCTACCTCCTCCCTCGAGGGGAGCTCTCCCTGCTCCCACCCTCCTTGGAACCAAAGTCCTTGGGAAAAGCCCTCTCCCACCCCCCTGAGCAAGCAGGAATCTCGCCCAGAGTGGGGGCAACGCCGATGGAATTTGAAAAACTTGCACTCCAGAGGGAATCTTCTGGCTGGTGTTAGGATTTGATGGAATTTCACTTTTAACAATCTAACCAGAGTTAATTCTCCGGGGCCCAGAGCCCTGTGCAAGTTTTCTTACACTTTTAAAAATGATTCTGACATCCTAATTTATACTTTTTTCATATTTTTTTTTCTTCTCTGTTTCATGTTGTCGTTGTTCCTGTGTAAAATCCTGGTTCCTCCCTTTCCTGGCTCGCTTGGGACATTTTAATCTTAGGCAGATTTCTTTTCTCATCTCCAACAGAACCCAAAACTGCTTCAAAAGTCAGCAAGAAGTCGGACTTGTGGTCTGCTCTCTCCTGTGGATATGTAAATTCCCAAATAAAATATTGCAGTGGACTCCTCTGGTGCTGGTGGTCACTCCAGGTGTGGGGAATGTAGGGAATTTCATCCCAAAAATCAGCCCAAATTCCCTCTGCTTTTGGGCTCTGTCCCAAATGCCAGGGAGCTGAGGGAGCACAGCCAGGCCTGGAAGAATCCAAAGTTGACACTTTTATATACAAACCCCTCAGCTTTGGGATGGGGGGAAGGTGGAGCAGAATTCCTGCAGCTGCTGGGATGGAATTATTTCATTCCAGCTTTAATTCCCTTATTCCAACCATTTTAAACTCAGGTTTAACAAAACCTTGTGGAGGCTCATCCGGAAATGTGAAGGAACAGGGAAAACCAGAGAATTGTGGAATTCCAGGATGGTTTGGGTCCCATTGCATTCACCCCCTGCTCCTTTCCCCATCCCAGATTTCTCCTTTGGACACTTCCAGGGGTGGAGCAGCCACAGCTTCCCTGGGAATTTCATCCCAAAATCCCACTCAACCCTGCCCACTCCCCCTTCTCCTGTCCCTCCCCATTTTTCATGGGAAGCTGGAGGGGATTTGGGAACCAGGGAGGTTTTGGGGTCTTTTATTCATTAGGGGATTTCTTTCCTCAAATCAAACCTGCTTCTTCCAGTGGGAAAAAAAAAAAACAAAAAAAAAAGTTTTATTCCATTCCCCTCTTTCCCAGAGGATCCATGAGGGGTTGGGGGATAATTTTTTTTTTATTTTATTTTTCTGGGGGGGAAAAACTCAACTCAAGCACAAGCAAAAAGTTTTCAAGCTGGCTTTAATCATCTCCACTTGCTGCCCCAATACTGTACATGCAAAGCCAATTAAAAGGTGAATAATTCAGCTTTTCCTCCCTTTTTTTTTTTTTGTTGGTTTTTTTGTTGGTTTTTTTGGGAAGGAAAACATCAGGAATATTTTACAAAACAACGTGCGCCCTCAGAGCCGTCAGTCCCGCAGATAGAAACCACAAAAATACAAGAGTTGGACATTTAAGAAAGGAGCACACACATAGAAAACGGGACAGGGCACAGGTAGAAAATTCCATCCGCTCGTTTTTGGGAATATTCCCACTTTTCTGTAGCCATCCCAAACCCATCCCCTGCTCTGGCATGTGGGACTGGGGCTCCGAGGATGCTCCAGGTCCCCCCTGACCCGGTGATTTTTGGGGAGGGTGGAGTTGTGGAATGGGAGGAATCTGTCATGAAACCCAGTTTAGCATGAATTGCTAAATTATGCTCCCAGAAATCCTAAAATCTGCTCCCATCCCAGCTCCCAGAAACCCTGAAATACCCAAGGGAAGTCTTCCCCTGGCTCTCCCTTCCCCCTTCTCATTTAGTGCCAATTAACTCGTGCTTCATTCAGCTCTGACACTTCCCACTCCTGCTGATCCCTTTCCATGCAAATTTTGGGGGATTTGAGGCTGGAAAATGGGAGGGATTTTCAAATCCTCGTGGGGTTTTGCACTCTCACCCCCGTCCCTCCTTTCAGCCTCGGCTTCCAAGGGTCTGGAATTTCTGGCAGAGCTCTGGGAGCGTCTCCTTGCCTTTAATCCCTCATCATTCCCACCCTTTTATTCCCTTTTATTTTATTTTTAACAGATCCAAACCAGTCTGGAATTCCCTAATTCCCTTTCGTTCTCCCCTCAAACCTTTCAGGGGAAGCTGGGTTGAAAGATTCCTTGTTCTGGATAAAATCCCTCCATTTGGAATGGAAATCCAGAACTTTTGGATGGGATAAACATTCCCAAACTTCACTTTGCCCACGCCTAAAAATCCATTGGGGCTTTTCCCTCTGTTTTTATTTCCCTGCTGCTGCTGCCAACCCGAATTCCAGGAGAAATTCCCAACTTTTTTTTTTCCCCTTTTAGGTGTAAACTGGAGGGATTAATGACAGATTCCAGAGTCCTGGATCATCCTGAACATTCCAGGGATGAATTCCGAGCTGGGGAGGAGGAGGAGGAGGAGGATGGGATGGGGAAGATTCTCTCCTTTCATGAAAAGATCAAAGCCCTTTAAGAAAACAAGGCCACCAACTTCAAAGTGCTCTGAACATTCAGGGGCTCCCCCTTGGGATTGGGAATTCCTTTGGGATATTCCCTGTGGTGGGATTTGTGCCCTTCCAAGGGATTTGGAGAGGGAATCGTGCCCTTCCAAGGGCTTTGGAAAATGGATTTGTGCCCTTCCAAGGGATTTGGAAAGGGAATTGTGCCCCTCCAAGGCTTTGGAGAGGGAATTGTGCCCTTCCAAGGCATTTGTGCCCTCCCAGGGGCGGGAGCAGCGCTGGATTTTGGAATGGAGCCCCTTGCCCACCCCTGGGAGGGTTTTGGGGGGCCCAGGGCAGCCCTAGAGGGGCTGCTGGACAGGGAAGATGGAAAAGGGGCACAGGGATCCCTCTGGATCATCCCTCCAAGCCCGGGATTCCCTTGCCTTGGGCTCAAATCCCAAAGGGAGCAGGGTTGGGAGTTGCCCACCCCAGTCATGGATTGCTTTTCATTCCACAGGGAAACAAAACCAAAAAAAACAAAGGAACAAACACAAAAAAACCTGGATGTGGCCGAGTGCACAAGCTCTGGGTCCTAAAGGAATGGAAAAAGTGGGAAAAGGGAAGGATCCAAGGAAAAGGAAAGGATGAGGTATAGCAACAACCGGAGCTCCAGGCCCTGGGGGAGCACTGGGATCTCCTGGATTCTCCTGGATTGGATTCCTGGAGTCCATCCCGGTGTTCCTGAGGGATGCTCGGGGGTCCCACACCGTGGAGGTTCCTCAGCCACCCAGGCCAACACTTGGACACTTTTGTGTCTTTTGAAACCCAAAATCTTCCTCAGGTGAGCGGGATTGTCCCACCCGGTCACGGAGTGACCCCCAAAATTCCAACCCTGTTATTTGGGATGCTTTTCTCTCTTTTTTTTTTTTCCCTAAAAAGTCTTTCCTGCAGCTTTTCAACTCTTAAAAGTGATTTTCACACCTTGAACCAACCAGTCAAGGATTGGGAGGGGTTTTTCTCCATGAAAAAAAGAAATCCTGCCCTGTCCATGGAAGTGTCCCAGGATGGGGCTTGGAGCAGCCTCTGAGGGGCTGGAATTTGATGAATTTTAAAGTCTTTCCCACCCAAACCAGCCTGGGATCTGTGGAGCAGAGGGAAGACTTCCAGTTGGAACAGCTTTGCTCCAAAAAAAACCCTTGGAAAAGGCCGTGCTGGCCTTGGCACAGCGGGATACAAACCCTGCAGGGAATTCTCCAGATCCATCTGCAGCCATGAAATCCCCAGGGAAAGCAGGGAGAGCTCTTCCCATCCACGAGGAAAAACACATTCAGGCTGGATCATTGTTCCTTGATCTGCACAGTTCTGGGATTTTCCAAACCAATCCAGAGGTTCCCACATTCAGGCATTTCCCATCCATCCATCCAGAATCAGCTGAGTCAACTGGAAGAAAAATGTTCCACCTGGAAAAACATCCCTGGTGCAGTTTGGTTTTTTTTTTGTGTGTGAGGAAAAATCCTTCCAGCCCTGCTGGCTGGGCTTTGTGAGTCCAGGTGGGAATGGTGGAATCCAGGCTGGATTTCCCAAGCTGTGGTGTCAGGCAGTGAACAGAAGAGATTCCCTGTCAGCCAAGGGAATCCTGATCCCATTCCTGAGGAATTCCTGTTCTGTGTGGAACCAGGAGCTGGGAGCTCCTGGAGGAAATGTTGGCAGAGCTGGGAAAAGTGGAGGGGATTTTTTTCCCCCCTCTCTGGTGCTCTGTGGCAGTAGGTTCAGGGAATTGGTGCTGGATTCCACTGGATTTTGGGAAAACTCCACCCAAACTTCCTCTCCTGGGTTTTTTCAGCGTGCCCTGATGGTGATGAAACAGCAGCTGCATTCTGGCTGATCCCAATTTCTTGGAAATTTTCCCTGGAATTTGGCAAATCTGGCCCATTCCAGGCTGGTGGAAAACCAGGGATAACTCAGGCCTGGATTCTTGGAGTGTTCTCTGTGCTTTGTGTGAATTGTGTCAGCTTTCAGGGGATGTTCCAGCATCATTCCAAGGTTTTTTGTTGGTTTTTTTTGTTTTTTTTTTTGTCAAATCCATCCTCGTGATTCCAGCTGGGGGTTTGGATTTCAGTTCTGGCAGTGTCAGGTGGGGGCTGCTCCTCTCTGCTGGGGGCTGGGTGTGAAATGGGCTGCAAAACTGATGTCATTCCATATTAATTCCTCTTTCCAGGAAAAAAAAAATCTCTGGCAAATCCAGCGATTTGGATTTCTTTTCTTGATAGAAAACAGAGAAAAGCATCAAACTCAAAATTCGTTCCAGGGAATTTTGCAAAATCAAATTGCACATCCAAAAATGCCCTTTGTGAGGAAACATTCCCCCAGAAAGACAACAAAAAAACCAACCTTGGAGTGCAGGAATTTATCCTGGGATGGAGTTCACTTCCTCAGGAGCTGCCACGGGGCTCGGCTGGGATTTCTGGGTGTCTTGGATGTGTTTCTCTCCTTGTTTGAGGAAGGAAAACATCTGACACGAGCTCCTGGGGGTTGAGGAATGAGAAGCTGATGCTGCAATTGTGATGTGGCCCAGTCCTGCCTTCTCCCCCAGTCTGGGCTTCCCACACCAGTTTAAGGTGGGTCATTCCTGCTGGGAAGTGAGTGGCAGCCCCTGGGGGACTGGAAGGGAAGGAGGGAATGTTTTCCTGGATTTTGGTGTCACTCCGTGGTGTTTCCACTTCTCCAGGAGCAGGAGGAACCCCTCCCATGGAGGGCTGCACTTTGTCCTTGTCACCCCCAACTCGCGAGCCAAAATCTTTGGGTTTTCCTCATTCCCAGGTGGAATTTCACTGGGATTTTTCCAGCAGAAAGCCAGGGAAGCTTGGGCTGGCCCTGGTGGCCGCGCTCTGCTGCCGTCCCCCACCCCTGCTCCCGTCAGGCACGGCCGTGGGATGTTCCTGGGATGTTCCTGGCAGCCAGGACGGAGCAGGGAATGCGGGAATGCGGAGGGGGTGGGAAGCTGTGCCCACGCCAGCAGCACAAAGTCCCTGCTCAGCTCCCTGCTCTGCCCACGCTCCTGCTCCGTGCCTGGGACAATCCCGCCGCAGCAGATTTGGAGTTTTCCCGTCAGAGTCGAGTTGGTGAAGCCAGAGGGAAGAGCAGCAGCTTGGAGGAGCAGAAAGCTTTTCCCTTTGGGATGCTGTCCCTCATGGAGAGTCAAAAATCTGGCAGAGGTTGAGCCTCTTGGAATTCTGTTTGCCGGGATTCCGTCGGCCTCATGGAGCTGCTCCGTGCCCGGGAGGGAACATCGAGTCCAAGCCGTTGTTTGTTCCTGTCTCAGCACTCAGGGCACTGAGTTTATTCCCCAAACCACCGAAGGTTCAGGACATCCCACATTCCCAGAGGTCTCCATCCAGGAATCGCAGCCCACCCTCCTCCTCCTCTGAGGAGGATTTCATCCTTCATGGGGGGAAAAGGATGAACCTTTCCCCGCCCCAGCTCAGCAGGATCCAGCCAATTCCCTTCTGGCTGGTTTGGAGTTGGCAAAGTGACAGCAGCAGCTCCGAGTCCCTGTCAGGATGGCAGCAAAGCTGTGGCAGGGCCGGGTGGATTGGGCACAGCACAGAGTCCTGCCGGCCACGTTTTGGGGCTGTGGAACCCCAAGTGTGGCTTTGGAGACCCCAGAGTTGGAGTTTGTAGACCCACAGGTCTGGTTTGTAGGCTCTCAAGTTTGGGGATTTGTGGAACCCCAGGTTTGGGGTTTGTGGAACCCCAGGTTTGGGGTTTGTGGAACTTTGGGGTTGTGGAACCCCAGGTTTGGGGTTTGTGGAACTTTGGGGTTATGGAACCCTGGGTTTGGGGTTTGTGGAACTTTGGGGTTGTGGAACGCCAGGTTTGGGTTGGTGGACCCCAAGGTTTGGGGTTGTGGAACTTTGGGATTGTGGAACCCCAGGTTTGGGTTTGTGGACCCCAAGGTTTGGATTCGTGAACCCTCAGGTTTGGATTTATGATTGCCCAGATCTGGGTTTGTGAACCCCCAAGTTTGGGCTTGTGGACCTCCAGATTTGGGTCGCTGGAACCCCAGGTTTGAGGTTATGGAACACCAAGTTTGGGTTTTTGGGCCCCCAGATTTGGGGTTATGCAACCCCAGAATCGGGGTCGTGGAGCTCAAGGTTTGGATTTGTGAACCCTCAGGTTTGGATTTATGATTGCCCAGATCTGGATTTGTGAACCCTCAGGTTTGGATGTGTGGACCCCTGGGACTGGATATACAATTCCCCAGATTTGGATTTGTGGGCCCCAGATTTGGGCTTGAGGACTCCCAGGTTTGGTTTTATGGACCCCCAGGTTTGGGGTTGGGTTTGTGGGGGGAACAGCTTCATCCCATCAGTCTTTTCCTTCAGGTTTGGGTTTGTTCTGCTGTGGCTGAGCTGGTTCTTCATTCCCGGCGCCACCAGGAGAAGCCCAGGTGGGTTTGTTGTGCTCTGTGCATCGTGGAATTCCGTGTTTTGCCAAGAAATAATCCCATAAAAACCCCAACCGTGCTGTGGGGTGCTTTGTGGTGAAGACTGAAGGTCAGAGCCAGCCCCGTGAAATTCCCCATGAACCTCTTGTCCTCTTCCAGTCTCCTCATCTTTTGGTGTGTCGGGATTTTGTTCCTTCTCTCTTGGCAACTGATCCTTCAGGACAGTCATTGGATTTAGGAATATTTGATGAAGAAACCAAGAGTTTCTAGTGGTGTCTCCCCTGAGTAATTTCAGCAAATTTCAATAGGCACCTTCAAAAAAAGCTTCCGTAATTCCCGGGTTTGCTACAAGAACTGGATCCCTCGGAGGGAACCAAAATGCTGCTTGGAAAAACAAACAAAATGAACAAAAAAACCCCAAAAGCGCTCACCCTGCTAAGGAACTCCTCTGTCTGCCCCCCGAATTCCAGAGCTGCTCTTGAGATGTCCCCATGGAGAGAGCCAGGGTTGGATTCTGCTCCTGCCTGGAATTCAAGGATCCAGGAGGGCATCCCAGCTCTCCAGAAGGGTGTCCCAACCCCAAGGAGGATGTCCCAGACCTCGAGGGGAGCGTGCTGGAGCCCGGGAAGGGAATTCCAGAGCCTGGGAAGGGAATCCCAGAGCCCGGGAAGGGAATCCCAGAGCTTGGGAAAGAAATCCCAGAGCTTGGGAAGGGAATCCCACAGCTTGGGAAGGGAATCCCAGAGCTTGAGGAGGACAACCTGGTCTGGAGGAGGGGGAGGAGGAGATCCCAGCTCCAAGGAGGGCATCTCCAGGAGGGGATCCAAGATCTTGGGAAGGTCATCCCAGCCCTCAGGAAGGGTATCCCAACCTCAAGGAGAGCATTCCAGACCTCGAGGAGAACATCCCAACCCCGAGCAGGGGTTTCCCAAACTCCAAGGAGGGACAGCCAGACCTCAAGGAGGACATCTGAGATCCGAGGAGAGCGTTCCAGACCTTGAGGAGGACATCCCAGCTCCAAGGAGGACATCCCAGCTCCAAGGAGGACATCCCAGCTCCAAGGAGAGCATTCCAGACCTCAAGGAGGACATCTCAGGTCCAAGGAGGACATCCCAGCTCCAAGGAGGACATCTGAGATCTGAGGAGAGCATTCCAGACCTCAAGGAGGACATCCCAGCTCCAAGGAGAGCGTTCCAGACCTCGAGGAGGACATTCCAGCTCCAAGGAGGACATTCCAGACCTCCAGCTGGGAAGGAGGGGGCTGGGAGGCAGCTGATCCAGCAGGATCCTGGTGTTCCTGCTCTGCTGGGTCGCCTTCTCCCGCCTCCCACGAGGCATTCCCAGAGTTTGTCCTTGGGGTCTGGTTTTGGCCGGGCGCGCGAGGAGAAGCCCAGTGGACACCGAGGGGAGGCCAGAGCCCCTTTCCCTGTCCCCTCTTGCTTTGGCAATGGTCACAGGCTACATGCTCCCGGGAAAACCCAAAAAAAAAAAAAATTGGGGAAAAGAAATTTTAAAAAGGCAGGGAAATGGCCACCAAAAGTGCTGGGAAAGCGACCAACGGGATGAGACTGGCAGATGTTCCCGGTCCACCCGGAGTTCTCTTGGGTATTGCAGTGAATGTGTTGTTAGCACGTGGCAAAGCTACATAAGAGAAGATGCTACATTCCTTGGGAAACAAAAATAGTGCTGAGTTGGATTTGTTCTGAGTTCGGTGGGGTTTTCCCCTTGGAAAGCCACCTTTTCCTGGGAGGCAGGGAAAGGGAGTGGCAGGAAAAAGGAACCTCGTCCTCAGCCAGGCTGGGCTGCTCCCAGCAGGGTTTGGGAGAGAACTGGGAGCTTCCAGGACGAGGTCTGGGAACAGTCTGGGGTCGTTGGCAGTCGCAGCCCTCGGGGGGAATTTTCACCTCTCCTTCCCCCCTGCCTCTCACCCGCTCCCTGCTCCCTCTCCCTTCCCAGGGAGGGCGTCCAGGGCAGATTTTTTATGGGGGAAGGAGATTGAAAATTAAAAAAAAAAAAAACCGAAAAAAACCCCAAAAATAAAGAAGGATATTTACAGCTCTCCACAACCAGTTCTGCAAGGTCTCCTTGGATGTCTCCTTCCCAGCCTCTACGGGCAGGAGGGGCTGGTGGAGCTCTCCAGGGAGGACTGGGAGAGGCGGCGGGTCAGGGGTCCGATGCTGGAGTCGGCCAGGGAGGAGGTTGGGAAGAGTTTGTACCAGCCCGAGACGGCGCTGGAGAGATCCAGCTCCTCCAGGATGATCTGGGCCATCCCCATGAAGCACTTGTGGTCCATGCGCCCATAATCGCCCCAGACAATCACCTGTGGGCAGGGAAGGGGGGATGGAGCTGGGAGTTCTGGGGAAATCCTGCCCAGATGGAAAAGCCCTGCTGTGGTCAGGCTTGGGAAGGTCTGAGGGATGGCAGGAAGGGCTCTGGGGATCCCTGGCCTTGCTCCTCTCACCCTCTGAGGGTGGGGAGGTCCTGGCACAGGGCATTCCAGATCCCAAAGAGGGCATCCCAACCTTGAGGAGACCATCCCAGCCCTGAGGAGAGCATCCCAAACTTGAGGAAATAATCCCAACCCCAAGCAGGGCATTCCAGACCTCCAGGAAAATGTCCTGGACCTCAAGGAGAACATCTCAGCCTCAAGGAGATCATTCCAGACCCCAAGGAGAACATCCCAACCCCAAGGAGAACATCCCACACCTCGAGGAGAACATCCCAACCCCAGCCAGGACATTCCAGACCCCAAGGAGGACACCAGACCTCAAGGAAAACATCCCAGCTCCAAGGAGGGCATTGCAGCCCACAGAAGCTGTGGCTCCCCCACCCCTGGCAGTGTCCAAGGAAAGGCTGGATGGGGCTCCGAGCCGCCTGGGACAGGGGAAGGTGTCCCTGCCCACCTGCAGGACCTTGCCCTGGGGGCTCTCCTCGAAGAGCAGGGGCTGCTGGTACGAGGGGTCGCAGGTTTTCTTCACCACCTTGGTCTTCTTCTTGGCCAGGCAGACGCCGTTCTCCAGCAGGTAAACCTTCACATAGGTGGCTGCCGTGGGAAACAGGGACAAACCAGGGACGTGGAGCAGGATCCTGGGATGATCCCAGCATGGCAAACCAAACCCCCCCTCCACAGGCACCTACCAGGGATGCACTTGGAGCCCATCTTCGGGATGAGTCCCCTGGCCTGGATCACGTCCACCTCGAGCTGCCCGTTGCGGTCAGCCATGCCGACGTGGACATCTCCTGCAAGGGGGGACACGCCCTCAGGGCCCTGCCTGATGGTCACCTGCCCCTGGGGACAGCCACAGCCCCGTGTCCTCATCACCAGTGGGAACCGGGCACCCCCATCCTCACACCCAGAGTCCCACTGGACGCCTGATTCGTTGGGAATTAGGGGCTCAGGGGGTGGGAAGGAGCTTGGAGAGATCTGGGTGGGAGCCCCTTCTCCCCATCAGCTCCATCCCTGCCATTGGGATTTTATCCCTCGTGGTGGGAATAAGGCTGGGATTTACCCAGGCTGAGTGATCCCCAGGAAAAGGAGAGGCTGGGACAGGAGGGATCAGGGGCCAGGAACTCTGAGGGCTCCCACCACGCCTCTCCCATTTCCCTTTTCCCCCTTCCCTTTTCCCCTTCCCCCTTTCCCCTTTCCCCTTTTCCTCTTTTCCCCTTTCCCCTTTCCTCTTCCCCCTTTCCCCTTCCCCTTTTCCCCTTCCCCTTTTCCCCCTTCCCTTTTCCCTTTTCCCCTTTCCCCTTCC
>JAYDZK010000086.1:4267433-4277690 GCA_034509185.1 Euphonia xanthogaster
GAGTGACCTTGAAATGCCGGCGCTGCGAGCCAACACTCTGAAGGACAAAGTTTGTTTGCGGCACTTTGGACCGAAAAAAAAAAAAAGAAAGAAAGAAAAAAAGAAAAGAGGAGGAAAAAACGGAGCCGCTGGCGATGGCCGAGGGCATCAAGGACACGGAGATAGTCCGGGGTTGGCATTAAAGTTGGGATTTGGGAGCTCCGTGGGTGTTCCTGCTCCTCCCGGGGTGAAAAATCCCCTTTTTCCCCCTCTCTGGTGGGGGATTGTAGAGTTAAAAGCGCTGGTTTGGGAAATGAACGGTAATTAATTGGTCAAACTTCTTGGAAGGGTTTTAGGATGAGGGTGCAGGGCCTTGGAGCTGAGCTTTGCCCCCTGTCAGGGTTTGCTGAGGTTTGAGTTTTATTCCAGGTGTGATTTGGGGTCTAATTCCAAATTAACGCTCCCAGCGCCTCATCTCGGGGTTATTCCACTCCTTGGCATTGTAAGGGTTTCAGGGAAGAAGGGAATAAGAGGAGAAACATCCCCAAAAATCAGATTTTAATAATTTGGGGAATGTTGGAGGAACTTCTGGAGCCGCCTGTGGGCCAGGACTGGAGAATTCCCTGTGAGCATGAAGGTCATTGGCAGCATCTCGAAGCAAAAAGAAAACATTTTAATTTATTTCCCTAATAATAATAATTTATATTTCCCTAAAATAATTGATTTCTCTAAAAATTAGGACTTATCCAGCTTTTAAGTGTTGGCAGCACACGAGGACAACCTGCAGAATAAAAAATCCGAATGGAAATCCTGCAGAAATCTTGATTCCACCCAAAATTTGGAATATTTCGATGCCTTCAGCTTGCAGGAGGCTGGGGAAGAATCAGTTCTGCTTGAGCTTTTTAGGTCAAGAGCAGCAAAAAATCTGGAAATTGATATTTTAGCAAATCAATTATTATTTATTATTATTCCAGTTCTTTTGGATTTTTTCCACCTTTGGAAGGGTAGGAAGGTCCCATTTTAAGGAAGCAATTTCTGCTCCAAAGATCTCTGGGGATTTCTTTTTTAGAAGTTGGATTTTTTTCGTTTTACTCTCTATGAGTTTGATTTTTAAATTTTATTCTCTAAGAGTTTGATTTTCTGCTTTTATTCTCCCTATGAATTTGATTTTTTTAATTTTATCCCCTATAAATTGGATTTATTAACTTTAGGAGTTAGATTTTTAAATTTTATTCTCTATGGGTTTGATTTTATTTTAATTTTATTCCCTATGAGTTGGATTTTTTCCCTTTATTCTCTGTATGAGTTGGATTTTTTATTTTTGTCCCCTATAATTTGGATTTTTTACCTTTATTTTCCAGAAGTTGGATTGTTAAATTTAATTCTCCATGAGTTTGATTTTTTTAGCTTTATTGTCTAAATAAATTTGATTTTTTTTAGTTTTATTCTCTCTAAATTTGATTTTTCTTGATTTTCCAGCAGTTTGCTCTTCTTAAAAATTTTAATTTTTAATTCCTCCTCAAATTACAACCTGAAACTTCAACCTTGTAAAACAACCTTGGGTTTTTTTTTTCTTTTTAATTTAATTTTTCACCTCTTTTTTTTTTATTTTGCACCAATGAAAGGGTTGGGGACACTTTTGGGGAGGGGACATTGCTGTCCCCAGCTTGAGCCACCTCCGTGAGCGTGTCAGGAGTTTGGGTGCCCACAGGAGGTCACCTTTCAGCCACTAAATTTGGATTTTATTTCATTTAATCAGGCTAATTTCTTGGGTTTATATAATGGGGCTGACAGCTGTATTTTAATTAAGTTGCCTCATGAGGTGATTTCTTCATTTCAGGGCTCATTGTGTCGTAAATGAATTAAATTTGGTGAGGTTTGAACCTAAAATCATCAATTATTTAAAATATTCAAGTTCTTTATTAGTTAAACTCTTTCGTTATGATCAAGAATAATTCAACTTTTATTTCAGAAGGTTAAAAAACCACAGCAAGAACCAACTTCAGGAGATCTCCAAAGCATCCTGGGAGTTAAAAAAGGAGATTTTTTGGGAGTTATTCCCAAAAGCTGAAGGGATTTTTTTGGATTTTCTGTTTATTTCGCTTCCTGCTCAAATCAGAGCAGGAATTGTCCCTTTTTAAGGGAGATTTGCATCTTTATAACACCAAAGCATTTTTATTTCAATAAAAAATAAAAGAGAAAACAAAAAAAAAAAACGGAATTAAAACCATCCTGGCTGCCTTGGAGCACTTCAGGTTGGGTTTGATTTAAGCAAGAGGGAAAAACTTCTATAAAAATAATTCATTTTTAATTTGGATGAATTAATTTATAAAATTGAGTGAAGACAGTGATAGGAATATTGAATATAATAAAATGAAACAGCTATTTCTCAATAAATACAGAAAGAAATCAATTTTTATAAATATACAGATTAAAATAATTTCTTTGTCCCAGATTTCCCTGGAATGAGGAGCTGGAAGTTGGGATCCAGATCCCCCCCACCCACTTTGAGGTTTTCCTATAAATTTCCTAAAATTCCCCTATAAAATCCCAGGCTGGGAGCACAGGGGATGTGCTGCAGAATTTCTGAAGTTTAAAGGTAGAAAAATCCTAAATATTCCTTGAAAAAAAATCCCTGGGAGGCACCTGGAGTGCTCAGGTGTTGAATTTTCCAAGATCACCCCCAGATTTTGCAGCCTGAACCCCCTGATACCCTCACTGGTTGCATTTAATTCTTGAAATAACTTTTTAATCTCTTAAAATTTGCTTTAAAATGGTTAAAATGGGGATTTTTTTGAGCAGAATTTCAGCCTCTCCTGGGGTTCTGTCCATCCCCTTTTCCCACTGTTCTGTTGGATTTTATAGCATCATTTTATAGAATCTTTTTGGAGAAATCAATCAGCGTTCAATGTAAAAAAATCTTAATTATCCTGCTTGGTTTTAATTGTTTTCTAATTTGTTGCCTGTCCATAATGTTGGGATTTTTTAAAAAAATATTTTAATAATTACAGTGGAATAATGAAGTTGCTGTGGGTTCAGTGCTTAATTAGCTTTAATAGCTTAATTTAATAATTATTAATTGATTTAATTGATTGATTTATTAAACTTTTTGTGCTTTATTTTTATTGGGACAACTTTGGAAGCTGGAGAGGATTTGGGATAAGGGATGAGGGAGAATGAATTCTCAGGGACAGAGGACAGGGCAGATGGGATTTTGGGCAGGAATTGCTGCTTTTTCCATGGGAAAACAATGGGATTTTGCTCAGAATTTTGGGAATTTTGTATGGAAAGCAGCTGGAATTTGTGATCCCACCAGGATGCTGCTGATTCTTTCCCTCTGACAATTCCCTGTTTGCAAATCCCTTGGACTATTTGGATAAATTCCCAAATATTGGAAATTTTGGGTTTGCTTGGCTTCTTACACGGGGTGGGGGGGGAGCTTGGTAAAAGTTTAAAATCACATTTAAAATGAAAAAATGAAATTTAAAAATTGTGCCAGGGCCCTCACTGGATGGGGCCATTATCCCCATCCCACCTCGCCTGGAATGTGGCTGTGCCCTGGATCTGGTGTTTTTCCAGGGGGGAAAAAAAAAAATGTTGGATTCTGCTCAGGGTGGAATTGCAGGCTCAGAGGTTTTGGGTTTGCTTGGGATTTTTCCCCTGGGTTGTGTTTTCCAGGAGCTGAAGTGGCGAATTTTCCAAGGGGAGACGGCTCCGTTTGGCTGCTTCCCCCTTCCCGTGGCACCCAAAAAAAAAAAGAGCAGGAAAAGCATTTGTGCAAAAAAAAACCCAAAAAAAAACCCATCCAGAGGCTCCTTCACGCTTCCTTTGCTCTCCATGAAGCGAAAACTCTCCCAGGTTTTGTCAGCTGCTCCAGGATTTGGGGAATTTTGATGTTTGCCAGAGGTGTCGTGCTCTGGTGGGTGGAAAAGCTCCGACAGCTGTTGGGATATTCCTGGGATCTGCTCTGGAATCAGCAAGGCCTCAGCTTTTCCTGCCTTTTCTTTTTTTCCTCTCTGTCTGGAAAAATGAAATGGTTTCCTGCCTGGAGAGGTGGTGGGGATGGGTTGGAGGTGAATCCTGGTTTTCCTGAATCCCAGGATGGTTTGGGTCGAAGGGAGTTCCACCTATCCCAGGGTGCTCCAAGCCTGGCCTTGGACACTTCCAGGGATCCAGGGCAGCCACAGCTTCCCTGGGAAAGCTTTTCCTTCATTCCCTGCTGGCAGGGGTTGGATTTTTGTTTCCTTGCTGCTGTTTCTCTCAGAGCTGTGTCCATGGATCTCCTCACTGGGTTTCAGGTGGTTCAGCTCATCCCAGCACAGCTGGAATATCCTGGGAGGATCCTCAAGGATCATCCAGACCCTGGGCATCCCCAGAGTGGTGTCCAAACCTTCCTGGAGCTCCAGCAGCCTGGGGAATGTTCCCATTCCCTGAGGAGCCTGGGCAGTGCCCAGCACGCTCTGAGGGAAGAACCTTGCCCTCAATCCAACCTATATCCCACCTGGAACAGCTCCAGCCATTCCTGGGATCTTTTCCCTGTTTGGCAGCAGAATTTGGGGTCGGAGCAGCTGCTTTCCTCTTCAACCCCTTGGGAGCTCAGGCATCCTGAGGAAGGAGATGGATGGACAAAGGGATGGATGGACAAAGGGATGGATGGACAAAGGAAAGGAGGGATCCATCAATGGATGGGATGGATGGATGGATGGATGGATGGATGGATGGATGGATGGGTGGGTGGATCCATGGAGAGATGGATGGATCCATGGATGGATGGACAAAGGAAAGGAGGGATCCATCGATGGGTGGGATGGATGGATGGATGGATGGATGGATGGATGGATGGATGGATGGATGGATGGGGGATGGATAGACGGACAAAGGGATGGATAAATCCACAGATGGATCCATGGAGAGATGGACAGGCCCATGGATGGATGAAGAGATGGAAGGAAGGATGGATGGATCCATCCATCCATGCAGGGATCCATGGATGAATCGATAGCTGGGTGAAGGAGTGAATGGATCTGTGGCTCCAACCTGGCCTTGGACACTTCCAAGGATGAGGCAGCCCCAGCTTCTCTGGGAGATCCATCCCAGCCCTTTACAGGAAGGAATTTTTTCCCAATATTTACCCTAAACCCATCGATTTGAAGCCATTCCTGGTTTTTCTCCTGGCTGTTCCTCCTCCTGTTCCTATCCTGTTTCTTTCCTGGTTTTTATGGGTTTTTTTCCTGTTTTTTCCCCCTCCTTGCTCATTCCTGTGGTTTCTTCCCTCTCCCAGGTGCCAGGATGTCCACGGATGGTGGCTTTGGCACAGCAGGGAACAGCGATGCCCAGCAGAGCCTGCAGAGCTTCTGGCCACGGGTGATGGAGGAGATCCGCAACCTCACCGTGGTGAGCAGCCAGGGTTGGGATATTCCCAGAAAAAACAGGGAAAATTCCCAGCTTCCTGCTCTGGGGACTGGGAAATGGGGTGTTTCTGTGGGATAAGGGGGTTTAGGAAGTGAGGAATAATCCCTCAGCCAGGGGAGATAGAAATGGAAATGTAGCAGAGTTATAAAATCATGGAATGGTTTAGCTTGGAAAAGATTTTTGGGGTTATCCCTGTCCCTTGAGCACAGGAATTGGGAATTAAAATAGAACCATGAGCATGCCCAGGCTTGAGATATTCCCAGAAAAAAAAAAAAAAAAACAAGGAAAAATTCCTGTCAAAGTTCAGCTTGAACCTGTTCCTGCTCTGGGATCAGGGAAATTTGGTGTTTCTACGGGATCAAGTGGTTTAGGAAGTGAGGAATAATCCCTCAGCCAGGCATCTCCAAAAAACAAAAAAAATGGAGATGAAATTGTAGCAGAGTCATAAAATCATGGAATGGTTTAGCTTGGAAAAGATCTTCAGGGTTATTCCTGTCCCTTGAGCCCAGGAAATGGGAATTAAAATAGAACCATTCCAAGTCTTCCTTGGGAATTCCACTATCCCAATTAAAATATTTAAATTTAGAGAAAAATTAGGCTCCAAACCTCATCCAGGCTGGCCTGGAATGTTCCAGGGAATGTTCCCTCTCTGAGGTGGAGCAGCCAAACCTGCAGCTCCTTCTGGGCTAAACCAGCACCCCAAAGGTGATTTGAAAGTTCTTTTATCAGGCTCAGGGCTGGCCACGGCTGCATCCTGGGGAATTCCTCCTGGGAGGGAGAGGATGTGGGCTTCTAAACCAGCTCCAGGTGAAAAAGGAGCTGCCAGAGGCTGTGTCAGGTACCAGAAGATTGAGGGATTTGAGGATAAACCTCACATGGTGCTGCTGTTCCTATTGTGAATTATAAACCTGTGAGGGAAGCCTTGCCCAGAGCAAGTTCCTACTGGCAAAATGCAGCTTTGCCTTTGCCCTCCTCCCTGAATTCCCTGTGAATTCCAATTTGGTGAATGAAGTTGAGTTTAGGCTCCTGCCCTAGTCCACATCCACCTCCTCTGACAGCCCTGAAGTGTTGAAACCACTCGAATTCCAAGTGTGTCATTGTCAGGTGTGTTATTTAATTAAAGACATTTGATTAAAAAATCCCATCGAGGCTGAGAATAACAACTGGACTGAGGAGCTCCTTTTTTTTTTTCCCATCCCCACAACAGGTGTGGGAACAAGGGCACATAATAAAAATGACTTTTGAAGGGAGATTGATGCATTCCTATGATCCAAAAATCACTTTCCTGGTGCTTTTAATGCAGCTGAAGACAAAAGAACTTCAAGTCCAAGCCAGGCTCTTCAAAATAAAACAAAAAAAAACCAAATTCACCAGGCCCAGGATAAGCTGCTTTTTTTTTTCCTGTGTGCAGATAGTTGATTAAAGAAACAGATGTAGAAATTTGTATGCATAACCAGAATTAATGACTCTCCCCTTTCAGCACAGAGAATTCTTGGGAGCTGGAGTTTGATCTCCACATGAAAGGGATTTTATTATACAGCTTAGCAAGGATGGGCAGCTGAATTTTCAACTGGCACTGGGGTCTGTTTATTGCTCTGCCTGCTCAGGAGTCACTGGGGATGGAGCTGAGGGCAGGGAGGGAAAAGGGATAACAGGAAAAGATCCCAACACTGTGGGATCACCACATCCTGAAATTTATCCTGTTTGTTATTAAAATTGCTCCTTTGGTCCCTGATTTTTGGGGACTGGAGGGCAGGGAAGGAAAAGGGATAACAGGAAATCATCCCAATATTGTGGAATCAAATCCTGAGATTTATTCTGTTTATTACTAAAATTGCTCCCATGGATGTTCTCCTAATTTTTGGGGACTGAGGGCAGGGAAGGAAAAGGGATCACCAAATCCTGAAATTTATTCTGTTTATTATTAAAATTGCTCCTGTGTTGGTCCCTGAGTTTTGGGAACTGGAGGGCAGGGAAGGAAAAGGGATAACAGGGAAAGATCCCAACACTGTGGGATCACCACATCCTGAAATTTATTCTATTTATTATTAAAATTTCTCCTTTGTTGGTCCCTGATTTTTGGGGCCTGAGGGCAGGGAAGGAAAAGGGATAACAGGAAAGGGTCTTGGAATCATCAATTCTAGAAAACACGGATAGTTTTAACATTTTTTTACCTTTATTTTTAGTTAAATATCAGTCAAAAGTCTCTCAAATCTCTCTGCAGAAAGATTTCAGGGTTCAGGAGCTGCCCTTGGCTCGGATTAAGAAGATCATGAAGCTGGATGAAGATGTGAAGGTATATTCAGGATTTCTACCTGAAATTTATGATCCTGGAAAAGGATTTATGATCCTTTTCATGGATATTTTATTATTGTTCTTTGAAATTCATTAATCCTCTCATTTTTATTATTTTTAAAGTGTTCTTTTAGCAAATTTCCCTTGGCCTTGTGTAATAAAACTAGGCTGGGAAAGCAGAAATATTTGGGATTTTGGTTTTGATTTTGCAGTTTTGTTTTCTTGTGATAAATACCACTTTAAGGGTATAATAAATACAAAAATAATTCTGGCTATTTCCTGTTTTCCCTAGTGCTTAACTGTCTCCTCTCTCAAGTTCCCTCTTTGTTTTTCTCCACTCTCCCAAAAATTTAGAGTGATTTTTGTGCCACCTAATTCCATTTTTATGGAAAAAGAAGCAATAATTCCGGTGGATAACATGGGTTTGATCCCAGTAGATTGACATCACTTAAATTTGTGCCATTTATTTTAGTTTTTTATGGAAAAAGGAAGCGATAATTCAGGTGGATAACCTGGGTTTGATGCCAGTATTTGGGATTTTGATGACAAGGACACACAAATTGATGAAAACTCCCTGACACAGAAAGAAGAAAAAAGGAATCACCTGCAGTTTTTGCCTCTGTGCTGCTCCACTCATCCCTTGTTTTTTATTTGGAAAACTGTCACTTAATTCCTGAGGGAAAAGAGAATTTTTTTTCTTTTTTTTTTCATTTTTTTTCCCTCTCAGTGTGACACCATCTTCCTGTCAGGACAGCCCTTAATTTAAATGAGATCTTGAAAATTCTCTATTCAGACTCCCTGGAAAAGGATCCCAGACTTCTGAGGGCCCAACTCACTGTCTGAACCAAAAAATGCCAAATTTGTGATGATAAAGGGGGAAAATGAGATTTTTAAGGCAGAGTGGAGAGCAGGGAAAGTCTCATTAAATATTCCTATTTAAAGGTTAATTAATATTAATGCCAAGGCAGCTGATAACCAAACTGCTCCATTTGAACTGGAGCCAGCTGGTTTTTTAAGGAAAAAGAATTTGGTGAGGAAAAAAAAAGACAATTCTCTTTAGAGAATATTTTAGATACCCAACTCAACTCAGTCACACCCGAGGAAATGCTGAGCTGAAAACTCCCCCAAATTCCCATTTAACCGCCCAACTTCCACTCAGGCAGTGCAATCCCTCTCTGCACCATTAGAAGTGAGTGATAAAGTGGACAATAATCTGATTTTTCTGGCAGATGATCAGTGCAGAAGCCCCTGTGCTCTTTGCAAAAGCTGCTCAGATTTTCATCACCGAGCTCACCCTGCGAGCCTGGATCCACACAGAGGACAACAAACGCAGGACCCTGCAGGTAAAGGAGCTCCCAAATCCCAGCTGCTCCTAAATCCCTTCCCCACTCCTTGTTTCCATAACACCAGGCACATTTTGGACGCAGAACTGCCCGACTGAAAGGCTTTTTTTTGGTAATTTAATTCAAATAAACTCACCCAAACACAAATCTCAGCTGACTGTGACCTGCTGGAACAGCTGCAGCTGTTGAATTTCTGCTTGGTTTTGCTGTTAGTTGTGAGCTAAACACAGAGAGGTTTGGTTTGGGGTGATGGAAGTGTGGAGGTGAAAATAAAAAGACAACAAAATTCAGATGATTGGCTCTTGTAGAGAATCAAGTATTATTTCCTCAATAATTCTCCTCTTTTTAATGGTTGAAGAGTGAAATACAACTTTTTAAGGTCATTTTATGGAGAAAAAAGAGGAGGTTTTCATTTTTAGTCTTACATATTGAGGAGAACTACTGGAAAATGCAACAACCATTAATTCAGGCCTTCAGGTAGGGGAAAGATTGGGATATTCAGGCCCACATCAGCTCTTCTGTGCCTGGGCAGGAATTGCTGATTTAGAGGCAGGCACCCATGACTGGTATCCATTAAACTGGGCTAAAGTTGCTAAAAACCTTTTTTATTGCACATTTTAGAGGCTTTGCTCAGCACAAAACTGAATTTCCACCAGCTGGGACCTGCAGGAGACGTTCCCCCCTTTTTCCCCTCAGCTTTAAACACCTCTAATTTCATTTATCCAGTGCCAAATCCCTCCTGGAGCTGAGGAATGTTTTTCCCTTTGTTGTTGCAGAGGAATGACATCGCCATGGCAATCACCAAGTTTGATCAGTTCGATTTCCTGATCGATATTGTCCCCAGGGATGAGCTGAAGCCTCCAAAAAGGCAGGTGAGACACAAAAATTTGGGAATTTTTATCCTTTTCTCAGCGTGGTTTCACCCTCTGATGAAACCAGAGGTGATCAAGCAACACAAATTTAAATGTGAGGTTTGTTCTTCTCTTCTTTGTTTTATTTCCTGTGGTTTTCAGGTTCTTAAATTCTTTAATTTTGGATTCTTAAATTCTTAAATTTCATCTTTTAAAATTCCTAAATTTCATGTTTTAGATTCTTAAATTTCATGTCTTTCTTTAAATTCTTTAAATTTCATATCTTTAAATTCTTTCATTTCATGGTTTTAAATTCTTTAATTTCGGGTTCATAAATTCTTTCATTTCAAGTTTTGAACTTCTTTAATTTCAGGTTC
>JAYDZK010000086.1:4277778-4292192 GCA_034509185.1 Euphonia xanthogaster
TAATTTCAGGTTCTTAAGTTCTTAAATAAAAATAAAATTCTTAAATAAAAATAAAATTCATAAATAAAACTCAAACCCACTGGGTTTTTGTGGAATTAGAGCTTGAGTAGAGATGACACCAGTCTGACCAACAAACCAAACCCACTCCTGAACAGTTCTGATCCCAAATGGTGCCAGTGGGAAGAATTTTAACTTGAAAAAAAAAATGGATTTATGTGCATTTTGGGTTGAAAAATCCCCCTCCTGCATCCTTTGGGGCAGTCAGTGCCTCTGTAAACATCCTTGACTGGAAGCTGGAAGGTGCTGGAAGGAGCTTTCAGTCGGATGTTTACAGCAGCAGGCTGCTGCTCTCAGCTGAGCTGCAGGGATTCCTCATCCCTTTCCTGCTGATTTCCCTGCTGGATAAAAACTCTGGGTTCCCCTCAAGGTTTGGATAATTCTGCTCCTGCAATTAAAACAAAAATCAAATTATTGTTTAAACAACTCCTTTCTGCTACTTTTGAAGGTTTGCAGTGTGGAAAAATCCAAGTTGTCCCCAAAAAATGGGGAATTTGGGACCTTGTGGAACGTCTTGGCTTGGAAGTTTGTCTCTAAAATTGATTTTTTTCCCTTTTTCCACTCCAAATCCTGGCTAGCATGGAAAATTCTGCCTGCTCTGAGTGTACAGAGCAGCATTCCCAATTGGAGCTGGATTTTGGAGGCTGCTGCTGGATTTTGTGCCTGGTGGTGCTCCTGGGGTGACAGTGGAGGGAGGGAGTAGAATCCACACCTCTTCCTTTGGGATGGTGCCCTGAGCTGGCTTTAACTTCCCATCCTGATTTCCAGAAAATCTAGAAAATAAGGAAAACACTTTTCCATGTCCCAAAATCGAGGAGAGTCTATCCTGCTGCTCCTGGGGTTAAAATCAGCCTGCCAGGTGTGCTGGGAACTTGGCATCAAATGGAAATATCGACATCAATCCTCATGATTGCTCCCAGACTCAGCGTTTGGTGTTAATTAAAAGACAAAAGAGCCCCCCCAGCTGCTCTTCTTTAACTTCTTTTACAGTTGGAATCGTTGAAATTTCCATTCTGGCATTGGAAATCCACTTTTTTTCCTTTTTTATTTTTATCCTGGAGGTGCCTCATTCCTGTACTTTTCTATTTTTAGCAGTGCAGCAGTTGGGAGGGGAGAGCATTCCCTGTGTCTTCTCCTTGCTTGATTCCCATCAGGACCTCGTGATCACAGAACATCCAAGGAATTTTCCTGGAGGATTTGAGGAGTGTGTTCCAGCATCTGGGATAACTGCAGATCCATCCCAGCCAGGAAATCCTGGGGGGGGTTTGGGTGGAAATGAGAAATGAGGTTGGGGAGATGTTCCTCACCCATCTGTGATCATCAGGAATGCTTTTTCCAGCAGGAGAAGCTGAATGGAGAATATAGGAATGTAGGTTAAGGATTGACAGGGAAAATCCTGTGGAAAAGCTGCCTGTGCCTGAATTTTTTTTAATTTTTCTTTTATTTTTTGCCTGGTGTCACAATCTGTATTTATCTCTCCTTTGACAAGGCAGTGTTGGTTCTTGGAAGAGCTGGGAATGAAATCCTGGTGTTGTGTTGCTCCGGGAGCTCCAGCTGTGGCTTGGAAATAAAAGGTGGCAAATGCTGGGGTAGGAGGGAGTGGAAGCAGATTTGGATTTAAAGCCATTCCTGCAAACAGGATTGAGCATCCTGGAATAGATGCTCAGAGGGAGGTCTCAGTGGCCTTCCTTATTTCAGGATTCAGCTGGAATTGGGGATTGGAGCATTCCAGAAATAACCGAAGGACTGGGCTCAGAGCAGCCCCAGCTCTCGTGGGTTGCTGGTTCACTGCAGGCCTGCCCTGGTGAAAATATATTTGAATATATTGAATATTGAATATTATTACTCCTTCCTTCAGAGGAGTTGGTGAGGGGAAGGGAATAACAAGGAGCTGCAGGAGCAGGAAATGTTGTGTTTGGTGGTGGTTGTGATGATGATTGAGAGCAAGGCTCAAAGTTGGTCTTTTTTTACAACCATCAGTTGAATTTTTGGACTTCTTACTCTGGGAAACCTCCCAGGAGTAACTCCTGAGTTGTTCTGCTCTCCAGAAAAGAGAGCTCAGCTTCTGAGCCAACAAACTCCTCACTCCAGCCTGCTGCTCACCCAGACATGCTTCTGTGTAATGTGAGTTTTCCTTCTCCTGCCCAGCTGGATCAACTGGAGGGGAAGCCACGAGCAAGCCTCAGAAAAGCGGGAATTCCAGCAGGCTGCTGGAAGTGGGAATGTCCCATGTTGTAGCACGTGTAAACATCCTACACTCTCAGCTGTGAACTCGAGGTGGCTGGGAGAGGATTGTTTACGCCTTCTGCCATGGAGTGAACGTCTGGGAGCTGCATCTGCCCTCGTCCCACTGCTCTGGGGAGCTCAGGAATTCTGATCCTGGAGGATTCTGAAAATCCTGGAATATCATTGATCATGAGGGGCTTTTCTCTGCTGAGATGAAAGAAAGCAGCGTTGCTGCTGCCAGGGAGGCAGAGCAGAGCCTCTGGCTCTTCCCACTGCTGAGCTATCCCTGCTCCCACAGCAGGGAATGTTTGTCAGCCTGGTGAAGCTGGATTTAAATAAATAACTCCAGGCACAGCAGCGAGCATCAAATCATGGCTTTTGTTGCCACCAGAGCTCGCTGGAGGGTGGGGAATGAGCTCAGGAGAGGGCTTGGGTGACAGAGGAGGCCCTGTCAGTTTTCCTGAGGTGTTTGCAATTGCTCCTGTGCTGGAATTCCCCCGTGAGGAAGTTGCATGGCTTTCAGCTCTGGTAGTTTTATTCATTTCCTCCTCTACCTCGGCAGCGAGGCACTGAGGTTTTTAAGGCACATTATCCACACTTTACTGGGGACACTCCTGATTTCCACTGAGCTGAACAATGGAGCTTTGACCAGCTCGCCCTGACTGGCTTGAAGTGTCCAAGGGAGGTGTTGAAGCTCCTTTGCCAGGGGGGATGTTTGGCCATGGGGCGGGCGGGTGCCATCTTCCCATGCCCATTCCTGGTGCTTCCCTGCACGTGGAGGTGCACCAGGCACCTGATTTCCACAGAGCTGAGCTCTGGAGCTCACCTGAGTGGCTTGAAGTGTCCAAGGGAGGTGTTGAAGCTGCTCCTTTGCCGGGGGGTGTGTTGGGGGGGTGTTTGGCCCTGGGGTGGGTGGGTGCCATGTTCCCATGCCCTGTTTCCCGCAGGAGGAGGTGCGCCAGGCCGTCACCCCGGCCGAGCCCGTGCAGTATTACTTCACCCTGGCCCAGCAGCCAGCAGCAGTGCAGGTGCAGGGCCAGCAGCAGGGCCAGCAGACCACCACGGCCACCACCACCATCCAGCCAGGCCAGATCATCATCGCCCAGCCCCAGCAGGGCCAGGTGAGCCAGGCCGGAGGGAAATCCTCGGGGATGGATTGCTCAGGAGTGACAGTGACAGCGTGGGAATCATGGGGTTAACCCTTGGGCTGGGTTGGGCTGGGTTGGGTTGGGCTGGGCTGGGCTGGGCTGGGTTGGGTTAGGCTGGGTCGGGAGGGAAGGAACTGAAATCTCACCCTGCTCCATGATCTGGACCCTCTGCTGTCCCAAGATGTTCCAATCCTTGTCCTGCCTTACCTTGGACATTTCTCAGCTTTTCAGGGCCAAATGTGGTTCCTGGTCCTGTTCTTGGGTCAGATCCTCCCAGACAAGAGTCCTCAGGGATGGATTGCTCAGGAACATCAGTGACAGCATGGAAATCATGGGTTTAATCCTTCCAGGAGGGAAGGAACTGAAATCTCACCCTGCTCCTGATCAGGGACCCTCTGCTGTCCCAAGGTGTCCCAGTCCTTGTCCTGCCTTACCTTGGACATTTCTGTGGGACAACCTCAGCTTTTCATGGCCTGATGTGGTTCCTGGTGCTGTTCCTGGGTCAGGTCTTCAAGGAAAGTGCCTCACCCAGGCTCTGAGCTCCACCTGTGGTGGTTTAATCTGGGTCTAGGACAGGCTCAGTCTGCCCCAGTCCTGACACTTCACGGATTTTCCACCTCCTGATCCTCATCCCTGGTTTGTTTTTGCTTTTTTTTTTGTGCAGACCACCCCCGTGACAATGCAGGTGGGAGAGGGGCAGCAGGTCCAGATCGTGCAGGCCCAGCCCCAGGGCCAGAGCCAGCAGGCTCAGAGCAGCACAGGACAAACCATGCAAGTGATGCAGCAAATCATCACCAACACGGGAGAAATCCAACAAATCCCGGTAAGAGTTGGCCAGGAATAAAGATGGAGAAGTCCCCCTGAGCAAATTTGTGAGCGTGAGGCTTGTTTCTGTTTGCTTTGTTAGCTGGCAGAGGAAGTTTGGATTGAGTGGTGTGGTTCCTGCACTTAGGAAAACCAACCAAGTGGGACATGAAGGGGGAAATAAATCTTAACTCATTTAGTCCAGACTCGTTGCCCACTCCAAACACCTTCCCCTGAGTGAAATAGTTGTGATTAGGAAGCAATAAATTCAATATTTCCTGGCTAAACCTCAGTTCTTCACCACAGCCTGGTTTGAATAATTGAGAATTCGTTTCTTTTGCCTTTACTTGGTCGTGCCTCTGCAATCTCAAGTCATGACCTGGCAGGCTGAGTGGGAAAGTTGCCATCTGGGAGTTATTAATAAACTTTGATGTTAAAAGAAATATTTCTCCAAAATATTTGGAGCTGCTTGGAGGAATGGCTTTGCAGAACCAGGAGATAGCTCCTCACTTTTACATCAGCCTTAAAAGTGGGATTTGGGGTGCCCAGTATAACCCAAACTTTCTGAAATGTGTCCTAAGTAAACACAGAAGTCAAAAAAAAGTCACATTAACTTAGAATTACAACAAAGCTGTGGCTTTTGGTTCCCAGCTAGAAAATATCACACCTGTTAGAGGAAAAAATGAAATAAAAATCAGCCAGTTCTGTGTTCCAGAACCCAAAGGTCACCCAGGGCCAGGCATTTCACTTGGATTCCGGTTTTGCTGTGAAATTGGAGCTTTCACAGAGGTTTTGCCTTGCCAGCCTTGCTGAGCTTCCCTCTGCTCGTGGTCAGAGCATCTTGGAAAGGGTTTGGATTGGGGGGAGGTTCCAGATTTTTCCAGCTCTTTTCATCTCTTGGGTCTTCAGCTGATTCCTGCTGCCTTGAGGTGTTGATCAGGAAGGAAGAAATTCCCAAATTGTCTTTTTTACTACAAGGAACCCTTTTTCCTCTCTGCGTTTCCTTGTCCATTTCTTTTTTTCCCTTCTTTTCCATTTCTTTTTTCTCTTGTTTTCCTTGTGAAAATCTCTCGGAGAGACTTGTTCCTCAAAGAATTGTGGAAGGAGATCTCCAGTGGATCCTCAGCAAGAAAAGAACAGCTCAGATTTGTCCTCAGAGAATGCTGGAACTGCAGAAAGGGGCTTGGACATCTCTTGGGAGCAAGAATTCCTTACTAAGGAGCTGTTCAGAGCCAAAACCTCCCGAAGAAAATCCAGGGGGATCCTTTGGGAAGTGATCCTGTGGTTTTGGACAGACTGCAGCAGTTTTAGGGTCTGGTTTTGACCAAGAATTTGCTTTTTCCTCCCTCTTTTATGGGATTGTGAGAGAACAGGGAGCTGTGGCTGTTCCTCAGGAGCTGCCAGGGGCTGGAGTGTGGAATCTTGTTGGGAATACCTGGATCTCTGACAGCTCCAGGGCTGCAGTGTGGGATGGAATAATCCCAATTTCCAGCCCCCCATCCAGCAGAGGTCCTGTTTGGCTGCAACCAGGAGGATTCTTCTGTTGAAGAACCACAGTTGGTGCTGAAGGAGCTTCCAGCAAGTGAAATAAAATAAAACTTGGAGAAAAACTTGGATTTGGCTCCACAAAATTCCAGTTCTTGGTCTGTTCTGGTCTTCCTGCTTTGCTTTTCTGATTTTTTTCCTTTTATTTCCTTTTGGCACAGTCAGAGCCATCTTCTGACAACTCTGTGCACTCTGAGGGCTCAGCAGAGAATCTTGGATCACCCAAACAGAGTTGGAAACTCTCCTGAAACTGGAATTGCCTCTGGAGTGTTGGGAGCATCTTACTCCTGGTTTCCCACATGTTCCTGGTGCTGTGCACACTCCTTGCTGCTCTTTATTCCAGAAATAAAGCGGAAAAGTGAATTTTTAACAGAGAAAAACTGGAAGCAAATCCATTAATGAAGTGATAATTGTTTGAATTCTGTGTTAAATTTAATCTTTGTCTTACCCAGACCTCATTTTGGGCAGGTTCTTTGGAGCTTCCTCTCCTTGCTGGAAGAACTTTTCCCAAATCTCTTCCACCATCTTTTAATGATGTAATTAAAACCTAATCCCCCAGCATGGAAAACTTGACCTCCCTGCAGATCTCAATGCAGAGACCAATTCCTTATTGAAATTTTGTTGCTCAGGGGGAGTTTATTTGCTCTTGAAATAATTTTGGAGCTTTCAGAGCCAAATGAGGGAGTTGGTGGCTTTTGTGGAAATGCCAGGACCACGTTCCAGGTGTTTCTTTAAAAGTCAGCAGTTTTTTAGTGTGTTCTGTGTGTTCTTTCCCCTTCTTAAAAAGAAAAAAAAAATCAGGTGTTTTTTTGGTATAAAATTACCCTGAAAGCTGTGAATTTCAATGTTAGAAAGTTAAATAACAGGAGGAAAATCCAGCAGTGGTATCTGTGACATTTTTATTGCTCTCAGGTGTGTATTAACTGTATTTTCTTCGTGTGCCACATTCCCAAGGATCCAAAATTAGGGGATTTAGGGAATAAATTTGGGGTTGAATGTGTCACATGAATCACTAGCACCACGAAGCTGAGCTTGTGCCAGGTGGGACTTGACAGGTGTGAGCAGAGAGCTGCCTTCAAAGCCTCCAAAAATATCTGTGGGGTTTGCCATCTCTGCTGGCTTTATTTGTGGGGAAAATTCCTGTTTATTCCTTAATTTTGGGCAGGATATGATTGATTGGGGTGCAGGATGTGATTTGGTGCTGCCAGCTCCTAACAGCTGATGTGAAACGCTGCCTCGAAGGAGCCAAACTTAATCCTTGTAACTAAAAGTGCTTCTAAATCCCTGAGGAACTGAGCCATTAATATGCTTTAGCTACTAACTGACCCTTCCCAGCCTGGAAAAAAAACAAGGAATGTGGTGCCTCAGGGATATCCAGGAGCTCTGTGCCCTGGGGTTTTGCCTTTAGGGTGCCTTGTGGTGATTCCTGCTGGGAACCCTTCGGAATTCCGTGGAGCTGCAGGGGAAAGCTCCCCCATAACTCCAGCTCCTGTGGTGGAATCGAGCAGGGAATTTTGCCGTGTGCTGAGGGTGCAGAGTGACGTGTTTCATTTTCTTTCCCTGCCCCCTCCACCTGTCTCCAGGTGCAGTTGAATGCTGGCCAGCTGCAGTATATCCGCTTAGCCCAACCCGTGTCAGGCACCCAGGTAGTCCAGGGGCAGATCCAGACGCTTGCAACCAATGCACAGCAGGTATGCACTCCACAGAGCTGCCTCCAAGGCTTCTTCCCTAGCTCCTGAAGCTGCGAGTTCCAGGGGGTTTCAACCACCCCTTGGGTTAGGATTCCTACTTTTCTTTTCTTCCTGTTTTTGTCAGAGTTTTTATTAAAAAAGAAAAATGGAAGGAGCGTAGCGGAAACCTCCTTTAGGTGTCCGTGAGAGGAGCATGCAGAGCTTGTCTGTGTGTGTGTGTGTGGCTCTGGGTGAGGCTCCCGCTGCTTCTGAGCTGCTTGCAGGTAACATTTTGGGCTCATCAACCTTCTCTTTCCTTCTCCTTCTTGCCTGGGTGAGGGAGGAGCCGTGCAGCAAAGGCAGAACGTCGGGAGCGGCGTTGAGGCTGAGGGATCCTTCCCGCTGGGCCCGGAGGCCACGTTCTCCTCGGGGGAAGCAGAGAGGATGTGGTTTTGGGGTCTGGAAGGACCCGATTTGGGGTCTGGAAGGACCTGGTGTTGGTCTGCAAGGACCTGGTCTGGTCTGGAAGGTGGTGTTTGGTCTGGAGGTGTCCGTGGCTGCCGTTCCTCTCGCGGTTGGGGTGCTGGAAAAGTTGGCCGAGGTTCAAAAGCTCTCCCCAGGCAGCAGCAGGATGGTGGTGGTGGGGTTGTGACCCTCTGGGAAGGGCTGGCAGTGATCAGCTGCTCTTATCTCTGTAGATAACGCAGACGGAGGTGCAGCAGGGGCAGCAGCAGTTCAGCCAGTTCACAGATGGGCAGGTAAGAGCTGGGGGACACAAGGGGCTCAGGGACTGTCCTAAATCCCCATGTTCCTCCTGATAAAGCACTGCTGGCCAGCAGCAGGGTGAGGAATGTTGTGCCAGTCTAAATCCAGGTGGATTCTTAATGCTCCGCTGCCTTTGCTCTGAATGAATCCAGTCCCTGGCACTCTGGGTGAAATCCTAAATTCCGAATTCAGGAATAAAGGTTTTAACATCTGGATGTTCCATAAGGATCATAAATCACAGAATGGTTTAGGTTGGAGGCGCCTTAAAGCTCATCCATTTCCAACCATGTGGGGGACACCTTCCACTATCCCAGAATGCTCCAAGCCCTGTCCAGCCTGGCTTTGGAACTTCCAGGGATCCTGGGACAGTCACAGCTGCTCTGGGAAATCCAGAGAGGCCCTGATGTGAGCAGGAATTCCCAGGAGGACTTCAGTGGGAATTAGCAGCAGATTTGGTGGCAGCTCATGGTGGATTTGGGGTTTTGGGGACCAAATCTGGGGGGAGATTTGGGTGTGCTGAGCACTGACAGAGGTTCCTTTGTCACCTCCTGTGTCTGCAGCAGCTGTACCAGATCCAGCAGGTGACAATGCCCGCGGGCCAGGACATCACCCAGCCCATGTTCATCCAGTCCACCAGCCAGAGCTCGGACGCCCAGGCCACGCAGGTGACAGGGGACTGAGCAGGGAGCTGGTGACAAGTCCCCAATCCAGCCCTGAGCACCTCTGCCAGACCCAGCTGGGACTGAGCCTGTGGTAGGCTCTGCCATCTCCACCTCGCTCTGCTGGCTGTGGGAATATCCAGAATATCCAGCAGACTCTGCCAAGAATGCAATATTTTTATTTTCCAAATGTGTATCCGGCTGCTTTTCCAAACCCCAGGAGAAGCGATCTGAAGGGATTTGGAGCATCTCATTGAACAAATGGGGGAAATGTTTTTATTTCTAGGAAAATCCTGAGGGTACTGCTCCTGTCAGAACTCTATTCCTGCTGTTCTGTTGGTATTTTTTTTTTCCTCTGGATAGAGCAAGGTTTGGTCCTCCCATCTCAGTGGGTTTTAGGGAATTTTTAGGGGGGGGAGTGTGTGTGGTTTAGATTTTCCCCTCCTTCCTCCTTATTTGGAGCATTTGCTGTATGCGGGGAATAGGAGGAAGAGGAATTGAAGTCAAACAAAATAAAAAACAACATTCCTTGTATTATGATTGTATTTTTTAAGAGCAAAAAATCCTCAGATTTGGCCTCTGGATTCCAGAAGAACTGATGGAATCTGGACAAAGCCCCAACCCTGCTGTTACCTGTTGTCCTGGCTTTGGTCCATGCATGTAATATAAGCTTCGTAAAAGGAAATAAATTTGCTTTTGTCAGATCCTGTGTGTGCTGTCCATGAGATGCAGGGCCAGGAGCAGCCTGAATCCCTGGAATTGTTACACCTGGAGCAGGGAAATCAGCCACAGGATGCCTGGACACGGGCTTATCTGAGAGCTCAGGTGATGTGAGGGGTTTGGGAGTAAATCTGTGAAATTTGGCACAGTTGCCCCCCTTATCCTGTCCCACGTGACCCCTTTGTCCCAGCTCAGGTGTCCCTGTCACCTGGGTAGAGGTGCCCCCTTTACCTGGCACAGGTGTCCCTGCTACAAGTGTCCCTGCTCCCTTTTCCTGGCACAGTTGTCCCCCTTTACCTGGCTCAGGTGTCACCTTTTCCTGGCACAGTTGTCCCCCTTACCCCATCACAGGTGTCCCCCTTACCCCATCACAGTTGTCCCCCTTTACCTGGCTCAGGTGTCCCCCTTACCCCATCACAGGTGTCCCCTTACCCTGGCACAGGTGCCCCTTGCCAAGCCCAGCAGGAAGGGAAGCAAAGCTCTGCCTCAGCCTTTGGCTCCCCTTGGCTTTGTCAATATTTGTAAATATTTGTAAATATCTCTTTTCCTGATTCCTGAGGTTTTCCCGACCCCGCGATTCCTGGGAGCAGAGGGAAGGAAGGAGGGAGAGCTGCAGCTCCTGGAGCATCGCTGGTGTGCAGGGCAGAGCCGGGATGTGCCAGGCTGGAGCAGCATCCCTTGGGTTGGGAAAAGATGGATTTGGGGTGGAAAAGGAACTTTTCGGGAAAGCTCCGAGCGTGGGATCGGCCACGAGAGGGCCCCCGTGGGAAGGGCTGGAGCGGGACGGGACAGCGGGGATGGGACAGCGGGATGGGGGCTCGGAGGTCCCTTCTCCCGGCAGCCGCATCCCTGACTCTGCTCCAAGCTGCCGCGGGAAGGGCTGGAGTGGGACGGAAGAGCCGGGATGGGGGTTTGGATCTCTGATCCCAACAGCTGATCCCACCCGGTGGGGGCTGCCCCACCGCCCTCCTGCAGCCAGAGGAGATGAGTGACCTCCAGTGCCCCCCCAAACACCTCTGGAAAAGCATCCCTTGGGTTTGGAGAGCTGGGAATCCGCTTGTGGGGATGGGGAGAGACCTGGAAGGCAGAGCTGGAGAGCGGAGCGGGCTCTGCCCGCCTTTATCAGCCCCCGGCTGCTGAGGAAAAGCTCTTTACCCGCAGCAGTCGGGTTTGCTGGAAATTGGTTAAATTTGAATGGGAATAAATCGCTTAAAGGACAGAAAACGGGAGGGAGATGCTGCTCCCCAAGGAAGTTTCCAGCTGTTGCATGAAGTGAATGAAATTTGGCTGGAAATGAACCCTGCTGAGTTCTGAGGGATCAGAGGGGCTGGGGGCGGCCGGGCTGATTATTTTAATTCCTGATTGTGTCGAATTGGGCAGGAAAAAAGTGGTTGTGTTCAATAAAAACCGTTACGAATATTGGATTTATTGAAGGCACAGAAAGAGCTTCAGAATGGAATCTTCTCCTTGGACACGGATCTGGGCAGAGAGCTGAGTAATAATCATGGACGTGAGAGTGTGTATTTAATTAACCTCATTAGCATATACAAGATGTGGGTTTAAATATTGAAATAAACCTTAATGGGGCAAAAGTTATTTTTTATTTAGGCGATAGCAGAGGCAAAGCTCTGCCTGCCCTCCCAGAGGACACTGGGACAGGATGGGTGCTTTGGGGACAGCCAGCATCGTTTGTCACAGGGACTGGAGCCCCGGGCATTGACAGGAGCCAGACCTTCCCTGCAAGGACTCAGGGCTTCCTTTGATCGGCCGAGGGGACCGCGGGGACAAATTGGGCGCCGTGGGATGACACAGAGGCAAGCACGTGTCCCTCCAGAGAGCGGTGGCACCCGCGGGGGGGACCTGGGCCCTTCTGTGTGTGACGCAGCGAGTGCCACCTCTCTGCGAGTGCGACAGGAGCAGAGCTGGTCACGCCCCCAGGGACCCGGGATGAAGCTGAGGAGGAGGAGGAAGAGGAGGAGGAGGAGGAGGAGGCAGCGCGTTCGAGATCCCGTTTCTCCTCGGGGTGATGAGCTCAGCACCGGCCGCTGGCACTCGGGCACTGCCACGCTCGGTTTGCTGCGGGCTTTGGCTGCTGACAGATGTCCCTTCCAGGGCTGCTGTCCCTTCCAGGGCTGCTGTCCCCTCCGGGGCTGCTGTCCCCTCCGGGGCTGCTGTCCCTTCCAGGGCTGCTGTCCCCTCCGGGGCTGCTGTCCCCTCCAGGGCTGCTGTGCCCCCCGCAAAGCTGCCACCTCCGGCCACCCTTTTCCAAGGAAAACTCGCTGCGGTTGGAGGTCCCGCTGCCGCTGTGGGTGCAGGGTCCCCGAGGGGCGCTGGAGCAGGGGAAGGCGATCCTGGCGAAGGTTCTGGAGTCACCACCTGCAGCCAGCGCCACCGAAGTCCCGTTCCCTCGGGGATCAGCTCTGCCTCTTCTCCGCTCTGCTCCATCTCTGGCACGACTGGAGGGGTTTGGCCGGGAACTGTCCCAGCGCTGGCGAGCCCGGGAGCTCTCGGCGTCCTCATCCATCCTCCCTTCCTCGCCTCCGGAGCTGCGGAGCGGAGCCGAGCCCTGCCCCGTCCCCTCCCCGCTGCAGCGGAGCCGAGCCCCGTTCCTCCCGCGGGGCCGCTCCGGGCTGTGCCCGAGCTCCGGGTGGTGCCGCTGGAGTCACTCCCAGCTCGGGGACAGATCCGGGACAGAGCTGTGGGGTGGCTTTGGGACAGAGCAGCCCCAGCCCCCTGCCCGGGGTTCCCCATCCCGCAGGAGCCCGGGCTGTCCCAGGCGCTGTTCTGTCCCAGCGAGCGGTGCCAGCGCCGCTGCCAGGAGTTAATTGCCCTGGGATGAGGCCAAGCCTCCGGCTGGAGCAGGTGCTGCACAGCCCTCCCCGCTCCCCGCTCCCCGTGCCGCTGTCACCGCTGTCACCAGCGCTCCCCCCACCACGACAATGCCACCTCTGGGACCCCCCAGGCCGCTGTCCCCAGCTCTGCCCATCCCAGTCACTCCAGGCAGGCTCCCCTGCTCACAAGAGTTGGAAGAATCCTCCCCTCCACGATGTTCCCCCCGGTGTCCCCCACCCAGGGAGCCAAACTGGGGCGTTGCCCCGGTCCCTGTGTCCCGGTGAGGGGTCCCGGCTGTCCCTGGTCCCACAGCCCCCGTCCCCAGCCCCGCAGCCCTGCAGCTGCATTCCAAGCCTGCAAAACTTACTGGAAATCCTGTGGATGCAAATCCTGGCCGCCGGTCCGTGCCAGGAACTTGAGCTGCAATCCCGAGAGGGCAGCAGGCTCCAAGCACAGAGTCCTCCCCCTCGCCATTCCCGGCCTCTGGAATCCTCTTGAAAGTGTCATCAGGGCTGGGGACACGAGTGGCTCTGTGGGACCCCCAAAGCTGGGCAGGTGTGGGGTAAAATCAGCAAATCCTGGGATGCCTTCCCAAAACCTCCACCCATCTGAGGGATGAGTTGGTGCCATGTTGATTCAGACTGCCTGGCTCCATCCCAAAACCTCCCAGCTCCCAGATCGATGGAGATCCCCAGGATCTGGGCAGGTGAGAAGGTGGGAATGGGACCTGCCCACTGCGTGTGGTGACCCCCAGCCCCAGGAAGAATCCAATTCCCACCCGCCCCTTGAACAACTGAGTCCTTTCCAGGTCACCTCAACCCTGCCCCCTCCGCAGCCCCGAGGTTTTAATCAATCCCAGGTGAAACCTAAACCTCCAGCAAGGGGAATGCGCTGCTCCAAAGGCAGCGGGATGAAGGTCAGGGTGCTCCCGCTGGAGCTGCTGCCGGGAGAGGGGCCAGACGAGCTGGGGGATGCTCTGGGATGCACTTTTTGGGGGGATGCAGGAGTTAGGGATGGATGGAGGGGAGAATTTTGTTTGGATTTCCAGCATTTCAGCCTCCACGGCTCTTATCCCGTCTGCATGGGGGTTTTTGTGGCATCCTTGGGGGGAAATTGTGGGTTTAACAGCACCATTTCCTCCAAGTAAATAAAATTGTCTATTTATTGTGTGTGATTGCTGAGACCTCCCAAATCCCGCAGTGCTCATGAGGGCCCCGTGCTGTGCCAGGATCTCTGACTGCCACTAAATAATTCACTGTCCAAAGCCCTGAACTTCATCTCTGAAGCTGGAGAGGTGGGGTGGGGGCACTCGGATTCCCCAAAGGTGCGGGAGCACACGGACCCAGCTGGGATCCAGCTTGGAAAGAGAATTCCCAGTCCCTGCCTCAGTTCCCCGCTGTGCTGGTGAGAGGTTGAGGTGGAAGGGAGAGCAAAGGGCTGAACTTGGGAAACTCTTGGAGCCCGGCTCGAGGCTGAGTCTGTGGAGGATGGGAGGGGATGGGATGCTCCATGTCCTCCAGGGATGCCCCGTCTCCTCCAGGGATGCCCCGTCTCCTCCAGGGATGCTCCATCCCGTGGGGGTTGGGAGGCTCATTCTTGCTCCAGGATGCTCCACACCCTCTATTTGGGGTGTGCTGTGGGATCCAGTTCAGGATGCAATTTGGGATGCGGTTTAGGAGGCAGTGACGTGGTTTGGGGCGCGATTCGATTTGGGATGTGTTGTGGGATGAAGCTGGGATGCGGTTTGGGATGTGACTGGGTTCGGGATGCGGTGTAGGGCGCACTTTGGGACGAGCTGTGGGACGCGGTGCCGGACGCGGGTTGGGATGCGGTGCCCAGGGATGCCCCAGGACTCTCCCTGTCCCCAGCAGGGTCCCGTACCCACACCGGGGGTGACAGCCGCCCACCCACCGCCCCATCCGCTCCGCGCCCGGTGCCGCCGCCGCCCCGCACGGCGCTTTCCCCGCCCGCCCCGTCCCGCGAGATCG
>JAYDZK010000086.1:4324284-4343283 GCA_034509185.1 Euphonia xanthogaster
AATGCCTGTATCTATATTTATATGTGAAAATATGCATGTATACACACCTAGATATATGTATATATATGTACACAAATGTGTGTGTATATATATGCACCTACACACCTGTATGTGTGTATATATGTATAAATATATAAATATATATCATGCAGGTATGTATTTTAAAATATATTTATATGTATTTTATATATATGTATTTTATATATATTTTTCTATATTTTATATATTTTTAAAATATATGTATTTTATATTTTATATATTTATATATAGCATATGAAATATATTAAAATACATATATGCATGTATAAAATATATTACATCTATAAAATATATATATTTCTATTTTTGATAAATGGATGTATACATAAAAATATATTTCTATGTATTCACAGCCCCCTACCCCTCTGCCTCAAGCCCAAGCAGGGCTGAGCTCTGACTCAACAGAAATATTGGAAATGCTCAGGGGAAAATATCCTTGGAATGCTCGGGGATGGTTGGGAACAGCCAGTCCTGCCCGGGGCTGGAAAACACCGAGCCTGGGCTCCTCCTGCTGGTCTCAGACCTTTTAACCTTTTATTCCCTAAGAATTCCTCCAAATCTCTTGGAGATTCCTCAGGGTGAATTCCGGCCTCATCACTCGGAAAGAAAACTCCGGCATTGATTGGATTTTTCTGTGCCTTAGGAGCCTCCTCCAATCCTTTATTTTCTATATTTGGACATGAAATTCCTAAGAATTGATTTTAGGGAATGGTGTCCAGCCCTGGGACGTGTCCCCTGGTGCCACCACAGGGGACAGGAGGCACCTGACATCCCCTGGAGCCCCCCCTGGACACAGCGACCACAGAGCAGCTGGAGCACAACACATTTTATTCCAAAGCTGGAAAAATTGAGCTCTAAACTTTGTCTGAATTTGGCTTCAGGATTGGCAACAGCGAGGGGACAATCCCATGGGGCTGCAGCAGCACATCCCATTCCAGCAGCCCCCGGAAAAACAGGGATGAGACCCCCAGGAAAGCATTCCCAGGGTGGGATGAGCTCCCAGGGCACTCAGGGAGGGAAGGAAGGAGCTTTGCCCTCACTTTTCCCTTTTTCTTGCTGCTTCCAAACCCAAGGCTCAGCTTTTCCTCCCCAAAATGGGGATGCTCTGCTGCAGGCACCTCGGGGTGAAGCTGGAATTTGGGGCTGGCACGGGATCTAAGCTGCTTTGGCTGTCTCAGTTTGGCGTGGGATTCACCCTGACTCCCACAAAACGGACACAAGGAATCCAAGCCAGGAAAAACCCAGCAGGATTTGGGGTGGATCAAGGTGGAAATTTGGCCCTGGGGGGAACTCAGATGGGGCTCAGCCACATCCAGCAGGAAGATGAGGATGGCTGAGGCTGCTGGACAGCTCCAGAATTCCCAGCCTTTGGAGTGGGGATGTCAGAGCATCCGTGTCACCACCATGGTGAGGAAATCCTCGTAGCTGAGCCGGACGTTGCCCACCATGGCCGTGTCCTTCTCCCGGAAGGCGTCGGTGAGGCTCTGCAGCTGCATGCAGATGTGGATGAACCGGTCCAGTTGGATACTGGGATTGGGATTGGGGGAATGCTGGGCGTACCGGGCCAGCAGCAGCTGGCTGAACTGGGGGCTCAGGTTGTAGCCCATCTGGGAGAAAGCTGGGAGCAAGGAAAACTCGGATTGAACCTTCCCAAAAGGAGGGGGACTGGCTGTGTCCTCCTCCCCCATGTGCCACACACCCCATCTCCCACTCCCACCACCCTTCCCACACTTCCCACTCAGGGTGTGCACGGGCAGGGCTCTCCAGAGGAATCAAACCACAAATTCCAGGCATTTTTCCCTTTTACACACACCCAAGAGCTCCTCCCCAAAAACCAGGTTCCAGCCACTCATCGTTGAGGGGGAATTCTGGGCTTCCTGAAGGAACTTTGTGCCCCACCCCTGCTGCAGCTCATCACCTCCCATTCCCTGAGAAGCTCCTGGTTTATCCCACGGATAATTCCCAAGGAAGCATCCCAGGCAGGAGCTCAGAGCCCTCCAGCCCGGCTGCAGAGACCACTCCAGCAGGAATTCCAGTTTCCAGCTGGGAACAGAGGTTATGGGGGGGGGTCAGGACGGGCCGGGCTGGTGGCTGTGCCCCTCACCCACCTTGCTGGAGCTCGCTGAAGCTGATGGAGCCCGACTGGTCCCGGTCATACTGCTGGAAGAGGCTCCTCCACTGCTGGATGAAGCGCAGCAGGGCGGAGAAGCCGTAGACGTCGATGCGCCCCGACCGCGTCTTGTCAAACATGTCTGGGCAGGGAGGAGCAGGAACAGGGCAGGGAGGAGTGGAAAAGCTGCAGAAACTTCCAGGGAGCTCGGGATCCACGCAGCGGCTCCCTGGAATCCTGCTCTGATCCCAAAAACCCCCCTCGCCAGGACTGTGATCGACTGGGACCATTCAACCCCCAAGGCTGGTAAGAAACGGCATCAAAAGCTGAGGCTGGGGCAAGCTTTGGGTCAGTCTCTGCATTTTTGGGGCTCTGCTCCCTTTCCTCCCTGTTCTTCTGGCATTCTCTGCTTGTGCAGAGCTGGGATTTCCTTTCCCAAGCAGGATTTTGGGCCCTTCACCTGTGTCCTGCACCACTGGGAGCTCCAGCCGGGAGCAATGCCCAGGGAAAAGGGGAATTCTGCCAGGATGGGCTTCACCCCAAATCCAACCAAACCAGATTAGAAGAGGGGAAAGAGATCCCAAACTCACTGATCATGAGCAGACAGGTCTCATCATTGAACGAGGACCAGTTGTTGTTGACCAGAGCCTGTTTCAGCTCCTTGACGGAGATGAACCCGCTGTGATCCGTGTCCACCGTCTGGAACCAGGAGAACGCCTCGGGATCCACCCCTGGGGGGGCATTCCCTGCGTGGGGAGAGGCCATCGGAGCTGTCACCTTCCCCTCGGACAGGCCACGGGCTGGGCTGGCCCCTGGGGTGGCTCCCAGGGCCGGGCAGAGCTTCTCCTCCCACGGGTTTTACAGCCCGGTAAATCCCGGGAGAACGGGGCGGGACGGGCTGGGATGGGCACGGAGCGGCTGGAGCCGGGAATGGGCTGGGAACCAGAGCCTGGTGGAGCTCTGGGGTGGAGAGGGAGCCACGGTGCTGCCCCAAAAAGCCGGCAGCAAAGGGAGACGGGTGTGGGGTGAAAGTTTTAGGGCTGCCTGGCACTTCCTCTTCCTCCCCTTTCTCTTTTTCCTCCTCCTCTTTCTCTTTTTCCTCCTCCTCTTTCTCCTTTCCCTCCTCCTCTTCCTTCTCCTCCTCCTCCTCCAGGATTTCAAAATAATAAACCGGGACATCCAATTTCATCCTCGTGGTGGCTTCTGCTGAGCTGGGGACCCCCTCAACCCCCACCGGGGCACCGGACTGGGGATTCCCCAGCCCCCCGACCCCCCTCCCCACCTCCGTCCCGGGTACCGCGGCAGGGAGACCCCCGGACTCACCTCCCGGGGCCGGGCCGCCGTAGGGACCGGGCTGGGGGCCGCCGTAGGGACCCCCGGGTGGGGGTTGCCCGTAGGGTCCCGGGGGTGGCCCCCCGCCGTAGGGACCCCCGAGTGGGGGCTGCTCGTAGGGTCCCGGGGGTGGCCCCCCGCCGTAGGGACCCCCGGGGTAGGGGCCGACCGGGAGGGGCTGTCCTGTGCCGGGGTAGCCCTGGGGAGGGGACAGAGCGGGTGTGAGGCGGGCACCGGACACCGGGCACCGAGATGGGCACGGGGACGGACCTGGTGTCGATCACCCTGGAGCCCCTGCGCGCCTCCCATGGCTCCCACCCCCGGACCAGCCCCCGGTCCGAACCCCGCCCGGTCACAGTCCGGATCCCGGTCACGGTCCGGATCCCGGTCATGGTCCCGATCCCGGTCACGGTCCGGATCCCGGTCACAGTCCCGCTCCCGGTCCCTGGTCCCCGGCGCCGCTCCGGGTTCCGGTCCCACTCTCCGCTGCCTCTCCGGTCCCGCTCCCCGGTCCCCATTCCCCGCCCCCCGGTCCCGGTCCCGGTCCCGCACCTGCCCCGGGTACGCCATAGCGTGTCTTCCGCCCCGGCCACGCCCCGATGACGTCACGAAAAAGAACAGCGTCCATTGGCTGGTGTGGTCTGTGACCACGCCTCTTGGGAGGGGCAGAGGCAGAGCGGTGACGCGCGGGAAGCGCGCGCCCGAGAGGAGCCTTAAAGCGGCAACGGCGGCTGGGTGGGATGGGGTCCACCGAGCGGGGATAGCGCCGGGATCAGCCCGGGAGCGGGGCTGGAATTCTCCGGGAGCTCAGCCGGGATCAGCCTGGGAGTGCGGCCGGGATCAGCCTGGGAATGGGGCTGGCGACCCCGCAAAATGAGGGCTGGGATTCCGCTGGCAGCAGGACCGAGATCCCTCTAGGAGCAGGACTGGGATGGCAGTCTGGGCTTCCCAGGAATACAAAATTTTCGGGGGTTCCAGAAAAATCAAGAGCAGGGCTGGGATCAGCCTGAGAGTAGGGCTGGAATCACCACAAGACCATGGGAATTCGTTTGGGATTCCTCCAGAGCCAAGGCTGGGATCCCACCCAATCACAGATCTCCTGGGACAAGGGCTGGGATGTGCTGGGATGAGAGCAGGATCTCCCCAGGAATGGTGCTGGGATACCCCCAAATCAGAGCTAGGGATTGCCCTGAGACAGCGCCAGGATCCCCTGGCATCAGGACTGGCACTCCCCCATCCAGCCCAGGGAGCTCAGGGTCACCGTGTCCCCAACCAGAGTGGCCCAAGAACCGACCCGAGCAGCATCCCCCGGTGACAGGCTGGGGACAGGCTGGGGAGGAGGCACAGACCCACCCGTGTCCACTCTCAGGTGTATTTTTGGGGCAGGATCCACCCGCCCCCGTGATTGCCACGGAGCTGTACAAGCCCCGAGCCCCCCGCCACGGGCACGGCCCCGGCACAGCGGGGGAACAACAGGAACAATATTAACAGCAAACTGGGGGGCTCGGGGGGCACGGGGGGCTCAGCCGAAGGGACCCTTGACGTTCTTGGGCTGGAAGAGCGGCTGCTCCATGGGCACGGCCCCCAGGCACTCGGCAGGGCTGCAGTGCCCGGTCTTGCCCGGCTGCCCCGTGGCACCGGGAGGGCCGGGGACGCCGGGGATGCCCTGCTGCCCCACGGGGCCTGGGGGACCCATCTTGCCGTAGCCTGGTGGCCCTTGGGGACCTGGAAGAGATGGAGTGAAAGAAGGGTGAGGGGGTGGCAGCAAAGGCCAGGGTGGGGCAGGGGGCCAGGTGGAGGGAGGGGGCTCACCTGGGGGTCCCGGGGGGCCGCTGTCCCCCATCAGCCCCACACCTTTCTCGCCTTTCTCTCCTTTGGCACCCGGCTCACCTGGGGGAGAGGTGGATGGAGAGGAGGGGTGAGAACCCGGCGCAGCCACAGCATCCCAGTGCCAGGGACGCTGGGAATGAACTGGGGACACTGGGAATGCCCTGGGGACACTGGGAACAGCCCAGGGACACTGGGAATGAACTGGGGACACTGGGAACAGCCCAGGGACACTGGGAATGAACTGGGAACACTGAGAATGTCTTGAGGACACTGGGAACAGCCCAGGGACACCAGGAGCATCCACGGGACGCTGGGAACACCCCGGGGACACTAGGAACACCCCAGGGACATCGAGAACATGATGGGAACACTGGGAACATGATGGGAACACTGGGAGCACCCAGAGACACTTGGAACACTCCAGGGACACCGGGAACATGATGGGGACAATAGGAATACCCCAGGGACACTGGGAAATGTCCCAGGGACATTGGGAAGGTCCTGGGAACACTGGAAACACCCCAGGGACATGGAGAACATGATGGGGACACTGAGAAAAAAACGAGGGACACCGGGAATGCCCCAGGGACACCGGGAAGGTGCTGCGGACTTTGGGAATAACCCAGGGGCACCGGGACCATCACAGGAGCACCAGGAACATCCCAGGGACACTGGGACCATCCTGGGGACACCGGTTACGCCCCGGGGAGCAGCACGTACCCCGCATGCCCGGCACGCCCTGCCGCCCCTCTCTGCCGATCTGCCCCGGCATCCCCGGGGAGCCGGGGGGTCCCGGCCGGCCGGGCAGCCCGTCCTTCCCGGGGGGACCGGGCCTGCCCGGGGATGCCACCATCTCCACCGGGAAGTGCAGCCGGGAGGTGTAATACGCCATCCGCTCTGCAGGGACACGGAGCGAGCTCAGCCAGTGGGGACACGGCGGGGACACGGGGAGGGGGAGGTCCCCGGGCTCGTCACCACCCCCCCGTTACCATCAAACATCTTGTTCAGCTCCTGGCGGATGAACCGCTTGACCTCGTCGTAATTCACCACATCTCCCTGCGGGGACACGAGGGGACACGCGAGGGGACACGAGGGGACACGAGGGGACACGAGGGGACACAAGGGGACACGCGAGGGGACACGAGGAGACACACGAGGGGACACGAGGGGACACGTGAGCGGCCGCAGCCACCGCGCCCCGTCACAGGGACAGCGTCCTGCCCCTGGCACGGGCACCCATTGTCCTTACCATCATCCCCGGGGGTCCCGGCAGGCCGGGGCTGCCAGCGGGGCCCGGCGAGCCCGGGGGTCCCCTCTCTCCCGCAGGTCCCCGCGGCCCCACGAGCCCCATGGAGCCGCTTTTGCCCGGCCCCCCGGGCATTCCGGCTCTGCCCTTCTCCCCGGGGTAGCCCCGCTCGCCGGGGGCTCCAGAGTCACCCTGCGGACAGGAAAGGTCAGTCCTGGTGTGCCAGGACAGCTGTGGGACAGCGTTGTGGCCGTGGTGGCACTGCCAGGTGCCACAGCCTCACCTTCTGTCCGGCCGGGCCCGCAATGCCCGGTTTTCCTGGAGGTCCCTGGAAAACAGGAGCAGCGTGACAGGGATGTCCCCACCCTGGGGACACCCTGACCTGCCAGAGGATGACAAATTCTGTGTCCAGCAGGGCAGGAAGGCTCCAGAGAACCCTGCTCACCTCCTTCCCAACGGGTCCATCCGGTCCCTGCTCTCCCTGAGGGGACAGAGAGGGGCAGCGTGAGGTGGTGACACCACGGGGCCACCCCCAAGGTCCCCATGCTCCGGGGTACAGGGTCCTGCTGTGCTCACCGGTGGTCCCGGGTGTCCCGGGGGTCCTGGCTGTCCTGGCATTCCCGGCAGACCCCGCTCGCCCACGGAGCCGCGCTCACCCTTCAGGCCCTGCGGGGAGGAGGAACCGGGAGCACCGGGAGCACCGGGATCAGGGGATCCCAAACCCACCCCAAATCCCCACCCCAAAGCTCCAGCCCTGGCACTACTCACCACCCCAGCAAGGCCAGCGGGGCCCGGCTGTCCCGGGCTGCCAGGGGGACCCTGGGGACAGAGACAGGGGGGTCAGCTGGGGGTCACGGGTGGTGTCCCCACTCCCTGCCCCCAAGGGATCCCCGCTGGGATCCCCCCATCATGGGGGCAGCAACTTACGATGAGCCCCGGGGGTCCCTGCCGGCCTTGGGGTCCCATGGGTCCGGGGTCACACTGAGGAAGGCAAGGTGAGGAGGAGGAGGAGGAGGAGGAGGAGGAGGAAGGGGGGGTGGTGACAAGTGGGTGCCCAGGGGTCCCCCAGCCCTCGCTCACCTCGGCTCCCGGCCGGCCCGTGCTGCCCGGGGGGCCGGGCTTGCCGCAGTCACCCTAAAAGGAGGAAGGGACATCATGGGCAGAGCAGTGAGTGGAGTCCTGGCCAGGCCCGAGGTCCCTGGGGATGTCACCAGGCAGTGTCACCACGGCTCACCTTCGGTCCCGGGAGCCCCGGGTGTCCTGTCTTGCCCTTGAAGCCCTGGAGAGAGAAAAGAGCTGGGTGGGGGTCCCAGAGTGCTGCCAAGTGACCCTGACCCTGCAGTGCTGGTCCAGGGCCACCACCCACAGCTCGGTGTCCCCAGGAGCACGTCAGGGGACAGTCCTGGCTCAGGGGAGCCCGGCTTGGCTGCCAGGCACAGAGCACTAGGGAGAGGTGACAAGGAGGGCTGCCACTCACCGGAGGACCCATCATCCCTGGTGGCCCGGGGGGACCAGGGTCACCCTGGGGACAGAGAAAGGGGTTGGGGGAGTCCTGGGGGGTGCAGGGTGGCTGCCCCCCACCAAAACCCAGAGAGCTCCAGAGCCTCACCCTCAGCCCTGGCTTGCCATCCTTGCCATCCAGTCCTTCCAAGCCAGCAGGGCCCTGTGGGGACAAGGTGACAGTGACAGAGGGAGGCTGGCATTGGGGAGCTCGGGGGGGGTGCCCCAGGGACTTGCCCAGGGCACCCCAGGCTATGGGAACAGATCCCTGAGGATGGGAACAGATCCCAGGAATGGGAGCAGGTCCCTGGGGATGGGAACAGATCCCTGGGAGTGGGAACAGGTCCCTGGGGATGGGAACAGATCCCTGGGAGTGGGAACAGGTCCCTGGGGATGGGAACAGCCAGTGCTGCTCCCAGGAGCACCCGAGGGTGACACATGGGGGGGTCTTACCTGGATTCCGGGGGGTCCAGGGGGCCCGGGGGGCCCTGGCATCCCCGTGGGGCCTCGCATGCCCTCGCTGCCCTGCAAGAGCCACCGGAGGTCACAGGCACGGCAGGGCCACCAAAGCCAGGCGCAGCCCCAGGGACAGGCGGGGACACCACAGAGCCGCTGCCCGGTGGCACTTGTCCCTGGCACTCACCTTCTCTGCCACAGGCCCTGGTGGCCCGGCTGGACCAACCTTTCCCGGGAAACCAGGAGGGCCCTAAAGAGGAGAGGGGTGCTGAGTGAAGGGGGATGCCAGCCCATCAATCCCACTCTTTCCTGGCTTAATTTAATGGGATTGATCCGGGGCTGCTCCCTGCTCCTCACCCCACTCGTGTCCCCCTTGTGGAACCCCCTGTCCTCATCCCTGGCACTGTGGGGACACGGGGACACACAGCCAGGAACGGACACACAGTCCATCTCCCAGGGTGCTGGAATTCCCAGTGGGGTTTACTCAGAATTCCCGGTGGGATTTACTCAGAATTCCCAGTGGGGTTTACTCAGAATTCCTGGTGGGGTTTACTCACCGGTGGTCCCGGGAAGCCAGGCTGGCCCTGGAAACCCTGAGGAGAGACAGGAGCTGAGCTGGACCCCACAGCCCACGGGGGTCCTGGGGGTCCTGTCCCCTTTGGGGACACTCACCTGGTCCCCCTTCTCTCCGGCGCTTCCCGGGAGCCCGCGCTCACCCCTGGGACCCTGCGGAGAGATGGGATGGGGTGGTGGGAGCACCCCAAAACCCCCCCCAGCCACCCCCTCCCTCCCCACAGCCCCTAGGGTGGGCACCTACCGCTGGCCCCACGGGACCGGGCAGCCCGTCCATGCCGGGGGGTCCCTGGGAAGGATGGGAATAGGATCAGGTGGAAGGTGCCAGCCCCGGTGCCCACAGAGAGGGGGCACCTGGGGCAGCCCCCAGCCCCACTGCCCCCGAGTGGAGCCCTGAGGGACTCACCAGCTCCCCTTTCTCTCCGGGGGGACCCACGTAGCCTCGCTCGCCTTTGATGCCCTGGGAAGGAAGGGACAAGGTGGGGACATGGGGCATGGATAGGACATGGCACAGGGATGGGATTTGGGGCAGGGATGGGATAGAGGTCATGGATGGGATTTGGGGTACAGGTGGGGTTTGGGGTACAGGTGGGGTTTGGGGCATGGGTGTTACATGGGGCATGGATAGGACTTGGCACAGGGTTGGGATTTGGGGCATGGATAGGACTTGGCACAGGGTTGGGATTTGGCACAGGGATGGGATTTGGGGCAGGGATGGGATTTGGGGCAGGGATGGGGCATGGGGGCTGGCAGGGGCTGCCTGCTCCCCCCAGTACTCACGGGAAGGCCGGGGGGCCCCGTGGCCCCGGGGTAGCCGGGTTGACCTGGAGGTCCCTGTGTGTGACGATGATGACTTTGAGCCACTTGCAGCACCCCAGCCAGGTGCCAACCCCCGCGGGCCACCAGTGTCCCCCTGTCCCCTCGTCCCACAGCACTCACCGGCTCCCCTTTGGCTCCGGCCAGCCCGGCAGGACCACGCTCCCCTTGGAGACCCTTTGTGGGGAGAAGAGAGGAGATGCAGGGGGGTCTCCTGCAGCCCCTCCCGGGGCTGTGCCCACCTGGCAGCAGGACCTGGGCACAGCCCCTGGGGTCTGTGACCTCTGCCAGCCTGCTGGGACCCTGCCTGGGCTCCCTCCGGCCCTGCAGGCACCGGGGTCAGTGCCCAGGCGTGGTGGGGACGCTCAAACCCTGGTGCCATGGAAATGTCAGCCCTGGGGGGGCTGCGTGGGGTGCCCAGCTCTGGCTGCAGCCCTCAGCTCCAGCCTGGTGCCCCCCGTCCTCCCAGGGTGACACGGGGACAGCCTGGAGCGCCACGGGGACCTGCGGGGTGGGTTAGTGGGGTGACGCGGTGCCGAGGTGACAGAGAATGACAGGACACGCTGGCACACCGCAGAGCACGGCCCACAGAGAGCCCCAGAGGGCCCTGGAGAGGCCCTGGGGTGACGGTGACATTAGCGGACGAGGGGACGCGAGCAGGAGCGCAGGATCCTCCGAGAGCTGCCGGCACAGCCCCACCACCGGCTCCTGTGGGGAGCGAGCAGGGGGCAGCAGGAGGGTGGAGGTGGAGGTGAGGATGAAGATGGAGATGAAGATGGAGATGGTGGTGGAAGCTGAGTGACCACACAGGAGTGAGGAGGAGGAGCCCAGGTCACACACGGGATCCTCCTGGTCCCCACCAGGGGTGTCCCTGGTGACCATCGAGGGAGCTGTGATGGGTCACCCGGCCCAGGTGGCACCTCCCTGGCACACCTGGAGCCACGCCAGCTCCCGCGGTGCCGAGGGGACCCAGCAGGTGGCGAGTGCCAGCAGCAGGTCCCTGAACTGAGGAAGACCATCCCCAAATAAATCCGGGTCCGCCGGGACCCCCTGCTTCGGGAGGGAGGAGCGGGAATGGCGGGATGGAGATGGAGTGGAAGGGGCGGGGCAGCTGCGCTGCGGCTGTCCCCAGCAGGGACAGGGACAGGGGACACAGCCAAACCAAGCGGCAGCGACACAAGGGCACAGAGCGGAGCCGTGCTGGGTTCTTACGGGCAGTCCGGGGGCGCCCGGCGTTCCAGGAAAGCCTGGGGGGCCCTGAGGGGAGAAACAGGGAGGTCACAGCTTGGAAAAGGCGCTGGGGAGCCTGGCCTGAGCCCTGGGGGTGCCACAGAGCTCCTGCTCCACCTCCGGGCTGGCAGCAGCGTCACCTCCTTCTCCAGCCTCCCTGGGGACATCCACGGGGACATCTGTGCCATGCCACGTCACACCTGTGCCTCAGCACGGCCAAGGCCCTCTGCCCATCACCACAGCCTCAGGGCAGGGTGCCAGGCCCCTTTGGCAACCTGCTTTGAGGGGCTGCGAGCCCCCCAGACCCCCCCCCAGCCCGGGCAGGGGTACTCACGATGGGTCCAGGTGGTCCTGGGGGTCCACGCAGCCCTGGGGAGCCCTGGGAGGGGGATGGGGGTGCCAGGTGTGACCATCGAGGTGGGGACAGCACCACGGGACGTGCCACAGCGCCCAGGAAGGTCTGGGGTGGCAGGGTTGGGGCTCACCCACCTGCTCTCCTCGCTCTCCTGGGATCCCTGGGGCTCCCGGCAGCCCGGGGTGACCCGCGCAGTCAGGGCTGTCACCCTGCAGGGAGTGGTGACACATCAGGACCCCAAGGTGGCACTGCCATCCACGCTGAGCCCTGCCAAGCCTCCCCCAGAGCCCCCACAGCTGGGGGACAGTCCTGGATGGCCAGCAGGGAGCATCCCTGGGGAGCAGGGGGTGGCACCAGGACGGCGGCGTCACTCACCCGAGCCTCCTCCGCTCGCGGGAACTGCGCAAGGCACTGCAAGAGAGCCCCGGTGTCACCCAGCTGTGACAAAGGAGCAGCCTGTCCCCTCCCCGGGATCCCTGCTGGGGCTGTGCCCGCATTCCCAGAGGGGCCAGTGTCCCCAGAGGGTGGCACTTCCCCCCAGTGCCACCAAATCCAATTCCCCGGGACGCAGGAGCTTCTCTCCAAGCCCGCCCCACAGATCCAGGGGGTGTTGGGCACCCAAATCCCCACCCAGAGCTGTGGGAAAACTCACCCTGGCACAGTTGTCGCTGCCAGGGGCGCCTGGCATGCCCCCATCCCCCTTCTCCCCCTCCACTCCCCCGGGAGCTTCCAGGGCTGCCTGCAGCTGGGCACAGTCCCCGCAGAGAGTCTGGAAAAGGGAGGAAAAGGGGACTCAGGGGTGCCCCGAGGGGCGGCCAGGGCAGGAGGGTGACCCCATGCCCACCCTCTCACCTTCAGCACCTCGATGTTCCTCTCAGCCATGACGGCCAGAGGTCCCTGGAAGAGAGGGAGGGATGGAGGGAGGGATTGTCCCCGCCACGGGGACAGGGGACATTGCCATGGGAATTGTCACCACCTACCAGGTCTCCAGCCGGTCCAGGCAGTCCAGGCAAGCCGTTGTGTCCTGGCATTCCCTAAACCCCAGGGGAATATTCAAACCCTGCCCTGAAAGCTCAGGCTGGGCCCCGCTCCCCTCTCCCACCGCTCACCTGGCGACCGGGGGCACCGGGAGGCCCCGGGGGGCCGGGAGCTCCGGGGGGGCCCTGCAAGACCCCAAAAAGCAATCAGAGAGGGGTGAGGGGTGAGGGGTGAGGGGGTGACAGGGGTGGCACCGACCTGCGGGCCGGGCTGGGGCTGCCAGGACATCCCGGTCCATAATCCTGGCGCTCCCTGGGGGCGAGAGAACCCCGGAGGGTGAAACGGGGCCGGGGGGTGCCCGTGAGGGTGGCACAGTGCCAGGGGGGTGACACTCACCGGCATCCCGTTGTAGCTGGAGTCCTGGCGGGGGCTGGAGGGGCAGGAGCACTCGCCGGGGTCTCCCTGTGGGCACAGGGGGTGAGGGCAGGGCGGGTTTGGGGTGGCACAGGGGGCACGGCTCCACCTGGACCCCGACTCACCTTCTCTCCCTGGGCACCCTTCTCCCCCTGCCAGAGGAAAATGGAGATGGGTGTTAGAGCAGCTCCCAGTGCCCCCCACCCACCGTGTGACCACCCCCAGACTCCTGGCACACCCCCCTGGCACCCCCCTCACCTACCGGCTGCCCGCTGGAGCCGGGGAGCCCCCGCCGGCCCTCGGGGCCCTGTGAGGAAGAGGAGGGTGAGGGAAGTGCCTGGCTCGACAGGGATCAAGGTGCCAGCAGGGTGGCACTGCCCATCCCCCAGGGCAGGACCTACCGGTGGCCCTGTGACGCTGCTCCCTGGTGGCCCAGGGGGTCCCGTGGCACCTTTGGGGCCCGGAGATCCCTGCAGAGGAAGGACAGCAGGAATGGGGAGCACGGGGGACACCGAGGGCTGGGGGACGCTCCCTTACCTTGGCACCTTTCTCTGCTGCCATCCCTGGGGGTCCCTGCGGTCCAGGGGGGCCCTGGGGGCAGGACAGGGTGTTGGTTCCCCCCCAAGGAGGGGACAAGGCTGTCCCCAGAGCCACCACAAGCTGCACAGAGGGCTGGCAGGGGTGTGAACCCATCAGCCAGGGCTGGGCACCCCAAAACCCCACCCCAAACCCTACTCACAGGGGGTCCGGGGGGTCCGGTGCTCCCGGGGTCTCCCTGGGAAAAGCAGAGTGTGTGAAAGCCACCAGACCCACTCAGCAGGGGACAGCAGGGGACAACAGGGGCACCCCAAAACCCACCTGTGGTCCTGGCTGGCCGATCCCCCGCGGTCCTGGCTCACCCTACGGACACAGAGGGGCAGGGAGGTGTCCCCAGGACCCCACACCCCACTGGGGAACACAAAGGGGCACTGAGATGTCCCCAGGACCCCACTGGGGACACAGAAGGGCACTGAGGTGTCCCCAAGACCCCACCCCTGCACCCCACTCACCTGCAGCCCCTTGGGCCCGGCAGGACCCTGCACCCCCGGCAGCCCCGGCTGGCCCTAAAACACAGCAGGGTCACCCCGGGGGCACGGTGCCAGTGGGCTCTGTCCCTGTCCCGTGGGGAGGGGACACTCACGGGCCTGCCCGGCTGGCCCGTGCCCGGCGGGCCCTGGTCCCCTTTGGGCCCGGCTTTTCCCGGGATGCCCACGGCGTCCGGGAGGTGCCCGAGCACGGCGGGGTGAGGCTCACACGGCTCTCCCTGCAAGGAGGGGACGGGAGAGGGATGGAGGTGTTGGTGACACCGCGGGGACAGGGTACAGCTGCCCAAAATGTGGGGCTCTCACCTTGTCACCTTTGGGGCCGGCTGGTCCCCTGATGCCAGGCTCACCTGACAGCCCCGGGACACCGGCCATGCCCGGCGTGCCCGGGTCCCCCGGGCTGCCAGCGTCGCCCTGGCAAAGAGAGGGGACAAAGCTGGCGTGGGGAGGGAGGGGACACACGGCACGCAGAGGTCACAGCGCCCTCTGCCACCACTGAGCCCCCCGGGAGCCACCCCGAGCCCCTCTCACCTTCTGTCCCTTCTCGCCAGCCTCGCCGGGTCTGCCCTGGGGAAACGCAGCAATGGGTCAGGGTGGAGCATCCCCCCAAAAAACGGGCACGGCGGGCACGGGGGGCACGGGGGGCACGGGGGGCACGGGGGGCACTCACCGCTCTGCCCGGGGGGCCAGCAGGACCCCTTTCACCCGCTGGCCCCGGCACTGCCACCACTGTCGCTGTCCCTTGGAGGGCTTGAGGGGTGGGAGGGCACTGCCCGCATTGGTCACCCTGCAGGGGGACATCCCGGCTGCGAGGTGGCCTTGGGGACGCGGACACTGCCCAGGTCTCAGCAGGGACAGGGCAGGCACAAGGACAGGGGTGTCCCCAGTGCTGCGCTCACCTTCTCTCCCTTGAGCCCCCTCACACCTGGGTCTCCCTTCTCTCCCGGCATTCCCTGCACGGAGAATCCACAGCACAGGTGACACCACGGTCCCCAAAACTCGGCTGTGACACCCCTGAGCCCCCAGACCCCCCCTGCACCCCCCTGAGCCCCCACTCACCGGCCTGCCCGTGGGTCCCACATGGCCACTGTCCCCCTGAAACGGAGCAGGGCCAGGATCAGAATTAGGCTCGGGATCAGCCAAGCCTGCCCCGCCCCCATGGGGCGATCCAGCCATTCCCGCTCCCCCCAGGGATGTCCAGAGGGGACGGGGGTCACTCACCTTGTCACCCTTGACCCCGGCCAGCTCGGACAGCCCCACCTGGCCCTGCTGGACACCCGTGTGGTCACTGCCGCGGCACCCAGAGCACGCCGGGGTGTCACCCCGCCCCGGGACAGGGGGGTCCCGCCCCGCTACTCACCGGCAGCCCCGGCTCCCCCTCGAGGCCCTCGGCGGGGCCGCGGCGCAGCGCGGCAAGGACACAGAGGTCGCAGGGCTGGCACGAGTCCCCCTGGGATGGCAACAGGGGACAGCTCAGGGGCTGCAGGGGCCGAGCGAGGCGTGGCATGGAGGGTCACACACTCACCTTGTCCCCTTTCATCCCCTGGATGCCGGGATCGCCCTGGCAAGGAAAAGGCAGGAGCTGAGCGCTGCTCGGTGTCCCCCAGCTGGAGATGGGGACAAGCCAGCCCAGCCCGTGTCACCTACCCTGTCCCCTTTGGGTCCCGCGGGGCCAGGTGTGTCCTGGGAAGGCAGAAACAGAGGGAACATCAGGGCTGCTGAGGTGACACCGCTCTGCCCTCCGCCCCTCCCATCGCCGGGCTCAGACTCACCGAGACCCCGTCCCTGCCGGGCGCTCCGGGCTCTCCCCGCGGCCCCGGCTGGCCGGGAATTCCGACGGTGCCGAGCGTCCCCTCAGTGGGACACGCCTCGCACGGCTCGCCCTGCCCGGGGGCAGCAGTGACAGACAGGCTGGGGCTCTGTGCCGTGGCCCCCAGGATGTCCCAGGCAGCCCCAGGGCCAGGGGATGTGCCCGTGGCCACCGTGTCACCGCACCCGCCGTGTCACCGCACCCGCCGTGTCACCGCACCCACCTTCTCTCCTTTCGGCCCCAGCACTCCGGGGAGACCCTGCGGGAGCAAAGAGGGGATGGGGCTGCTTTGGGGAGGCCACGCTGTGCCCCAGAAGTGCCACCCAGCATCCTCAGCTGGCCATCAGCCACGTCACAGGGTGATCCCGGCCCCGAACGACACTCACGCTTTTCCCAAAGCTCCTGCTTTTCCCAAAGCTCTCTCAGCTCCCGGTTTCCCAAAGCCCTCTTGACTCCCACATTTCCCAAAGCCCTCTTGACTCCCACTTTTCCCAAAGTTCTCTCAGCTCCTGCTTTTCCCAAAGCCCTCTTGGCTCCCGGTTTCCCAAAGCCCTCTCGGCTCTGAGTTTTCCAAAGCCCTCTTGGCTCCCACTTTCCCAAAGCCCTCTCAGCTCTGGGTTTTCCAAAGTCCTCAGCTCCCGCTTTTCCTAAAGCCCTCTCAGCTCCTGGGCTCGCATCCCAGCCCCTCTCCAGCCAAGCAGCCCCGACCCCGAGCCAAAAACCCGGCCCTGACCCCGGCTTTGGCTCCTGGCTCTGCTACTCACGGGTGTCCCAGGCGATCCTCCGGGTCCAGGAGCTCCCGGGCTGCCCTGGAGCCAGAGATGGGAAATCCTGAGCTCAGCAAGGGGGACACCACAGCCCTGGGTGACACCCCTGTCCCCCCCAGGGGTGTCCTGTCCCCCATGCCAGGTCCTTGGGCCACCCAGAGGGGTTGATGGCTGCAGCTCAGCCCTGGTGGATCCGGCTCTGGATGGGATTCCCAGCACAGCCCCCCTGCCCTGCCAGGCTGGCTCTGGGCACAGGGGACACCTGGGACCCCTTTCCCTGCACTCACCTTCTCTCCCTTCGGACCTGGGGGGCCACCAGGGTCACCCTGAAAGGGACAAAGGGAGGCGTTAGCCCTGCTGTGGTGCCCTGGCCAGTCAGCTCTGGCTGTGGGGTGGCACCTTGCCCCTGCCATGGCAATGCCCACCCTGGGGACACCACCTTGGCACAGGGCTCCTCACCGGCTTCCCTGGAATGCCAACCCCTGGAGAGCCTGGCTTGCCCGGGGGTCCTGGTTCACCGGCCAACCCCTCCGGTCCCACGAGGCCAGGGTCACCCTGGAGGACAATGGGGGGGTGTGGCAGTGCTGGCAGTGCCACCAGGTGCCCCATCTCCCACCCCTCACCCCCAAAGCCCCGGGTACCTTCTGGCCCTTGGGCCCCACCACGCAGATCTCTCCAGGCCGGCCCTGCCAGGGGGGGAGCGGGGTGTGAAGGCTCCTGTGGCCACCAGAGCCCCCTGGCCTGGGGGATGCCCAGGGGTGCCCAGGGGGTGCCCAGGTACCCCCCAGAACTACTCACATCACGCCCAGGGCGCCCCGGCTTGCCCTGCAGTCCCCCATCGCCCTTCTCACCCTTCTGGCCCTGCAGGACAGATGCCACCCGTGGTGTCACCCGTAGTGTCACCCATGGTGTCACCCAAGCTACCCAGGTTGGTACTGGCAGGTCCTGGCACCTCTGCCACCATTCCAGGTGTCCCTGCTGCCATGCCAGGACCCCCAGGTGGGCTGGACTCACCTTCTGCCCCTCAGTGCCAGCTGGCCCCGGGAGTCCCTGCACGGGAAAAAGGGGACAAAGAGGGTGCCCAGGTGGGCTCCTGAGGGTGCCCAGGTGGGCTCCTGCAGGGTCACCTCCTGCTCCTTTCATGCCCACACGGAGCTGGACCTGCAGAGCTGGACCCCCCACCCCAGCCCAGGGCAGGGGACCCCCGCAGTGTCCCCACAGCTTGTCCCCACAGTGTCACTTACCACCTGCCCACGCTGCCCCTTCTCACCCCGCGGCCCCTCGGCACACTGGGAGGAAGAGGAGGAAGAGGAGGAGAAGGTGAGAGGGGAGGGAGGGATGGGGAGGGGGCTTTGGGGAGGGTCTGGGGGGTCTCACCTGCACGGGGCCGCCGGGGTGGGTGCGCACACAGTCCATGCCCTGCGGAGGGGGGAGGTAGCTCAGGGACAGGGGGGGTTTGGGGGACAGGGGCACCCCCAGGGCATCCCCATGTGCTGGGGACCCTGCAGAGAGCAGCTGCCCAGCAGAAGGGGACAGGGACACCAGGGACAGGGACACCAGGGACACTCACACGGTCACCCTTCTCCCCTTTGCCACCGGCTGTGCCAGGGAGGCCCCGCTCACCCTTGGTGCCCTGCAAGAAAGGGAGGGAGGGTGACAAAGGGGCACAGGGAGGGTGACAAAGGGGCACAGGGAGGGTGAAAAACGGGCACAGGGTGGGGGACAAACAGACACAGCCAGGCACAGACTGGGTGACAAATGGGCACAGGGTGTCCCCACGTCCCCCTATGTGCCCACAGCTCCTGGCAGGGATGCTCTGGCACAGCATTCCCACATTCCTACTGGAGCTCTGGGTGTCCTGGGGGGTGACAAACTAACCTTTGGACCTGGGGGACCGAGGGTGACCTGTGGAGACAGGAGAAATGTGTCCCCCAAGGTGGCAGCAACAGAGCCCTGAGCCCACCACAGTCCCCATTGTCCCAGCACTCTGTCCCCAGGTGCCACCATGAGGCATGAGGTGTCCCAATGGCCTGCCACACCCCTGCCATCCCCCCACACCCCAGCCAGCGGTTGCAGTAGGAATGGGGCCACATCTGGAAAGGATCAGGGGCCTTCCAGATGTTGCAGGGCCAGGAGGGACTGTGGGGTCGTGGGGGGCTGGTGACAGGACCCTGGTGGCTTTTGCCACCCCCAGCTCACAGCCCAGCCTGGCCAGCTTGGGGTGCCCATGCCCAGTGCCACACTCACATTTCCTGATGCCATCTGGGGTGAGCAGGGAGGGCACTGGAAGAGACAGGGATGGAAGCTTGGAGCAGCTCCACGCACTGCCCGTGGCACCCCAAACCCCAGGGCACCCAAAACCCCTGAGCACCCCAAACCCCTGAGCACTTCCAAAACCTCACAGCACCCAAAACCCCACAGCACCCAAAACCCCACAGCACTTCCAAATCCTCACAGCAAC
>JAYDZK010000086.1:4355856-4367367 GCA_034509185.1 Euphonia xanthogaster
AGGCGGCGGCGGCGGGCGCGGGGCTCACACCTCCGTCTGGAAGTCGCCGTCGGCCGCGTCCAGGCCGGCGCAGGGGCTGTCCCAGTCTGCCCTGCACAGCTCCAGCCGGTCCCGCTGGGCGCTGGGCAGCGAGCCCAGCGTCATCGCCTTGAATGTGCTCCATGGCTTGGGCGGCGCGGCCGGAGCCTTCGGCCGCTGCTCCTCGGGGCCGGTCACGTCCTGCAGGGTGAGGGGCAGCTGTGGCCAGCTCTGTCCCACAGCCACCTCCTGCCCTCGCCCCAGGATGGGATGGGACAACCCCCAAGGGAATCAGGACTCACGTTGCCCGTGCTCTTGTCCCCGCCGCCCGACGAGACGCTCCACCGCTTTTCTCGCTGCGGAAAAACCCCAGCGCTCAGCCCCGGCGGCGCCCCTGGGTGCCCTCAATCTCCCTGGGGTGCCACAGTCCATGCAGGAGGAGGTAAAGGCTCGCAGGGTGCACACCAGGGCAGGACGGGGCCTCCAGGACCTCACCTTGGAGGAGCCGGTGGACGGAGCCCGGTACCGGTCCAGCGTGTGGAATTTCTGGTTGAGCTCGTGGTAGAGCTCGGAGTGGCGTTTCCGTGTGTGCATCACCTTCTGCGGGGGCAGAGCAGAGCCTGTGGCCATCGGCTCTGCCCACTGTCCCTTGGCACTGTCCCCATCCCTGTCCCCATCCCTGCCTTCCTGGGGCATCCCGGACCAGCAGCACAGCCCACTCCACGCTCATCATCGGTGTTTTAATCCAGAGCCAACGCTTGGTCCTGCCTGGTCTAAACCCCTCAGAGCTCCGGAGCTGCTGGCAGGGCAAAGGGAGTGGGGACAACCTGGATCAGTCCCCCACAATGGCACCGGTGACACCTCCATGGCAGGACTTACCTCAAAGTCGAGGTCAGAGTACCGCAACCTCTTCCTCTGGCAGGGGGACAGGCAGGAGCAGGGGAGGAGATGGAGAAGAAAAGGGAAAGGTCTTTGCAGGGCCAGGATGAACGGGAACAGGGTTTAGGGGCTCATGCCAGCCCCAATCCATGCCCGGCTGGGGACACAGAGCTCATCCCCCCAAGGGTGGGATGGCCAGGGGGCAGCACGGGGGGAATTCATGCAACCCTACACGTTGGGCACACACATCCCTCCCCACACGCCTGCCCAGGGGCACCAGCCCCCCGCTCACCTCCAGGGACCCCACTTTCATGGCAGAGCCGGGCACGGTGCGGGGCATGGTGCGGCTGCGCTCCGACAGCTCCGAGGCCAGGATCTGCCTCACCGTGGGGTGCTGCTTGAACTGGAGGCCGTAGGGCGCCTTCACCGTCGCGTAGGGCTGGTTGAGGTTCACATTGACGTGATCCACGGCCACAAACCCGGGATAGGCGTCCCCTTCGGCCGCCGGGCGCCCCGTCCCACCGGGCACTGCCTCCTCTGCCCCGGCGCCGAGCGTCCCCTCCTCCCGGGGGAAGGGCTTGAGGCTGCCGGTGCGGCGGGGCAGCATCATGTAATCGCTCTCTCGGGGGGGCTCGGGGGCCCGGATCCAGCCGTATTCCAGGGGCCGCAGGCTGCTCTCCGTGCACAGGTAAACGGGACCCGGCGCCTCCAGGCTGAGCTGCTGCGCCGGCGGCTCGCCCAGCTCGGTCAGACCCGCCACCACGTTGGGCGTCATCTTGGGCACCTGCACCAGGATGCTGGCAGGGGGGATGTTCCCGGGCAGGCTGGAGAAGCCCAGGCCGCCCTCCGAGGTGGTGTTGAGCTTGGGGTCTTCGTCCCCGTCCAGGGAGATGCGGGACAAGGTGCCCGTGATGGTGGCGGGGTTGCAGGTGTTCACCTCTTTGAACAGCACTGTGGGCAGGGAGTGGGGTCAGAGCCGGCCCTGAGGGTCCCACAGAGTGTGGGGGACACAGGAGGCACCCCATGACTCATGCTGCCTGTCCCTCCCAGGTGTGGCACGGTGACAACAGAGGGGAGCTCACCTGTCTGACACGCCAGGTCAACGTCCTTTTCAAAATCTGTCTATAAAAATCCAGAAAGAAGGGAGAGAGCGAGAGAGAGAGGAGAGAAAGAGAGGGAGAGAGACGGGGAAATGAAGCACCATGGCCGGCACGGGCAGCGGCGGGGTCTCCAGGGGGGGACCCACTCACCAGGATCTGCACCTGCCCGTTCTTGCAGGAGTCGGGCGAGTTTTCATTCTCCTCGCTCCTGCACCCCCCCATCTGACACTTCACCACGTCCTGGACCTGCGGGGACAGAGCCGGTCACGGCCCCGCGGCCAGGGCTGTCCCCCGGCGCCCCTCCGGCGCCGCCCCACCTCTCGGCGCAGGAAGCCGTGCACGGTGATGATGACGAAGCCCTGGACGGAGTTGAAGACGGCGAAGAGGACCTGGAAGAGGATGGAGCGCCGGTCGGTCATGGCGAGCACGGCCGACATCCAGGTCAGCGCCAGCAGAGGCAGGACCACGCAGGAGCTCCACAGCGATGCCCTGGCGCAGGGAGAGAGGGGCCGGGGTGAGCCCGTGGGGCAGGACTGCCCCGGGACAGCCCCCCGAGCACTGCCCCCCTCCCCTGCAGCAGCCCCCTGAGCTTTGCCTCGCGCCCCACAAGCATGGCCGGGGCTGTGTGACCCAGCTGTCCCCTCTTCCTCGGTGTCCCCAAGCCAGGCGCTGGCTGGGAACTGAGGGCTGAGGTGACCTGTGGGCTCCAGCCCCCCAGGTGTGTCCTTGTCCCCACACAGCCACAGGGTGCTGGGGGGACACGGGGCCACCGCCACCCTCCCATGGCCACCAGACCAGCAGAGAGGGGATTCTTTTTTTTTTAGCAGCGAATTTTGGGGCTGCCTCTGTTGTGACCAAGCCCCTGTGAGCGGGGACTTTGGCAGCCTCTGGAGCTCACACTCCGGGAAGAGGGTCCCGGGGACACCCCCGAGCCCGTACCCCCCACCCCAGGCCAGAAGAGCCCCCCAACCCCAGCGATGAGGTGACCTGCCATGGGAAGCCATGCCATGCAGACGTGATGCGACACCCCGCCCCGAGCACACAGCGTCACCCTTCTTTCCCCTCAGGGACCCCCAACCTGCCCCCCAACCCTTTCGGGGAGATACCCAGACCCCCCCCCCCCCACCCCGCGCTGTGCTCGGGGCGGGGGGCGCGGCGGGCGCGGGACGGGCACTAACATGGCACTGCTGGCGGTGGCGGAGGTCATGGCCGCGCTGGACACCACGCCGCACTTGGTGCATTTCAGCAGCAGGCTGCCGCACGGGGGGGGCTTGGAGCTACGAGCCCAGCGCCCCCCCGGCGCCCCGCGGCCAGGACCGGGCCACGCGGGGAGAGGGGGGATGCAGGCACGGGGAGAGGGGGAGGGAGCAAGGCAGGAGGGCGGGGAGAGGGGGGCGGGATGGACAGATGGATGGACAGATGGATGGAGGGATGGATGGATGGACGGACACAGGCAAGAAGCAAATGGGAGGAGGAGAAGAAAGAGAGAGAGAGAGAGCGTCGGGTTAGTCGAGGGCGGCAGCTGTTAATGGCGAGGGGGGGGTGGCCAAGCGGCAGGGAGGGGGTGGGCACGGAGGGGGGGCTGCGGCCTGCGGACCCCCCTTCCCCGAGGGAAGGAGCGGGGGTGGCTGCCCCCCAGATTCTGCCCCTCCAGCAGCTCCCAAAAAGGGGCTGTGCTCACCCTGGGCTTGGCCCCCGCCACCCACTGACGCGGTGAAATCTGCCCCACCCTGAGCCCGCTGCCGGGGCACCCCGTGCCCGGCCCCCGGCAGGGTGTGGGGGTCGGGGGGCAGCCCCGGGGACCCCCCCGCGGGCACAGGGCACTTACCCAGCTCGCTGCTTTTTGGACTTATCTGAAATGCCGTCGCGGGACATGAGCTTGTTGAAGACAATGATGCCCACCAGCATGTTCACCTGCGGGAGGGTGGGCTCAGGGCTGGCACGGAGCCCCCTGCCCGCGGCAGCAGCTGCCACGAGCCCCCCCTGGGTGGGTTTTGGGGGATTTGGGGCTCTCGGGGGCAGCTCACCAGCACGATGACAGCAGCGGGTCCCACGAAGGCGTAGAGCAAACCGCCCTCCAGTGAGAGCCAGCAGCTGCAGGGGACCGAGGGTGGCGTGTCAGGGGCCAGCCCTGTGGCCGTGCCCTGCTCCCCGCCAGCCTGCAGCAGCCGCCGTGCCCCACCCCATGTCCCCTGTCCCCTGTCCCCACGTACTAGCTCGCTGTCCCGTAGCCTTTGGTCCGTGTGAAGCCAACAGAGACGGCGACCACGAGGGCAGGCAACCCTGGAGAGGGGACACAGGGCTGGGGGAGCTGGAGGAAGGTGGCACTGTCCCCCCCTGTGCCAGCTCCAGGAGTAGGGACAGCGATGGAGCTCCTCTGACAGCTCCCCACGGTCTGAGGGTGCCACAGCTGAGACACCTGGGTCTGCTTTCCTCCACTGTGCCTCAGTTTCCCCTCTGATGAGCCTGGGGGGTACCAGGGATGGGCGAGGGGTGTCCCCCTCCCACCCAGGCAGGGCTCTTACCCCATCCCAAGCACAGGAAGCGCTTCCTGACCAGGCGTGTCCGGATCCGGCCGATCACCGCCAGGTAGGACTGCCAGGCCTCGGTCAGCACCCAGCAGAAGGACGAGAGGAAGAAGAAGTGGAGGAAGGCGGCGGTCATGGTGCACACGCCCTGCAGGGTGGGGACACGGGGACATCAGTGTCTGGCACCGTGGCAGTTAAACCCCCACGCCCGGCGAGGTTTGTGTCAAAGCCAGGGGCGGGCACGGGGGATTTAATCCCGGGATCGAGTTAATCCAAATCCAATCTGCTGCTGGGAGCCAGCAGGGGACCAGGCGAGTGGCCTGGGACCCCACCGAGGGTGGCAGGGTGGTGGCACCCACCTTGCTGAGCATCTGGGACTGGCCCACGAGGATGAGGATGTTGGAAGCCAGGATGGAGACGCAGAAGTTGAGCAGGATGATGGAGCGCTCCGACTTGATGAACCTGCGGCAGGAGCAGCGTGGGGCCAGCCTGTCCCTGTCCCATGTCCCTGTCCCGTGTCCCATGTCCCTGTCCCGTGTCCCTGTCCCTCGTCCCATGCCACCACAGGGTGGGTGTTGTCCTGGGGCGGGGACAGTCCCAGGCATCTTCTCCCACCCAGGTTTTCCATTCCCATTAATCCCATTGATGTTGAGCCTTCCCCGGTGCCCTGTCCCCCTCTGTCACCCCCTCCCCACGCAGCCCCATGGCCCAGGTGCCCCCCAGGTCCCCATGTGCCCTCGGGTCACCTCCAGAAGGCGGCGTAGATCACCAGCAGGGTCAGCAGGGCCATGCAGGACACGGCGCAGCCGATCATCAGTGGCACCGACGGCGTCCCCGAGGGGTCCATGGCCTGGGGGGACACCGGGGGGACTGGCTGAGCCCAGCCCCCTCCCTACTGCTCCCTGCCAGTGCCCTGCCCCCTCTGGGCCCTCCCCCTCTCATTGGGGACCCCCGGGTGCCAGAAGGGGTCGGTGACAGTGGTGGCACAGCCAAAGGGGACTCTGTGGCAACAGGGGAGGTGGGTGGAATAGCACTGGGGTGCCCCCTCCCCTCCTGGCACACTGTATTGAGCTCTAGGGACCATGGCAGCCCCTGCCCACACAAACCCACCCTGCTGGGGGTGCTGGGACCCTTCCCCTGGCTGCTGGGGACACCCCCACCCTCCAGCACCCACTCCATCCCAGCAGGAAATGCTCCATGCCCATCCCCACCCTCCCTCAGGAGCGCCCCCGCCCAACCTGGGGGCGGTCGCCCCTCACCCACATCCCGTGTCCCCAGCAGGCTGGTGGCTGTCCCCAGCCTGTCCCCTACCAGGTCTCTGGGCAGCTGGGCGAGCACGGCGAAGGTGGCGAGCTGGCGGCACTGGCACTTGGTGTGCGCCGGGAGGGTCTCCAGGGTTTGGCAGCTCTCCGTGTCCCAGTTTCCCAAGCCAGCATCCCTGATTAATGGGAAGAGAGCGAGGGAGAGCAATTTGAAATGATCAAACACACGCAGCCCCTCGCGCCTCTCCGGAGTTAACCCCTTCCTGGCCTTGCCTGGTGGGAGGCACTGAGGGGGCACTGCCAGGGACCCCCCCCGAGCTCAGGGAGGGGGTGAAGCCATCCCTGCCCCGAGCTGATCCAGCAGAAAGGCTTCAGGTTTAATCATCCCACAGAGATTTGGGGGGGAAGAAACATCACAGAGAGGGGCAGGGCAGTGCCGGGACAGGCAGGAACAGCCCCATGAGCCCCCTGGCCCCTGTGTCCCCTCCCAGGAGGGTGATGATTCCCTCTCTCCATGGGGATCCCCCATTATGGGACTCCTCCTGCTATAGGGACCCCTCCCATGCTTGGGGACCCTTCTGTCACAGGGGCTCTCCTGTTAGAAGGATCTCTCCCCCATGGGGACCCCTCCTTTTATGGGGACCCTCCTTTTACAGGGACCCACCCCCTTGGGGACCCTCCTGCCATGGGGACCCTTCCTGTTAAAGGGACTTCTCCACCCTGGTGACCCTTCCTGTCCCAGGGACCCCTCTTGCCAAGGGATGTCCCCAGTGAGGGAGCAGAGAGTGGGGTGGCACTGCCACGCCCTGGGAGAGCAGCCACCGCCCCCAGCACACCAGGAAAACCGGGAACTGGGTCTGTGGGACAGCTGGGGACTGTCCCCGGGGCAGGACTGAGGCCTGCCACGCTCCTCGCAGCCAGTGCCTCCCCACCAGTTCAGGGGATGAACTGGAACCAGTGACCCCAAACTGTGGTGCTCTGGTGGCTACCTGGGCAGGGGGACTGGCAGTGCCCTCCCCCAGCCCGCAGCGCTGCCCGCCCCCCTTCCTGCCCTACTTTCCCTCATTCCTGCCAGCACTAACAAATCACATCTGGCAGCCTGGCGCGGGCGGCCCCGCGGCTCCGGGGCCACGTCGATCCCGTGGGAGCTCAATTCACCCCTGCCAGTGGGGCTGGGATGCAGGAAGGGATGGTCCTGGCTCTTCATCCCTGTTCCTCATCCCTGCTCCCATCCCAGCTCTCCCATCCCTGTCCCCATCCCTGTTCCCCCATCTCTGTTCCCCATCCCTGTTCCTATTCCCATCCCTGCTCCATCCCTGTCCACATCCCTGTTCCCGGTCCCTGATCCCTCCCTCCCAGCAGCTCCCTGGCACTGCCAGCCCCGCCCTGCCACCAGAGTGTCCCTGTGTCCCCGTGCCCCTGCCCCTCACTCACGTCCTTGAGTAGTCCCAGGTGACACACTGCGGGTGGGACGTGCCCTGTGGACACAGGGACAGGTTAGAGCTCCCCCCAGCCCTGTCCCCACCCCACGAGGAGGTGTGGCCCTTGGGGACATTCCCTGGGTGTCCCAGGGGTGGCATGTCCCCACCCTGGGCACAGGGACCATGCCATGAATTGGGAACTGCTGGTCCCTGCTGGGGTCTCGGTGCCTGCAGGTGACAGGGACCCACACGGGACTGGGAGGGGACACAGTGATGGGACAGCAGGGTGACACGTGGGTGGCGTGGGAGGGGAAGGGGACACTCATGGCAGTGATGAAGGAACTCATTGATGACACAGGAGGGTTGATGATGAGGAAGGGCAATGCCAGGGGAGAGGACAGTCACGATGGCAATGTGGGACAAGGGACACTTGTGTGGATGACACAGAGGGGGACACTCACAATGGCGTGGGAGGGGGACACTCAGTGATGATGAGGGACACGAACAGTCACATTGATGTGGAAAGGGGGACACAGGCTGATCACACGAGGAGGGGGACATATTGATGACATTGGAGGGGGACACAGGTTGATGTCACGAGAGGAGACACACTGGTGACATGGAAAGGGACATTCATGGTGACATGGGAGGGGACACTCACGTTGATGATGTGGGACAGCTCCACCAGCACGAGCGGCTCCGCGGGCCGGGTCGGCGGGCGCACCGTCACCGTCAGCACCTTGGAGGTGACAGCCAGGGGGCTCCTGTGGGAAGGGACACGGGCTGTGACAGGCCGGGGGACAGCAGGGGACACCGCGGGCGGCGCCACTCACCTGGGCGGGGGCAGGATGAGCCCCAGGGTGCGGTACAGCACCGCCCCGATGACGAAGTGCGACGATTCCTCGGCTTCTGCAGAGAGAGCCACAGGCTCGGTGACACACAGGAGGGGACACTCAGGGCATGCCAGATGTGTGCCCAGATGTGTGCTGGCACACACGCATGGCCCCATGGTCACCTGCACACCGCCAGAGTGCTGGTCACGTGTGTATGAGTGGGAGCCAGATGCGAGCCCACATCTGCAGCAGGTGTGCACTTGTGGACACCTCCAGACGTGCACACTCATGTATGTACACACCTATACACTCCCAGATGTGCACGCCCATGTATGTACACACCTATACACTCCCAGATGTGCAGCCTTACACACCTGTGTGCTTACAGATGTGCACGTTCACACCTGTGCACACACCTGCACGCTCCCAGATGTGCACACTGCCAGCGTGCACACCTCCAGATGTGCAAGCACCCACCAGTGCGCTGTCCCAGACGTGCAGGAGCATTCAGGTAGACACATGCCCACCTCCAGCTGTGCACAGCCTGCCAGATGTGCCCACAGCCGGGCACTCCCGCTCACCTGCCGAGGCGAGGCTCAGCACCTCCCTGGGGATGAAGAGCTTGTCCTCGGAGCTGCGGGCCCAGTCCTTCATCCCCCGCCGGCCCTTCATGGGGAAGTTGATGTCACTGGACACGGCGGACACGGGCTCCCGCTGGATGCTGGTCACTGCCAGGGGACACAGGTGTCACCTCCCCACTCCTGTGTCCCCTCAGGTCCCCACGCCCACCCCGCCACTCACCCAGGTTGTCGGTGACAATGAGGGAGCTCTGGAAAGCCTTCAGCGCGTTCCCCACCAGGTGGATGAAGTCCTCCACCACCTTCATCAGGTGCACGGAGCCGGGAGAGACCTGCGGGAGACAGGAGCAGCTCCGGAACCACCGGGATGCGTCACCGCCGTGGGGACACCCCCCGTGGTGTGGGGACATCCCAGCTGTCACCACCACGCCCCCCTGTGCCACTCACCTGCTGGGCATCCTCCCACTTATCGCGGTTCTCGGCGTCCACCATGTAGCTCACCACCTGGAAGAAGCGCTGCGGGGACGGGGCTCAGCGGGGATGGGGACAGACCGAGCGACCGACCGCCACCTCCCCGGGGAGGGGACCCTCGCCGTCCCCCTGCCCGCTACCTGCACATCCTCGGAGGACGGGATGTAGGTGGCTCTCTTGAAGGTGTCGGTGACGTTGCGCAGGATGTCCACGGAGAAGAGCAGGTCCCCGCTGTAGTAGGTCTTGCGGGCCATGAGCTCCAGCAGGCTCCGCACCACCTGGGACATGCCCTCCCCTGCCAGCACCCGCTGGCCCTTCGCCAGGTGCTCCCGAAGCTGGTACAGGGAGGGACAGCAGTGTCACTTTGCTGCCACCACCCCTCAGCAGTGCTGTGTGTCCCTTGTCGTCCCCAGAGCCCAGGGGACACTGCAGAGTTTATTAAGGCAGCTGCAGGATGTGCAGGCTGGGGGAGTCCGCAGAGGTTTGGGGACATCCAGGGTGGTCTGGGGATGTTCAGAGGGGTCTGGGGACATCCCTGGGGTCTGGGGTCATCATCCACATCCCAAAAGCCTCTTCCCAAACACGTGGGAACACAAGTCAAACACGCCAGCTCTGGGATTGGGATGTTTTTCCAAGCCCACAGAGGTCTGTGGGTGGTCACAGGGGTCTGGGGACATCCAGGGAGGTCTGGGGACATCCATGAGGGTCAGGGGGCATCCTCTCCATCCCAAAAGCCTTTTCCCAAACACACAGGAACAGAACTCCAACCAGAACCCCCCCATCAGCTCTGGGATGGGATCCCTCTTCCCATTTCCCATGGACACAGCCTGGGTAGGATCCCCTTTCCCAGCCCACCCGCGGAGCCATGCCTCAGTTTCCCCATGCCAGAGAGGTCAGGTGGCTCTTGGAGCACCAGGGATGGGACAGAGCCCCAGGGACAGGGGACAGAAGGGGCCGTGCCGGAGCGGGCACCTACTGAGAGATGCAAGTATCTGTACTCGTGGGAGACGCAGCGGGCGAAGCTGGGCACGCCCCAGTAGGCGACCCCATGGGGGCTCAGCAGGCACCGGCGGCTGGCAGTCCCTGTGACGGAGATTTGGGATTGGGGCTGGCACTGCCATCCCTTCCTGGCACCCCGATGCCACCCACAGCCCCCTGCGCAGCTCCAGGGCCAGGGGATTTAGGGGTGCTTGACCCCAATGTCACCCAGCACCCCCCGCCCTGCTGCAGGTGGCCTGACCCCAGTGTCACCCCCTGCCTCTGGGGCTTTGGGGGTGGCTCAACCCAAATGCCACCCACACCCCCTACTCTGCTCCAGGCCAGAGGGGTTTGGGCCACTTGTCCGTCATGCCACCCACTGCCCCTGGGGTTTGGGGTGCTCAACCACCCACCACCCCCTGCTCTGTGCCAGCCCTGGGGGCATCTGGGGTCACCTGTGGCGTTGGGGGGACATTTGTTGTAGATGATCTCCCCGGCAGCCGTCTTCTTCCAGGTCATCAGCATCACGTACTCGTCCTTGCACATCTCGTGGTAGGCTGGGGGGGAAGGGGGGATCAGCACAGCCCAGATGTGGGGTGAGGGGTGCTGGGGGGTGGGGGGCACCCCATACCTGGGCACTTCTTCTCGTTGCAGGTCTTCACCTCCTCGCCGGTGCCCTCGCAGGGGTAGCCCTGCATGCCCGTGCCCTCGCACATGCGGAAGCGCCGCTGCCAGCCGGTGTCGCAGGTCTTGGAGCAGAGGCTCCAGTGGTTCCAAGGACCCCACTTGCTGTCTGCTGTGGAGATGGGGACACTGTGGGACACCTGGCTCTGCGCACGGAGAGTGGCACCCGCGGGGACAGGGCGCTGTCAGTGCTGCCCCACGCGCTGTGAGCTGAAATCCCGCGGGGTGTGAAATGCACGGATCAGTGATTTAAATCTCTTTTAGAGCAGACTGGCATCCTGCTGCAGATGCCCATCCTGCTACAGATGCCCCTCATTCCCTGCCACCATCCACGGACACCATGGCACAGCCACCACCTCCCTCTGTGGCTGCCACCGGTGCCACCACATCTCCCCCAAAACAAGGAGCGGCTCGAAGGACAGGATGAGGACCCCATGGTCCATCCTCTGCCCGGCGTCCCCACGCCCAGAGCTGTCCCCAGCCCCGTGTGCACACGTGACATCTCCCTCGTGCTTTTACGCCCAAAGCACGGCGGGACCCGCCGCCACCTGGCACCGACGGGTCCCCAGCGCGACCCAGGACCAGGACAGTGCCAAACCCCCGGCTCCTCCAGCCGAGACGTGCCCGGTGATCCCTGGCATCACCCTCAGGCTCCCCGCAGCGGAGGGGGCCGCCAGCACTCCGGGTGTCACCGGCGGTGACACGGCGGCGGCGGCGCCACGGCGGGGCCGTGCTGGGTGTGCGGTGCCGTCCCCCCGC
>JAYDZK010000086.1:4383849-4398037 GCA_034509185.1 Euphonia xanthogaster
CTCCGCCGCCCCCGCCCCCTCCGTGTGTGCGGGGGGAGGTGACCCCCGGTCTGCTGCTGCTGTTGCAGCGCTGGGGGGGCGGCGGGGGCCGCACGGGGGGCGGGGGTGAGCGGTGCACACGCACACGGGGGGGAAGGGGGAGGGGGGTCGCGATCCGGGGTGTGGGTGGCGTGGCGTGTGTGTCCCCCCCCCTCCCCAGGCGTGTCACACGCGTGGAGCGGGTCGTGCACGGGCACGGGGGGGGTTTGTGGCTGCGTGTGCACGGCTGGGGAGGGGGGTGTGAATGCTGGGTGGGCCCTGCCGTGGAGGTGCGGGTTTGCACACGCGTGTGCGAGGCACGCGGGGCTCTGTGTGTGTCCCGTGTGTGTCCCCACACATGTGCAGACCTCGGGGAGTTCTGCAGGGGGTGTGGGGCGCAGGGACGCTGAGAAATGGGGCTGTCACAACAACAAATGTGGCACGAGTGGGGGTGACACGGAGCCTGCCGGACCCCCAGGACCCAGGGGGGCTGCAGAGCTGCGGTTTCACACCCAGAGAGGAAGCACAGACAGGAAAAACTTGAGGATCTTGGTGGTCTCTGGGCAACTGAGCCACTGGCACAGAGGCTCCACTGCAGCCCAGATCCTGCTGCTCACCAGGAGCTCTGGCTGGCAGGGGATGGGGTGTCAGGGCCCCCGAGCCCCGGGCGTGCAGGAGGAGCTCAGCAGGATGCGGCAGGGCCTGGCTGCCACGCTGCGGGAGCAGCGCAGCTGGAAATGCAGCACATTCCCGCTGCTGCCTGTCCACCTCTGCCGGACACATCCTGCCCAGCGCTGCTGCCAGTGCTGCTCTCAGCCTGGGGCTGCTCACAGCTGTCCCCTGTCCCCTCCATCCAGGCTGGACACCACGGATGGAGAGGCCAGGAGGCAGTTCTAGGACAACTGTGCAGCACCCTGGGGATCTGTGGCTCAGCACCAGCTCTGATCCAGCCCGGTGCTGCTGGAAGTGCAGGATCACATCCACCCCAGAGCTTCATGCAGCTCAGCTCCTTCCCTTCCTGGCATTCCCTATTCCCAGCGCTTCCCTGGAGTCCCTGGGTGCCTGACCCAGCGTCCCTAGACAGACACTCATGCCCTGCAGGTCAAGGCTGGGAGAAAGCAAACCAGCTTTTCAGGCTGGTCTTTATCCCGAGGAGAAAAGCAGCATCAGCTCTGCCAGAGCTGGAGGACATTCCCAACCCCGGCTCTGTAAATACAGCTCAGCACAGCTCCCTGGATGAACAACCCCAAAACCACGACTCCCTGGGCCATTCCCAGTTTCTCACAAGGTGTTTGCTCCCTCAGCCAAGCAGCCCAGCACGTCTGAGGGAACTGGGGACTTCCAAAGGGATCTCTTGCACCGGCTGCCACTGCCCTGCGAGGAGCGCGGGACACAGCACGGGATGCAGGATGCAGCGTGGGATGGGTGTGGGATTGGTGTGGGATGCAGGATGCAGCGTGGGATGGGTGTGGGATTGGTGTGGGATGCAGGATGCAGCGTGGGATGGGTGTGGGATGCAGGATGCAACGTGGGATGCACTGCAGGATGCGATGCACGATGCAGCATGGGATGTGCTGTGGGATGCAGGATGCAATGCCGCATGCAACAGTGGATGCAACACAAGTTGTGGTGCAGCATGGATGCGACGTGGGATGCCATGCCCATGGGGACTTCCCCAAAGCTGTGGCACGTCCTGGCTCGTGTCACTCTGTCCCGCAAGGCCACCATCCCCCTGCTGCTCCCTGTCCAGCCCGGGAGCCCTCCACGTCCCCTCCCTGCCAAGTCCCCTCTGGCCCAGGTGGGCAAAGAGGAGCTGGGGGGCTCCGGCTCTGGGGGGGCTGAGCTGTGGGAGTGGGAGGCACCCACTGTTACCAGGACAACCGGGTGCTCTCTGGAGCTGCTTGTTGCTGCTGCTGCATCCCTGCAAACCTCCCCCGACACCGCGGGAGCGCCGCTGCCACCAAATCCTCAACCAGGGGGATGCTCATCTCCCCCCCCCCAGGCACAGCTTGGAAAAGCACTGGAGACCCCCCCCCAGGGTGTCCAGGGTGAGGGCTCTGAGTCCCCATCCTCCTCCTCACCCCCATGAGCTGCTGGGATGTGGGAAAACACCGATCGGGGCCTCTCCGCAGCCCGAAGGATTCGGGGGCTGGGCTCAGCCGAGCTCCTCGCAGGGTGTAATTAGAGCAGCGCGCGGAGGTGGTGACACCGGGGCTTTATGGCTCGCTGGGAATCAGAGCCGTCCATTAAGGCCATAATAACCCGCCAGGCTGACACGAGGTCCCCGGTGCCACCACTGTCATTAGCGGCCTCCAGCGCCGCAGGGACCGGGCACACCGGGACAGCCAAGCACCGGCCGAGCCTCCCCCCGCGCCGGGCAGGGGCTCCCCAGGCACCCGGCGCTGCTGCTTCCAGCACAGAGCTCTCGTTTCCCCTTCATTTGGCACAGAAATCAGGGCCAGGGAGAGTCACCGAGGTGGCAGCTGCTCTGTGCCCGGTGAGGATTCAGGGAAGAGTTGCGCTCCCGGCCGCGGGGGTGGGGATGCTCATCCCGCCCCCGCTGGGCTCCATCCCCAGGGATTGTCTCCCCTGAGCAGGGCAGGGAGCGGTGGCTTTTCAGAAAGGTTTATCAGGAGCACCTCAGCTGGAAGAAGGGGCGAGGAGGGAGGGGACGCAGCCCCCGAGCAGCCGGTAACGACAGCCGCTTGTCGGAATCGCTTCCCGTAAACTTGGCGGCGAATTGCTCCAGCGGGAAAACAAAACCAGCCGTAAACAGGGGAGTTTGGGGATGCAGGATAATCTAATCCGCTCTGATGGGAGCCCTCACCGCGATGGAGGGACCCGCCCTGCCCAGGGACCCTCACGTGGAGTTTTCTCCCGCTGGTGTCCAGGGAGAAAAGCCCAGGAAAGACGAGCGAGGTGATGAGAAGCAGAGGAAGGACAAGCCATGGAATGAATTTCACTCTGTGCTTTGTTCTGGACTGAGGGCACAGCCAAAAGCCCTTCCCAAGTGGCTCCCGGGCCTCTGGATGTGTTGCTGTGCCCAGGGAGATGGATTTCAGCTCAGCATCCCCATCTTGGTCTTCCCAGGCTCTTCGTGCAGTCAGGGGTGGATCAGGGCTGGTCCTTGCCCATCTGTGCCAGGTGATGCTGTGGCACAGGGCAGGGCACCAGGACGGAACCGAGGTGCCAGGCTGGGCACTCTGGGGAGAGTTTTTGGCAGAAAATTTGAGGAATTTCTGCCAGACAAGGTGCTGACCTCCTTGCTGGGCCTGTAGGACTGAGAGATGAGCACAACACCAGTGGGACAACCGTGGGATTTTCACCTCCAGCTGCATCCTGGGAGATCTTCCCTGATCCAGAGCAGCCTGGCAAGGAGCAATCTCACCCTCAGCCCCTTTTGCACTGGAGCCATCTCACTGCCCAGCCCGGCAGCAGTGGCCAGATCACGCCTGCATTCGAGCAGCCGCTCCAGAAGCGAGCGAGGAACTTTGCATAAATATTCATGGCGATTAATAAACATGAGGGCTGCAGAAAGCCCGGCTGCAGCGGCAGCGGGGCGGCAGCGGCTGCTCAGCCTGGCAGGAAGGAGCTCAACCCCGACACCTGATGGGTTTTGCACAGCAGGAAAGCCCAGAGGTTGGATGTTGGGAAACCGCTCAGCCACGTCCTTTGTCCCCTTGTTAGCGAGGAGGTGGCATCTCCCCAGGGGGCTGGAGCCTGGTAAGGCCTAAACGGGGACACTGGGAGCCAAGGGAAGCTGCCCTGGTCACCTTTGCACCCCCTGTGACAACCCTACAGAGGCACAGGGACTCCAGCCAGACCCGGTCCCCTTTGGGTGTGGCTGCACTGGGATGGGGGATCTGGAATAGCCAACCCCCCCCCCCCCCGTGGCTCCAGAGGGGACATTCAGAGCCAGCTTTGAGCAGTGCCAATCCTGCACAAAGCCGTGGCACTGAGGATAGGGATGTGCCCAGCACTGGTGACAGCCCCACAGTGCTGGTGACAGCTGGCACTGAGGCTGTGGTGCCAGCGCTCTCCGCCCCGGAGCGGGCAGGGGGGTGGATCCAGGTATTCCCAGCTCCTGTGGGGGAAACTGAGGCAAAGGGGCAGCGCCAGGGCTGTGGGAGGTGGCAGCGGCAGAGCTCAGAGCCGGCGGGGCCAGGTGACGCGTGGTGACACCTGCGGGACGCTGCCTTTGTCACTCCGCCAGCAACCCGGGGCATAAACAAGTGCCTGACATTTCCACACGGCCGCCAGGCCCTCGGATTAAAGCAGAACATAATTAGCAAATTAATCAGCAGACAATAGCCGGGGATCTGAGGCTGCCGAGCTGTCACCGGCTCCACGCGGAGCTGACCCCGGGCATGTTCGGGGCCAGCGAGACGGGGATGGCCACGACTTGGTGTCCCCGTGTCCCTTCCCTTGGATTTTCCAATCGGGGCAGGGGTTGACCGGGATTCCCTGTCCCGTCAGGAGCCTGGGAATGAATTTCCAAAGGGCAGCACCTTCGTGCGGCTCAGCGGGACACCCAGAAGCCGAGGAGCGGGGGGAATTTGCATTCCGCTTATTAGCCACCCTGCAAACACGGGCGAACCTCGTTCAAACACATTTGGGTGATAAAATGATATTGACTCTGAGTAATTAAAAATCATTTCCATATTCAAATACGCCTGATTGAGGAGAAATAGCTTCCCTTTAATTGCCTGGAGGGGAGAGGAGCAACTTTCGGAGCGTGCAGCCCCGGTAAATGCATCTTCGCTTGGCAGCGTGCGAATGGCCCGGGGAGGAGGAGGAGGAGGGGAGGAGGAGGAAGAGGAGGAGGAGGAGGAGGCACGAAGGGAGCACACGGAGGGTGAAGGTGTGACCCTGCCACTCTCGAGAGGCTCTTCCCTCTCTGGTCCCCAAGGATCAATCCCGGAACAAGGCACTCCTTCCTCCCCCTCATCTAGGGGTATTCCCAGGAAAATGCCCCCGCGGCAGCAGGAATCCGGGCTCTGGGATTGCAGGAACAGCCCCCAAAAATCCTTGCGCCTCAGGAGGGGATCCTCTGGGTCATCCTGGTCACGTCGGGGACATGCCAGCACCGCTGGGGACAGCCCCAAATCCCCCCTTCCAACCCCCCCCGACCTGCCACCAGCAGCTCCCCGAGCGCCACCACACTGTCACCGTCACGGTGTCCCCGCAGCAGCGCTGGGACAGCAAGGCCGCCGGGGGGTAGGGCTCTCCCAGCTGCCTCCTGGAGCCCCTCCAGCGCTTCCCTGCGGGATTTTGGGCTCTGCTTGGTTTCCTAGGGAAACCGGGCTGCAGCTCGGCTCAGCCCCCGCGCACGGGGGTGTGCAGGGGAAATGTGGGTGTGCAGGGGGGGATGTGGGTGCCCCGCACCCTCTGTCTCTTCTCCCAGCTCTCCCTGGAGCCTCCCAAACCCCCAAGGAAGGGATTGGAGCAGAGTCCCCTCTCCCAGGTGCCCCCTGAGCAGGAATTCCTGGGAACAATGCAGGCTCTGCCTCCCAGAGGATGCTCTGGAGTGCAGGGGAAATGTGGGTGTGCAGGGGGGGCCATGGGTGTGCCGGGGGGGATGTGGGTGCCCCACACCCTCTGTCTCCTCTCCCAGCTCTCCCTGGATCCTCCCAAACCCCCCAGGAAGGGATTGGAGCAGAGATCCCAACTCCTGGGTGTCCCCTGAGCAAGGATCCCTGGGGACAATGCAGGTCCTGCATCCCTGAGGATGCTCCCGTGTGCAGGGGAAATGTGGGTGTGCAGGGAAAGATGTGGGTGCACTGCACCCCCTCCCAGCTCTGGGATCCTCCCAAACCACCCAGGAAGGGACTGAAGCAGAGTCCCCACTCCTGTGTGTGCCCTGAGAATGATACAGGTCCCGAATCCCTGAGGATGCTCCAAGGAGCAGGGGGGCCCTGGCTGTGCAGGGAGGGATGTGCCTGCCCTGCAGCCTCTGTCACCTATCCCAGGCCTAACAGGAGGGGAGAACCCCTAGGCTGGGGTTACACCTAGGGTCAGGATTTTGAAACCACAAAGCCCAGAGCTCCAGGCACACTGCAGCTAAAAAAGGCATCCCAGGGGAACACGAAACTGCCACAACATGGCTGCTTCCACAGCCTCTTCCTTGAAACCAAGCCTGGAGTCTCCCAGGCCCCCAGGGAAAAGACTGGAGCAGAATCCCCGCTCCCGGGTGTCCCCTGAGCAGGGATCCCTGCGGACAATGCATCCCTGAGGATGCTCCGGTGCCACTGGCTGGCCTGGCCTTGCTGGCGCTGGGAGAAGGGCAGGAGGGGGCTGTGCCTGGTCTGGCCCCTCGGGCACGGCCGTTTTCACGCTCCATTGTCCCTGGAACAGGTCGCAAAGTGCCCCCGCTTTGCTCCCATCGATCCATCCATCCCCTGGGGCCCAGAGCCAGCACTCACTCCCTTGGGACAGGGACTGCTCTGTGACCCCATTTTGGAAGTGTTGTTTATTGTCTAAACCATATTTAAATGCCCTAAAAACCCATCCAGGAGAGCCCTTTGTACTCCCACAGCTCCAGGAATCCACAGGGAGAATCGGGATAACTCCCAGGAATCGCCAATTCCTTCCAGCTCTCTCATCCACAATCCCAGATATCCATCCAGGCACCCCACACCGGGATCCCAGTGGGAATGGGGTCACACCCACAGGACCCCCCATCCCGCGGCCATCCCCTCTCCCAGGCTGCCCCTGCTCAGCAGGGCCAAGCACGGGATAGAAAGCTGGAGCTGGATGGGAATTAAAGCGCCATAATTAAAGGAAAAATTTTCCAGCATGCTGAAGACAGAAGAGGATCATTGTGTTTGCCTCCCACATCCCAGATGGATGCAGACAACGCCGGGGAGCGCGTGGAGAGGAGGAGAGGAAGGGTGTGAGTGAGACCAGGACGTGTGTGAGCAGAAATTGAATTTTTATCAGTTCCTATGTAGATTGTGTTTATTCATCTGTCTCCTCTCCATCTCCCCCTGCATCTCCTTATTTCTTTGACAAAATTACTTTCCTCCTTTGGCCTAATTTTGTTTGTACAGAGAGCAGCTGCTTCCTCCCGTTCCGGCAGAAGAAATATCCCGGTAAATGAGGTGTTCCATATCCCTGGCACAGGTTGGAGCAGCTCCCCAGAGCCCCTGGCTCCTGCAGGGCCACAGCTCCATCCCAAAAATCCCCTCCTGCTGCTTCCCCAGGTTCCTGCCACCTGTGCCAGGGAAGCCTTGGGGTGGCAGAGGGTGGTGAGATGTCCCCAAGTTGTCCCAGGTCCCCAGGTGTCACCATCCTGCTGGGCAGGGGGTGCTGCATCCATAGGGAAGCTCTGCTGATCCATAGTGAGTGTCCTGCCATGGGGGATTAATGGAGCTGGGATGATCAGGAATAAAAATAGGGGAATTTCCCCCCCCCCAAAAAAAGTTCCCGGCAGGACCTGTCACTTTCCCTCTCCCCAGCTGGGCTGGATTCTCTGGGAATCTTGAGGAGATTCCCACTGGATGCTCCCAAAAACCCGGAGCCCTGCAGGGAGGTGCCACCCCAAATCCCAGGGGTGATGCCTGGCTGCCACCAGGAAGAGCCACAGCGTCCCCTCCAGAGCAGGGACAACCCCACACCGAGCCGAGCGCGTTTCTCCCGTGCCCAACCCACCCCAAAAGCAGCCGGAAAAACCTTCCCGGACCCAGCCAGCGCCTCCAGGGCTTTGCCAAGGGGGTTTTTCCCAGGGAAACTGGGAAGAGGCGCCTCTGGAGCAGCTGCCTGCTCCACCCCAATCCCTTTGTGCTCCCTGGCATGAGGGAAACTCAAGGGCAGGGCGTGATGGATTTTCCCCCAGGGCCCGCCATTAAAAATGTATGGAATTACTCATGCAAAGCCCCGCTCCACACGGGGCTTTGGTGAGGACATCAAAACGGCGGCGCTGCTTGTCCTTTGTCACTCACTTCCCCTCCTCTCGGAGTTTATCATCGGTAAGGGGATCCTGGTTTTTGCCCGAGCTCTCCCAGGTCCCACCCGGGCCTTGGGGAGGCGCTTTTTGGGGAAGCAGGGGAGGGTTGGGATGCTCAGAACTCTCAACGCCACGGTCCCCATCCCCTGCCAGCTCCCTGCCCGTCTGGGGTGAGGCCAGGAGAGGATTGGGATGCTCAGGTGGCTCAGGATCACAGTGCCCATCAACTCCCAGATCCCTTCCCTTCTCTTAATGGGCGAAAATCCACTTGGAGTGAGGTCAGGAGAGGATTGGGATGCTCAGGATCACAGTGCCCATCCTCTCTCAGATCTCTTCCCACATCTGCAGGGGGTCAAAGCCTACAAGGAGAGGATTGGGATGCTCAGGATCAGAGTCCTCATTTCCTCCCAGCTCCCTTCCCTCCTCTTCTGGGGCAAAGCCCACCTGGAGTGAGGCCAGGAGAGGATTGGGATGCTCAGGGTGCTCAGGATCACAGTGCCCATCCTCTCCCAGATCTATTCCCGCATCTGAAGGGGGTCAAATCCCACAAGGAGAGGATTGGGATGCTCAGGGTGCTCAGGATCACAGTGCTCATCCTCTCCCAGATCCCTTCCCGCATCTGAAGGGGGTCAAATCCCACAAGGAGAGGGTTGGGGTGCTCCTGCCAGCTCCCTTTCCTCCTCTTATGGGGGGAAAATCCACCTGGAGTGAGGATTGGGATGCCCAGCTCAGAGCAGGGCGGTGCCACCGAGCAGCACCCACAGCTCGGTGCCCTCGGTGCCCTCGGGGGTGTCACCAGCTGCCACCAAGGCTGGGCCAGGCTCGGATCCCGGCGGGAGCGCGCTCCGGTCCCGCAGGCACGACACGTTCCGCAACATTGCCCGGTAATTGCGGCTCCCGAAAAAGCAATTACGGCGCCGGCAGCCCCGCGGTGGCGGAGGCGGCGCGTTATTTATTCACCCGGCCGCAGACGAGGTGGCGGCCCTGGAATGCTGCTGGCACCGGGGACAGGGCGCTTAACCCCCCATCAGGTGGCCGTGACGGTGACACTTGGCACAGGGGCCGGGACATCAAATTCCGCTGGCTGTGCCTCAGTTTCCCTTTCCTTGCTGCTCCTTTCCTTCCCTTCCCAGCTTCTGGCGCCTCCCTGGATGCAAATCTCGAGGAGAAAAAAGTTCCGGCCGTTCCTGAAGTCATCCTGTGGATTTTCCATTGGCTGGGGACAGCAGTGGGGTCTGTCCTCCTCACTCAACCCCAAACAGGAGGGGATAATCCCAAATATGGGGGTGTAACCCCTGGATTAACCCCAAATAAGGGAGTTTAACCCCAAATATGGAGTTGTAACCCCTGGGCTAACCCCAAATAAGGGAGTTTAACCCCAAATATGGAGTTGTAACCCCTGAGTTAATTCCAAATATGGAGTTTAAACCGCTCGGTTAACCCCAAATATGGGGGGTTAACCCCAAATATGGGGTTTTTCCCCTGGGTTAACCCCAAATAGAGAGATTTTAACCCCAAACAGAGGTGGTTTCACCCCTGACAGAGCAATTGAAGCCCCTGCCCGGCTGAGGCGCTGCCCCATCGCTCCCACCAGCCACACGAACTTTTCCTGCCGGTGACAAAGCACCGTCTGGGCTTTGAGACAGCGAAGGAGGGGAAAAAAACACGGAGAAAAACCGGCAAAACAAGGCAAACCCCAGCACTTCCCTGCAGGAATGCGGTGTCGGAGTGAGAGATGTCACTTGGCCCCGGCAGGGTTTGCTCATTTTGACTTCTGCAGTCAGGGCAAATCCAAACATTCCGCAGCCCCTGGAACCCCCGGGTGGGAATGGGAGGGGCCTGGAGGAGTTTGGGAAGGAGGGAAAAATCTCGGATCTCCCTCCATCAACATTCCAAACCTACAGGAGGAGGCACAGGATGAGATTCCAGCTCAGAGGGGTTTGGGGGACACCGTGGGAGGGCAGTGGCAAATCCCATCCCACACTGGGACCAGGAAAAGCTCATTGATCCACTGGGACAGAGGCAGAAAAGGGTCGGTTTGGTGGGTTTTGGGTTTTTTTTCCCAACTGATGGAGCAGTTTTGAAACCCTCTCTGCAGTGAGACACGATGGAGGTGACACGTCAAGTCACCCAAGCGTGGCTGGCAGCACTGGCAGCTCACCCGGGCAGAAAACCGGGTGGCACTGGGGGCACTCAGCCTTCCCCATCACCCCCTGCATCCCATCCCTTCCCTCCATCCCAATTCCCCCATTCCAGGTGGCACTGGGGACACTTCCCTGCATACCATCCCTTTCCCTCCATCCCAATTTCCCCATTCCAGGTGGCACTGAGGACATGTCCCTGCATCCCATCCCTTTCCCTCCATCCCAATTCTCCCATTCTGGGTGGCACTGGTGGCATTGGGGACACTGGGGACACTTCCCTGCATCCCATCCCTTTCCCTTCATCCCAATTCTCCCATTCCAGGTGGCACTGGTGGCACTGGGGACACTTCCCTGCATCCCACCCCCTTCCCTCCATCCCAATTCCCCCATTCTGGGTGACACTGGTGGCACTGGTGGCACTGAGGACACTTCCCTGCATCCCATCCCCTTCCCTCCATCCCAATTCCCCCATTCTGGGTGGCACTGGGGACACTGGGGACACTTCCCTGCATCCCATCCCCTTCCCTCCACCCCAATTCTCCCATTCCAGGTGGCACTGGGGACACTGGGGACACTTCCCTGCATCCCATCCCTTTCCCTTCATCCCAATTCCCCCATTCCAGGTGGCACTGGTGGCACTGGGGACACTTCTCTGCATCCCACCCCCTTCCCTCCACCCCAATTCCCCCATTCCCAGGAGAGCCACTTCCTCCTAAGGGAACAACTCAGGCCTCCACCCCAGCACAGGGAGGGGACACCCCGGGCACGGTGGGGTCAGGGTGGCACCGCTGGCCTCGGAGCTGGCCCGGGGCGAAGCAGAGCACGCAATTAGTAAATTAATTATCGAGCGTTAAGGGAGATTTCATAGCTCGGAGCTGTCACATCACCAGTGTTTTGTCAAGCAAGATGACGACTGGTGGAATTATTGCTGCGGTGCTGGGGCTGGGGAAGAAAGAGGAGAGAGAGAGACTTGCAGGGAGAGGGGAGGATAAAAATATAAAGGGAAGAGATAGGGAAGAACAAGATAAGTGGGTTTTGTTGCTAATGGAAGCTGGCACAGGGACAGAATCGCAACTATTAGAAGACAACACACTACACTACGAGTGGCTCTGAATGATCCTCTTAATTAACCACGAGCACAAAAGGAGCCCCTGCCCACCTCCAAACCCGGCGGCGCTGCTGGAAGAGCAGCCACGGCTCCGTGAGGACGCCCACGGATCCAGGCCGTGCCCAGCGGTGACACAAAAAGAGCTGGAGACGAGAAGGGAGAGCAGGGAATGCTCAGACCCAATGGGGACACCAAAAAGAGCACGCGGAGCTCCCTGTCCCCTCCTGCCGCCTCGCAGAGGGACACCGTGCGGGGCTGGCAGCGATGGCAGCGCTGCTAAAGGGACACGATTCGCCTTCCCCACCCGCCCCGGTGCCTCTCCATCTTCCAGGGCCAGATTTAAGCTGCGTATCCAGCGCGATGTAAAAATAACACCCCGCCCTCCCACTTGGGAAATTGATTCCTTCGCTTCCCACCCGGCTCCGGCTTTAAATATCCCCATTTACATGCAGATTGTGCTGCCGCCCTGCACCGCCTGGTGCCGAGCCCGGGGGTGGCTGCGGGGCCGTGCTGGGACCTCATCCTGCCGCTCCACCCCGTCCCGAGGCAGCCACGGAGCGCCCGGAGGTCGCCGAGGCTCCTTGCCAAGCTGGGAGGTGACACAGAACGGTGGCACTGCCAGGGAGTGCCACCCTGCCCGCGAAGGGAGCCGCTTTTGGGTCTCATCCCAAATCCCACCCCTCCATGCCGGCTGCTCCCCATCCCCAGCACGAGGAGCAGCAGATGCCAGGGATGGGGGGGATGAGGAGGACGTGGGCAGCCGTGGCTGCGCCCTACTTTTCCAGGGCAAAATCTGGAGAGGGGAAGCGGAGCTGTCGTGTGAGCAAACCCAGCATCTGCGCCGGCTGGCAGAGCTCACACCCACGGCCCCGAGCCCTGCCAGCCTCCCCAGCGCGACCCACGGCCACAAACCAGGCCGGGGGAAGGGGAACGGGAGGTTTTGACGGGAATTTAGGGCTCTGCCGGGTCTCAGGGAGGGGATAACGCCCCTGGAGCCGGGGATGTGGGACTGGAGCGGGGCTGGGATCGGCGCTGGCCGCGTGTTGTAACTTCTGAGGGGAGGGAGGGGAAGGATGGGTTTGAAGAAGCCGCCGCAGGGCTCCCAGAGGGATCTTTGCCAGCTTCTCAAAGTGCTTAATTCCTTCCCCTTAATTCCTTCCCCTCGGCAGCCGCGGGAGATTCATGGCAGCGCTCCCGAGTTATCCCTCCCTCGTCGTGTGAGGAGGGATCGAGGGAGCTGCGAAGCTTCTGCCTCCACCAAAATCCAACCCCTGCCTCGGGGCAGAGCCTGATCCCCACCAAATTCCTGCCGGGAAGATGCTGAGTGCAGAGCCTGATGCCCCCCCAAAATTCCTGCCGGGAAGATGCTGAGTGCAGAGCCTCCCCCAGCGTGGAATGCCCAGTTCCCCCCGGGGTGACCAAAGGGAGCTGGTGATGGTGCTTGGCCAAATTTGGGTGGAAAACCCCAGGATTTAGAGGAGCTTCTGGGAAAAGGGTCATGGATGCCGAGGGGAGTTCACAAATCCATCCCACCCCCGGGCAAAGCTCCGTGTCCCTGCATTCCCTGATCCCAAACGCCTCCCCGGGCTGAGGTTGGCAGGAAAATCATCATTGCTGCTGAAAGGAAGGAGGCAACAGGGCGAGCACAAACAGCATTTACATATCCTTAATTCTATTTTAGCACCTCCCGGGCTATTTCTGTCGCGGCAGAAACACAACAGGAGTGCAAGGCCAGAGAAAGGGCAAGGAACAGCTCGGAATGTGGGACAGAGGGAGGAAAATAAACCCCGGGCACGGGAATGGCTGAGCTCTGTCCTGCTTTGTCACATCCCCTGGCTGTGCCCGTGGCTCTGGTTTGCTCCTCAGCTGGGCGGGACAAAGGGACACAAATGCCACCAAACACCCGAGTCCCGAGTCCCGTGGGCGGTGTGGGAGTGAGGAGGGGACAGTCAGCACATCCCGGCTTTCCCTCGCTGCCTGCCTGGGAAAAGCAGAGCTGGGGGGACATTCCCGGAGCCGGAGGGGACAGGCCAGGCCCGGCTCCGCAGCATCCTCGCCTGTTGCCAGGACAACGGGATGTGATGGAGCCACCTCCCTCCAGCAGGGCCGGCTCCGGGATGTTGGGATGTGGGAGCCGCAGCAGGCGGCGGGTTTGGGGTGCTGGGGGAGCCCCCCAAGTCTCAGGTCCGTAGGAGAACCCCCCAAGTGCCACCTGCACCCAGCGGGCAGGGACAGGGACGCGGGCACGGGGCACAGCGGGGGAAGAGCGGGATGGAACCCGCCGGGACAACCTCAGATCCCGCAGGATCAGACAAGGCACAGCCCCGGGGCGCCGCTGCCACATCGCAGCGCCTCTGCCCCTGCACCCGCGCAGGGCAGGGCCCAGGGGCGGGCACAGGGTCCCCTGAGCCCCGCGGACTCCCAGAGCCCCGGGCGGAGGGGCTGGCAACGCCCCGAGGCTCCGGAGCGGCCATAAAGGTGCAGCAGCTTCGCGTCTTTGCTGTTGGTGCCATGGCAACCTTTCCCACTTGGCTTAATTACAGAGCCGGCTGTGCCTCCGCGGGGGGGCCGGGGTCTGCTCCATCCCTGCTCCTTCCTTGCTCCATCCCTGCACCATCCCTGCTCCATCCCTGCTCCCTCCCTGCTCCTTCCCTGCTCCATCCCTGCTCCATCCCTGCTCCTTCCCTGCTCCATCCCTGCACCATCCCTGCTCCATCCCTGCTCCTTCCCTGCTCCATCCCTGCTCCATCCCTGCACCATCCCTGCTCCATCCCTGCTCCTTCCCTGATCCATCCCTGCTCCTTCCCTGCTCCATCCCTGCTCCTTCCCTGCTCCATCCCTGCTCCATCCCTGCTCCTTCCCTGCTCCATCCCTGCTCCATCCCTGATCCATCCCTGCTCCATCCCTGCACCATCCCTGCTCCATCCCTGCTCCTTCACTGCTCCATCCCTGCTCCTTCCCTGCTCCCCAAGA
>JAYDZK010000086.1:4421251-4433602 GCA_034509185.1 Euphonia xanthogaster
GGTTTTTTATCATGGGTTTTACCCTGTTTTTATCAGTGGTTCTACCCTATATAAAACTCCTTTTATGAGGGTTTTACTCTATTTTTATCAGGGGTTTTCTCAGGGTTTTACCCCATTTTTATCAGGGGTTTTACCCTATAAAACCCCTTTTCTCAGGGTTTTACTCTATTTTTATCAGGGGTTTTACCCCATTTTTATCAGGGGCTTTACCCTATAAAACCCCATTTCTCGGGGTTTTACCCCATTTTTGTCAGGGGTTTTACCCTATAAAACCCCATTTCTCGGGGTTTTATCAGGGGTTTTACCCCATTTTTATCAGGGTTTTTTTTTATAGGTCCTGCCTCCAACCCCAATGGCTCCAGCATCAGGAGAGCCCCTTGATCCCAAACATCCTGATGGAAAGGGATCCCAAAGGAAGGGACCTGGTGACAAATCCTGTCACCCTGGCCACGCCCGGGGGACAGCAGCGATGTCCAGGTGCTGAGCATGAATCCCCTCAACCACCAGGGGACCCCCCAAAAAAAACCCCTTTGCCCCCTCCTCAGTCCAGCTGCATCATTGAGAGAACCCCCAAACCCCCCAAAAACTCCCAAAACTCCCCAAAAAAAACCCAAACCCCCCTTCCCCAGCCACCTCCTCCTTTCATCTTCCCCTCAGCTGAACTTTCCTTCCTTCTAATCAAGGCCCTGCCATTAATGATGCATCAAATTACCCCTGATTAAAAGAACCTTTCCCGGCAGCAGCAGCGGCTTGGGGGGGGGTTGGGGGTGAGGAGCTTTTTAAAAAAGTTTTTTTTTTTTAAGTTAGTTTTGGTGTGTTTTTCAAAGTTAAAAAAAAAAGTAAATAAATCCCACATTTTCCCACACAAATCTGGGGGTTGAATCCACCCCCCAAATCCCACATTTCCCCCATCAAATTTGAATTTTGGATCCACCCCCCAAATCCCACATTTCCCCCATCAAATTTGAATTTTGGATCCACCCCCCAAATCCCACATTTCCACCATCAAATTTGGGGTTTGGATCCACCAAAACACAGATTCAGCCCAAATCCCACATTTTCCCACCCAAATTTGGGGGTTGGATCCACCCCAAACCCCACATTTCCCCACTCAGGGATGGGAAAAGGGGAGGATGGAGAATTCCCGTCCCCTCCTCTCCCGGGGGTTTCACTGGGGGAAGGATTTGGGATAATCCAGGCTGGAGGGAACTGCCTGGGGCAGAATTAATGGGATTTTTATCCCCATTAAGCACCAGGGCTGGCAGGAATTAATTCACTTCCAGCAGTGGGAGATGAAAATTCCCCCATTTTTCAGGGGAAATCCGCTCCGCATGAAGAGGCCGGAGAAAAATCGCTCTGGCCTTGATTAGAAATGAGCCCAGCTTTGTTAAACTGAGCCTAATTTATCTCTCCCTTCCTGCCGGAGTGCCTGGTGGGAATCCCGGGGACTCTGGGGCTTTGGGATCAGGCTCTGGAGATTTTGGGATCAGGTTCTGGAGATCCCAGGGTTTTGGGATCAGGCTTTGGAGATTTTAGGATCAGGCTCCAGGGATCCTGGGATTTTGGGATCAGGTTCTGGAGATCCCAGGGTTTTGGGATCAGGCTTTGGAGATTTTAGGATAGGGCTCTGGGGATCCTGGCATTTTGGGATCAGGCTCTGGGGGCACTGAAATTTTGGCAGGGGTGGCACGGGATGAGCTTTGTGTCCCTTCCCAGCCCGGCCATTCCACGATTCCCCTCCTGATTGCTCCCTCCATCTTCCCCTGCCCGTTAATTGCTCCCTCCTCCGTTCCCTGCCCTCCTCCAAGCTCCCCTCTCCTGCTGCAGGTGCCGGCTCTATTATTAACTTTTCCCATGGATCCAGGAGTTTGTTTTCCTTGCTCCTGATGGATTTTTAATTGGCCAGAGCCCGCCAGGGTGGCGGGGCCGTTCCGCAGGAATCCGATGCAAATGGGATTTTCGCATTCCTCGGCTCCCTCGGCCGCTGCCAAATGTTTTAAATAAATAAACGCGATGGCGTCAGTGGAGAGCAGCGGGAGGCTCGCAGGTGCGCTGCAGCCCCAGCGCCGGCTCTGCCACAGCCCAAACACGGCGGGATGAGCCCGAGCCCGAGCCTAGAAAAGCCGGGAATGAGGGGATTTGTCGGGAGCATCGCTGGGAAAGCAGCGGCTTAATAAAGCTCTGCATTAATGGCCCGCAATGCAGGCGCTAATTAATGGATGCTGTTCCCATCTCCCACCTCCATCCCGGATTTTAACGCTTCCCGGGCTGTGCCCGGCCTCTCACGGAGATCCTAAATCCCAAATCCCGGCGCTGGAAGGTTGGTGCCGCCTTCTGCACCCCCCAAATCCCTGTGCCAGGACCCCAGATCCCCAAGCCAGGATTCCCCAAAGCCCCGCGCCAGGATCCTCCAAATCCCCGCAGGGGTGCCCGGGGCCGGGTGATTGACAGCTGTCACTCAAAGCCGTCTCTGGCCGCATCTTCCCGGCATTTGAATATTCATGGAATGTTTTCCCGCTGCTGCAGGACCCTCCTGTGGCCTCTCGCCATTAACTATTCAGGGAACACCAGGAAAAATGCAAATTCCAGCGGGTTTGGCCCGGGAATGGGCACCTCCAGGCCTGGCATCGGCCACCCCGACCCTCCCGTGCCATGCCAGATGCAGAAAGCGCTGGGAAAAGGAGGAAAAATTTGGATTTGTGCCTTCATCATCCCGGATTTTGGGGTCCCAGGGACACCGGGACACCCACGGTGTGACCTTGGGCACCAGGCTGGGCTCCCCAAGGCTTCGTTCCTATTCCTGCATCACAAATCAGGATTTTGTCCCTACTCCACAACCTGACCCCCCCCCCCCCTCAGGTTTCGTCCCTAATCCTGCACCGCAGATTGAGCTCCCCAAGGCTCCATCCCTAATCCTGCACCCCATCCTGATTTCCCCGGGATTTCATCCCTAATCCAGGGCCCCCTCCCGATCCCCCAGGGCTCCATCCCTATGGAACGAACCCTTCCCACGCTGGGATGTCCCAAAGGAACCCCGTGAATCCTCGGTGAATCCCCGGTGAATCCCTGCCGGCCCCGGGCTCCCCATCCCGAGGGGCACAGAGGGGTCGGGAGCAGAGGACGAGGAGGAGGAGGAGGAGGAGGAGGAGGCGGCATCCCGGCTCTTTCCCACGCTCCTCCCCGCTCTCACTTCCCGGCTCACCTTCCCTGGCACGTTCGATCCCGGAGAAGCCTCGGAGCGCTCCCTCCTCCCACCTCCCTCCCGGCTCCTCTCAGTTTAAACACACGGACGCGTGAAAAATAAATGTTGCTGAGGAAAGACAGCGGCAGAGGGCTGGGAAGCAATTAGCATCCAAAGAGGCGTAATTAGTGCTCAGAATGCGAGCGGCAGAGAAGAAATAAAGCAGCGCTCGGATGCAATCAGGGTCGTGCCTGAATTACAAACCGTTAACTGAATTGCTAATTAAGCGCAGGGTGTGAATCACGGCTTATTAAGGGCTCAGCGCGGGCTCTGCCAGCCGGGACCGCGACGGGACAGAGGGACCGTGATGGGACAATGGGGGGACAATGGGGGGACAATGATGGGACAATGAGGGGACAATGAGGGGACAAGGGACAGCGATGGGACAAGGGACAATGAGGGGACAATGGGGGGACAATGAGGGGATAATGAGGGGACAAGGGACCGTGATGGGACAGAGGGACAGTGATGGGACAAGGGACAGTGATGGGACAATATTGGGACGATATCGGGACAATGGTGGGACACTGATGGGACAAAGGACCCTGGTGGGATAAGGGGACCCTGGAGGGACAGAGGGACAATGATGGGACAAGAGGCCGAGGTGGGACAAAGGAACGTCACCCACATCCCCATCCCCTGCATCCCTGTGTCTGCAAACCCTGGCAGCTGCACCCCTCATTCCCATTCCCTGCGCCCCTGGGTCCCTGCACCCTCACCCCCCAGTTCCCAGCCCCATTCCCAGCCCAGCTCCAGCAGCCCCCCTCAGAGCAGGGAGCGCCCACACCCCAATCCAGGGATGGGAAGAGGATTAATTAATTAATTAATTAATTATTCCTGATTTATCCAACCCAGCCACGTCGCTCCAACCCTAACGAGCTTTGCCCTGGGGGAGCAGCTGCCCTTGGCCTCTTCCTCCTTTTCCTTCCCAACCTTTTCCTTTTTTCTCCCCGGGATCGTTTTTATCTTCCCCTTCCCTTTCCCCTTCCTGTTTTCCCCAGAGTTCCAGCACCACCTCCGTGTGTCGTTGCCAAGCTCCCCAAAATCCCTCCAGCTTTCCCACCTCCCTGCCGAGCTCCCAGGGATCCACCAGGACCCTGCTCCACCCGGGTGGGCTCCCCAAGGGCCGGGATCCCCCCAGATTTCCCGGGAATGAGGAACAGCTCCCGCTCACCAGCCCGGAGTGGGGATGAAAGGGAAGAGCTGCGCCGGGAAAGGTCCTGAGAGCACCGCGGCGATCAAAGGGAGCCTCATCCATTTTAATGAGCATTCCAGAGGGCTCCGAGAGAGGAAGGGGCTTGCCGGAGATCAAAGCCCTGCCTGAGGAGCTGGGGGGGCTCGCAGAGGGAGAGGAAGGGAGTGAGGGCTGGGAATAAAAAGATGGAGAGGCCGGAGGTGCGGATCCGAGGGATCCATGGAGCTTCCCGGTGCGCCGGGGGGACGCGGCCGAGGGTGGGCAGAGCCACCAGAGCAGCCAAGGAATGTCCCTGTCGCCAAATTCGGTGCCTTTCCCCTCCTGCCACTCCCAAATCTGGGAATAGAGGGCTCGGGATGGGCAGGGACACGGGCAGATGTCCCCACTTGTCACGCTGGCTGGGATGATCCCAGGAAGGGACAACCTAAAGTCCATCAGTGCTTCCCACAAATCCCCAAGATCCAGCGCCAAATCCCAGCTCGTGTGGGACACCAAAGCCAGGGGCAGGGCCTTGGGGACACTGCCCAGGCTGGGATTTCTGCACCAGCAGGAAAAAACTCCGTTGGGAACAGGAGGGAACGTGCAGCTCAGGGGAGAATCCGGGAGCAGATGAAGACGTGCAGCTCCAGAGCCTTCATCCCTCCCCAGCTCCCCGTGGATCCTTTGGAGATGAAATCCCTTCTTCTTTTATGAAGGATTCATCAAGTTTAGCTTGAAAGCACCGAGGAAGATTCCCTGTTTGGATAAGCCTCTGGCTTGTGCTGGATTCGTGTCCCGAGCTGGGAACTGGAGGAAGCTTGGGAACATCCTAACGAGGAGCTGTGAACAGAGCCAGGAGGAGAAGTGATCCCACTGCTTTTCCAGGGCCAGGAGCTCCAGGATGTCCAGCTCCAGGACAATTCCCTTTTCCTGACCCAGAGATGGGGCAACAGCTGCCTGGCAGGGAATCCTGGAGCCCTGCTGCCCCTGGGGGTGCAGGAAAATCCCAGGGAGCGCTGGAATGAGGAAAATTCCTCAAGCTCTTGTAACTTTGGGATTTTTTTTTTTCCTGAGGATGAATCCCAGCACTGCTGCAGGGCAGACACCTGGAGCTGCAGCAGCTCCACAGCCAAGGATTGCCATGGAATAAAGCAATTCCCAAATCCTGGCCTTTTCTGGGAACAGCCCAGCAGCAGCTCAATCCAGCAGGGAGGGAGAAGGAATAAACAGCCCCAGGGAAAGGTGGGAAATGCTGGAGAGGGGCTGGAAGAGCAGAAAAGGGGATGCCCCATACAGGGATCTGGTGTGTCCCTGCATGGGAATATCCCAGAGGATCTCTGGGAATTCCAGGGCTTCATGGTTTGGTTTGGAAAGGATCTTAAAACCCATCTCATTCCATGGGCAGGGACACCTCCCGCTGTCCCAGGCTGCTCCAAGCTGGCCTTGGACTCCTCCAGGGATGGGGCAGCCCCAGCTTTTCAGGAATTCCATTCCAGCCAGGAATTCCTCCCCAGTCTCCCCTTTCCCAGTTTGATGCCATTCCCTGGGTCCTGTCCCTCCATCCTTGCCCCCAGTCCCTCTCCAGCTCTCCCGGAGCCCTTCAGGCTCTGAGCTCTCCCTGGAGCCTTCTCCTCTCCATGTGAACATTCCCAGCTCTCCCAGTCTGGCTCCAGAGCAGCTCCTGGAGCATCCCCACGGCCTCCTCTGGATTTGCTCCAGGAATTCCGCATCCTCCTTACTCCAGGGAGGAACCAGCAGGATCCTCAAATTCCAGGGCTGTGCCCATCACCCCTGGCAGTGCTTCCTCCTCCTCCTCCTGCTGGATTTTCCGCATTCCGCTCGGATCCCGCCTCAGCGGCCGCCTGTGGATCCTGGAAAAATTAATCCCAAGTGCTGCGAGCGAGGCACGGCGCACTTGTAACTGCGGGCCGTTAATTAGGGCCCGGTAATTGGATACGGCGCTCCCTGTAAATCCAATTACCTGGGATTAGAGCCGTGCCGCGGCTCCGGCAGTGGGATGTGGCCACGCCAGCGTCCTTCCCATTCCTTAAACTTTATCCCTTTGCTGGAGAGGAAAGCTGGGAAGGTCTCCAGCTCCTTATCACAGCCCCAAAATCCTTCTCTCCATTCATTTTCTTCTGCTGGCATGAAGAAAAATGGGAAAGTCTCCAGCTCATTATTACAGCCCCAAATTCCCCCCAATCCTTCTCCCCCATCCCATTTTTCCTGCTGAGTTGGGAAAGGTCTCCAGCTCCTTATCACAACCCTAAAATCCTTCTCCCAATCCCTTCTCCAATCCCAAGGAGGCTGCCAGAGCTGCCCAGATCCATAAAGATTAAACAATATATATTAAAAAATATATATTTAACTACATGGAACAATCATCCCCTTTTATTATCCACAGATAAAACCTGGAATTGTTTCCCAAGGAGAATGAGGTAATTCTGGCTCTGTTTTTATGGAGTTTTGGGCTATAAAGTTGCCATTCTGGAGTCTCCTGGAAATTGGAAGGAAAGGGGAAAGGAAAGGGGAAAGGAAAGGGGAAAGGAAAGGGGAAAGGAAAGGGGAAAGGAAAAGGAAAAGGAAAAGGAAAAGGAAAAGGAAAAGGAAAAGGAAAAGGAAAAAGAAAGGGGAGGGAAGGAAAAGGAAAGGAAAAGATCACATCCTGCTGTGCTCATGCCTCTCCTCGGGCAGGCGGGGCCAGATCCGAGCCCCGGGGGAGCAGAGGGACGCTCAGCCGCCGTTCTGGAGCAGGCGCCGCGTTATCCCTGCCACGGATCCCCCTTGGGAATCCAAACTCCATCCTGGGATGCTCATCCCGCGTGCCGGAGCCCCCGAAGCCGCGGCGGTGCCGGGTGCCCGGCCGTGCCCAGGCTGCTGCTGCCCTCTGCCGCGGGGAAGCCGCTGCCAGGGAATTCTCTGCTCCTGCCGGGAAAGCCGCTGCCAGGGAATTCACTGCTCCTGCCGGGGAAGCCGCTGCTCTGGGAAAGGCTCCTGCCGGGACCCCGCTGCTGCGGGAACGCTGGGCGGGCTCCGCACCCCGAGCAGAGGTGCTCTGGATCCCAGGACAGGGATGCTGTGGGATCCGGGGTCGGGCTGTTCTGGGATCCTGGGTGAGGGATGCTCTGGAGTCCATGGGCAGGCTGCTCCCAATCCAGGGCAAGGATGCTCCCAGATCCAGGACAAGGATGCTCCTAATCCAGGACAAGGCTGCTCCCAATCCAGGACAAGGCTGCTCCCAGATCCAGGACAAGGATGCTCCCAATCCAGGACAAGGCTGCTCTGGATCTCAGGACAAGGCTGCTCTGGATCTCAGGACAAGGATGTTCTTGAGCCCAGGACAGGGGTGCCCTGCACTCCAGGGTCCAGGATGCTCTGGATCTCAGGATCAGAGATGCCTCAGACCCCAGGACAAGGCTGCTCTGGATCCCAGGACAAGGCTGCTCCCAATCCAGGACAAGGCTGCTCTGGATCCCAGGACAAGGCTGCTCCCCATCCCAGCCAGGGCTGTTTCCCAGCCCAGCACAGGGATGCTCTGCTGGAGCTGCAGGAGGGCTCCATGTCCTGGGAATCTCCCGGTCCCAGGAGAGGCAGAACTGGGGCACAGGGACACGGCAGAGGGTCGAGGCGGGACCACGAGAAAAGAGCTAAAACCCCGTGGGGGTGAGAAACTCCATCAGCTGAGCCCCCCTGGGAGGGGACGAGCCTCATTCCATGAGCGGGAAAAGGACAGCGGTCCCCACAGCAGGGGCAGGACCAGGACCAGTGACATCCCCATCCTCACACATCCCGAATTCCCTCTGCTCCCAACCCCATCCAGCCCCCACTGTGCCCATCCCCGCACGTCCCCCCAGGCCCTATTAACATAATTAATGAAGCCTGTGGATGATCTAATTATAAACGAGGCTGGATTTGATTTCCCCTTTTAATTAATTTGGATTGTTTACCCGGCACAGGGAATGCCTGCTGGGCGAAGGACACAGCCCGAGGGACAGGAGGGGACACTCTGGGGACACCAGCACAAGGGGGGGTGGCACAGCTGCCTTGGGGGACACGGAGGGGACATCAGCAAGAGCCCCAGGGAGGGATAAAAGGCACGGGAAAATCCCTTTGGAGAGAGGGATGGGGGTTTTTTTGGGAGGTGCCAATGGGAAGAGGAGGGCAGGGATGCAGGAAGGATTCAGGGATCGTCCCCTCCAGCCCTGCAAACATCCCTGGAAGTGTCCAGGGCTTGGAACAAGCTGGGATAGGGGAAGGTGTCCCTGCCCTGAGGCTGCCCACGCCCAGCAGCTGCCGGATTTTCCCTGGAATAATCCTGCCGAGATTTCCCTAATCCCTGAGTGACTCATCTGCCTGCCCCATCCCTGCCCTAATCACCACAGCCCTCCTCAGCCTCTGCTCTCTCCCTGCACCGCCCTGTTTTCCAGCAGAACATTCCAGAGTTTTCCTGCCTCTCCAGACCTGGGAACATTCCCTGTCTCCAATTATTACCTCCCCAAAAAAATCCTCATTTTCCAGCAGAACATTCCAGCCATTTTCCCGCTTCCCCAGATCTGGCAACACTCCCTACTCCCATTATCTCCCCAAAATCCCCATTTTCCAGCAGAAAACTCCAGAGTTTTCCTGCTTCTCCAAATCTGGAAACACTCCTTGCCTCCCATTATTGCCTCCCCAAAAAATCCCCATTTTTCAGCAGAACATTCCCAAGTTTTCCTGCTTTCCTAGATCTGTGAACATTCCCTGTCTCCCATTATCACTCCCTAAAAATCCCCATTTTCCTGCAGACCATTCCAGGAATTATTTCCCAGGCAGAAGCAGGAATTCATCTCCAAGCCAGATTTCCCTGGAGCTGAACCCCTCACAAAGCTCCAGCACGAAGCAAAACGTGGCCAAACTCCCAGGAGAAGCTGCTGGAGCCAAGAAATCCAAGAATCCAAGGAGAAGCAGATGTTCACAGGCAGAGCAGGGAATGCTTGCAGCAGGATGGGGAAACGAGGGGAAAATATCCTCAGTTTTTCCTGGTTTGGGGAAAACTTTCAAAGGGATGGGGTTGGAGTGTGGAATTGGGGAATGGAATGGGGAATTTGGGGTCAGAAATGGGAAATTGGGATCTGGAATGTGGAGCTGGGGAATGGGACGGGGAATTTGGGTCTGAAGTGTGGAATTTGGGTCTGGAATGGGAAATTAGGATCTGGAATATGGAATTGGGGTCTGGAATGTGGAACTAGGGAATGGGATGGGAAATTGGGGAATGGAACGTGGAATTGGGGAATGGAGTGGGAAATTGGGGTCTGGAATGTAAAATTTGGGTCTGGAATGTAAAATCCAGCATCTGGAACGTGGAATTTGGCTCTGGAAAGTGAAATTTGGGTCTGGAATACGGAATTAGGATGTGGAACTGGGGCCTGGCTAGGGAAGGGCCACTTCTGCAGGAGTTTTTGGTGGGAATAACTGGAGATTTAACACCCGATGGATCATCCTGCCCACAAAACCCAACCCAAGGGCTACAAATCGAGGACCACAGGGATTTGTTTTCCCAAAAGGCAGGGCTGAGCTGGCCGGGATGAATCCCAGCCTACCCCAGGCCCTGCCTCTTCCCCAGATCCTGCTCCCAAGATTCCCACCCTCATCCCTTCCCTGGGAAACCAGGTCACCATCTGCTCTGCCTCCAGCCCCTGGCTTGGTGACAGCTCCTGCCTCTGCAGGAGATCCAGGAGCTTTTCCCACATTCCCACTCCAGCCCTGACGATCAAGGACACGAGGGCAGGAATGCTGGCAGGCTGTGGAATAACCAGGAACATCCATCACACCCCTCAGGAGATTCCCAATTTCCAGCTCCTGGAGGAGTTTTCCTTGCTCTGATTCCCGGATTTATTTTCCATCTTCCACCCCACAGAGGAGAGCCCCCCAGCCCTTCCAAACTCTGCAGTTCCAGCCTCTGGAGGAAATCTTCCAGGAATTTTCCAGCCTTTTTAACAGGAGGAAAAGGCTGGAAAAGCGAGAGCCAGGGAAAAGCTGCTTCCCCTCTCAGGGAGCCTCCCGGGACTGGCTCCAACCCCGAGCAGCTCCAGGCTGGCTCCTTTCCATTTCCTGCTGCTTCCTGACAGACATTCCCAGGAAAAAAAAAAAGCTGTTCCTGGATGTTTTCCTGGCTCTGCAAGGCAGGTCTGGCTCTCCCTGAGCAGCTCCTGCCTCGTCCCCATCAGTGGCACTGAGAGTCCCACTCTCAGCAGGGATTTGGGATGGGATCCACTGGGATCCTGTCCTCATCCTCCCAGCTCCTCCTGGATTCCTGGAGCTGGCTCTGGCTCACAGGAGAATGTTTTAAAGAGCCGGGTTTGATCCCAAAGCTCCTCCCAGGAGCGGGGAAAAAATTCCCAAACCAAAAATCCCAAATATCAGCGAGGCGCAGGGGGTGCTGTGGGGTGGAGGAAGCACAGGGAGCCTCTTCCTCCCTGGATGGAGCAGGAACTGGGATTAGAACTGTGCTCCTGCAAGGTGTCCTTCAGCTGGAATCCTTCATCCCAGCTGGAACCCCCTTAATTCCTACTGGAACCCCTTTATCCCAGCAAGAACCCCTCTATTCCAGCTGGACCCCTTTTATTCCAGCTGGACCCCCTCCAATTCAGCTGGAATCCTTTATTCCAGCTGGAATGCTTCCTGGAACACCCTCATTCCAGATGGGATTCTTTTGTTTCCTGCTACAACCCCTCTATTCCACCTGGAACCCTTTTATTCCACTTGTAACTCCATTTATTCCAACTGGAACCCCATTATCCAACCTGGAACCCCTTAATTCCCCCCATAACCCCTTTATTCTTCCTGTATCCCCGTTATTCCCACCTTTAACCCCATTATCCCATCTGGAACCCCATTATTCCACCTGGAACCCTTATTCCACTTTTTAACCCCATTATTCCACCTGTATTCCCATTATTCCATTTTTTAACCCCATTATCCCACCTGGAACTGCCCCCCCATCCCAGGTGCCCCACAGGCAGCAGCTGTCCCCACTCCCCTCGAGGGTGACACTTCCCATCCATCCCTGCATCCCGCCGGTTGCCATGGCAACGCTTTGGGAAGCAGGGAGGTTCATTATCAGTTTCTCTATGGAATTTTAAAACAACCAAAAAAAACCTTGGATGAAATTTTGTTTTCTCCCCGCTGCCTGAAATGTCCCTGACCCTTCAGGGTCTGTGGATTACCCAAGGCCACTTCCCAAAGTGAATTTTCTGAGGGTATTATGGGAATTCTGAGGGATTATGGGAATCCCTGGGATCAGCTCATCCCAGCCTCGGGAATAAAGCACAGAGAGCTGGAAAAAAAAGCCCCTCTGGGCCATTCCCAAGGCTGGAGGAACGCGTGAATTGTTGTTAATTAAACGGCAACCAGCTGCTCCCAAGGGAGAAAAACTCCCCCGAGGAGGAGGGCTGGCCTGGGCTCGATCCCGCTGAGCGATTCCAGGGGGGATGCAGAGCTCCAGGATGAATCCCAGGAATGCAGAGCAGCAGGTGAATGAGTCAGGCAGAGGGAGGGATGTGAGAAAACCGGGAAGGAAACGCCAAACAAATGACAGATTCCCATTTCCCCTCCTGCTTTTTGTGGCTCTGCCAAGGCCCCTTCCCACACAGGCCAATCCCCCTCCTTCCCCTGGCATCCAGAGCTTTTCAGGATCCATTCCCACCCTGCTGACGTGTTCCCTGCAGGATGGGGCTCCAGGAACATTCCACAGCTTTTTAAAAGTCACTCAGGAAGCAGGAGCCGGGAGAAGGGGGGAGCTGGAGCATCACTGATCCCTCTCTCGCAGGGCAGGAGATTCCTAGAAACACCCACCAGCCTGGAAAGCCCATCCCGGGCAAAAAAAGTCCTGCCTGGAAAAGCAGGGAATCAAATCCCTCAGGAACTGGGATCTAAAGGATCATCCCATCCCAGCCCT
>JAYDZK010000086.1:4466390-4482761 GCA_034509185.1 Euphonia xanthogaster
CCCTCACAGCTCCCCCAGAGCTCCCTGTGTTCTCCTCAGAGCCCCCAGATTTCTCCCTCACAGCTCCCCCAGAGCTCGTGGCCCCCAATGTTCTCCTGCAGCCCCACCTGTGCTCCCACATTTCCCTTGTGCAGCCCCTGCTGCTCCCCCAGACCCCAAATTTTACACCCAAATTTCACTTTACAACCCCCGCATATTTCCAGTTTCCCTCCTGGAGCCTCGTGGCTCCTTCCTGCACCTCTCTGGACCCCAAATTCCCCCCGGGCTGTGCCCTCACAGCTTCCACTGCTCCTCCAGAGCCTCCTCGGAGCTCCCAGAGCTCCAAAACCATCCCAGCAGCTCCTAAAAACAGCAGCTCCCTCCAGATCCAGCTCCAGGACGGGGATTTTGGAGAACTCCCGAGCTCAGCATCAGCTTTAAAACTCCCTTGAGATCGGTTTCTAAACTTCCAGCACGCATTTTGTGGCTCCAGATGCAAATTCCAAAGCTGGAAATGATCCACGAGGAAAAGGAATGTGCCTGAGTTTCCCTCACAGCTCAGATTTCACTTGGAAATGGGGATTTTTAGCACTGGTGTGGATTCTCCTGAGGTTAACAGGATCCAGAGGAAGTTTGAAAAAGCTTGGGATGAGTTTTGTGTGTGGCAAACAAGCACTGGAAAAGCTGAATTTGGGCTGACCCCACTGACCTCAGTGCCATCAAAACATAAAACAACAAATACCCTAAAAATGTGTTGTTTCTTCCCATCTTAAAGAGCCAAAAATAAAATAATAATTTTAAAAAGCTGTAACCTTTAGTTCCAACAGAAAATGATACCAAAATATCCCAAATGTCTGAATTTTTGGGGCCACTTGTTGAGAATCTCTTAAGTCTGGAAAGCAGGGATGACACCACAGGGATGCAGATGGAATTCCTTGTAAAGTGATGAACTCCCAGCACCTCAGCAAGGCCGGAGCTCCCTGATTTTGCATCCTTGACCTGGGGAAATGTGGGAGACAGGTGGAGAAATTTTGGATGATCCTGGAGCGACGAGCTCCAAAAATCGAATTCCGAGAAATTTGGATTGACGGGGTGGTGACAGCGAGGCTCCGTAAGAAATGCTAACGAATCCCTGCTAATTAACCCCCTCTCCATGTGTCCCCGCAGTGGTGAGGGCTGAGCCCAGCCCGCAGTGAGCAGCCAGGACCCCCCACGCTGCCGGGCATGGCCGGGGGACGCCGGGGTCCCAACAGGAGCTCCTACTGCCGGAACCCCCTGTGCGAGCCCGGGGCCGCCGGGGCTGCCGGACACTCCTCGGGCTCCTCGGTCACCGGCGTGCGCTCCCGCACCAGGTACGGCACGGGGGCACCTGCCGGGGCTGGGGGCTGCAGCTCATCCCGCTCCTTGCTGTTAAAGCTCGTCCTGTTCCTCGAGCTTAAAGCTCGTCCTGTTCCCTGACCTTAAAACTTGTCCTGTTCCTCGAGCTTAAAGTTCGTTCCATTTCCCAACCTTAAAGCTCGTCCCGTTCCCTGACCTTAAAACTTGTCCTGTTCCTCGAGCTTAAAGCTCGTCCTGTTTCCCAGCCTTAAAGCTCGTCCTGTTCCTCGAGCTTAAAGTTCGTTCCATTTCCCAACCTAAAGCTCATCCCGTTCCTTGAGCTTAAAGCTCATCCCATTTCCCAACCTTAAAGCTCATCCTGTTCCTTGAGCTTAAAGCTCATCCCATTTCTCAACCTTGAAGTTTATCTTGTTCCTTGAGCTTAAAGCTCATCCCATTTCCCAACCTTAAAGCTCATCCCGTTCCTTGAGCTTAAAGCTCATCCCATTTCCCAACCTAAAGCTCATCCCATTTCCCAACCTTGAAGCTCGTCCTCTTCTCTGACCCTAAAGCTCATCCCATTCCATGAGCTTCAAGCTTGTCCGATTCCCTGATTTTAAAGCTCATCCCATTCCTTGAGCTTAAGGCTCATCCCAGTCTCTGACCTTAAAATTTATCCCATTCCCCCGGCATAAAACTCATCCAATTCCTTGATGTTAAAGCTCGTCCCATTCCCCAACCTTAAAACTCATCCCATTCCCTGGCCTTAAATCTCATCCCATTCCCTGGCCTTAAAGCTCATCCCATTCCTCAGTCTTAAAGCTCATCACGTTCTCTGATCTTAAAATTTATCCCATTCCCCAGCCATAAAACTCATCCAATTCCTTGATGTTAAAGCTCGTCCCATTCCCCAGCCTTAAAGTTCATCCCATTCCCTGACCTGGATGGGGCTTGGAGCCAGCTGGGATAGGGGAGGATGTCCCTGCCCATGCCCTGGATGATCCTTGATGTCCCTTCCAGCCCAGAGCATTCTGTGGTTCCAGGGTTTATCAGTCCTGAGCATCTGAATCACCATGAGTTTGGGAATCTGGGCATTTCAGGGAGACAGCTCAGGTTTCCCCTCACTCATGGCCTTATTTTAGGTTCTTCATCTCCTGTTTTAAACCATGGCCCGATCCCTCTGCATCCCCCTGGATCCACAATTTAATTTGGGGATTTACAGGGACACTTTGTGCTCTGCAGTTCCTTTGAGACCCACACCCAGATTCCTTTGCCTGTTTTTATTCAGCAGCTCAATCTGAGAGATATTAATTCCCTTTGATCCAGAGGATCAGTCTGGGATCCTGTGCCTGCTCACACAGGAAGAGGCTCCTCTGGCTAAACTCGTTTTTCCTCCTCAGGTGAACAGAAGGTGAAGAATGAACAAGGGCTTGTGTGTAATTGCTCTGCCTTTCATGTTCAAGCACTCTTAGATATGGAAACACCAACTTGAGCTCTGAAAGCTTCTAATTAATTAAGAGAGCCACTGAGTAGCACAACACAGCCCTGGGTCTGAACAACACAGGGGATTTAATATCAAATGTCCTGGGTCCAAATATTCCTTTATGTGTGCAAACCCCTGCTCACATCTGCCTGAGATTTGTGATTTGTGCCAGCCACTGATAACTTGAGTTTCCCCATCAATCTCAGAGCTGTGGCGGGGAGCTGGAGGCCATTCCCCTGCTCAGCCCTGCCTCTTGGCTCCCCCTGGCAGGAGTGGCTCGGGGACAGGCCTGTCCAGCCCCCCTCTGGCAGCTCAGACAGTCGTCCCCCTGCGGCACTGCAAGATCCCCGAGCTGCCCGTGGAGAGGAGCGTCCTGTTCGAGCTGCAGCTCTTCTTCTGCCACCTCGTCGCCCTCTTCGTCCACTACATCAACATCTACAAGACGGTGTGGTGGTACCCGCCCTCCCACCCTCCTTCTCACACCTCCCTGGTAAGCACCAAAGGGCAGCTGGAGCTCCCAGGCTGTCTCTTGGGTCACTAAACCTAAAGTTTTAGAGATGATGTTTGATGAAAACTTCATCTGACCTTTCAGCGTTGCTCCTTCCACTCCCTGTTTCCCACATTTTGGGATCTGGCCGCCTGCTTGGCATTCTCTTGGAAGAAAGTCCAAGGAGAATAGAATAATTTGGGACTTTCTGTATTGAATGTGGGTTCCTGGTGCTGGTGGAAATGGAGTAATTTTGGTTTTGTCCCCACAGAACTTTCACCTCATTGACTTCAACGTGCTGACGGTGACAACCATCGTCCTGGCACGGCGCCTCATCGGTGCTGTCGTCAAGGAGGTAAAGTCAGAGCTCTCCTTCCAGGAGATTTGTAGAGCTCTGGGTCCTTTTTGCCATTCCAAACCCCTCCATGCTCCCCTAAAAACCTCTGTGGTGGTCCCAAGTCAGAATCCTGAGCGAGGTTTCCGGTGGGAGGAGCAGAGAGCAGAACTGAGCTCCCAGACCTGCTGGCTCTGTGTCCTTCTCTGACTCTGAATTTCTGTCTCCACCAGACTGTAGTGAATGAGTCCCTCCTCCCTTTTGCCTCTTTTCCTGCTCTCTCCCTCACTCCAGCTTTCCCCAGGGCAGAGCCAGGGATGCTCACTGTGGAAGCATCCCATGGGGAGCAGTGCCAGCAGAGTATGCTGGGCACTGGTGACTACCAGACCTTACCTGGAATCTCTACTCACTCCCTGAGCAATGACACCCAGATTCCAGAGGTTTTGGAGAGCCCAGATTCCACAGAAACCCTCCCTGTCCTGGTGGCAGCTGGGCACTGCCATTTCCTTCTTAGCTATGGTTCCACACAGTATTTTCTCCTTGAAGAAGAGGGAGTGCCCAGCTGTGCCCAGCTCTCCCCTGTGTCCCACAGGCTTCCCAGAGTGGCAAAGTCTCCCTGCCACGCTCCATCTTCCTGGTGGTCACTCGCTTCGCCGTGCTCACGGGCACGGGCTGGAGTTTGTGTCGCTCCATCATCCACCTCTTCAGGACCTACTCCTTCCTCAACCTCCTGTTCCTGTGCTACCCGTGAGTATCCCTGCCTCAGGGCTGGGGCATCCACCCAAAATCCAGGGGGAGGCTCCCTGCAGCCCTGTGGGGCTCTCAGCTGGGAGTCTCCAAGGCTTGGAGCAGCCTGGGCTTGTGGAAGGTGTCCCTGCTCATGGACACCGAGTTTATCCTGCACCTCTCCCTTCTGCTGTGTCACATTCCATGGTGGCAGGACCCATCTGGGACATTGACCCCTCTTTCAGCTTGATGTCAGCATTAACTATTACTCATTATTGCTGCTGAAAAGGGTTGTGTGCTTTTCCCATGGCCCTCACAAAACTCAGGGCTTTGTTCTCCCTTTGTTCCTGGGCTCCTCTGCCAGGTGGAGGGATTCAGACAGCTCCTGGGTTTTGTTACCTATCAAAAGGAAATGTTTGGAGTGGAAATGGCTCCCTCCTCCCTGGTAGATGCTGGAGGAAAGATCCCCAGAGATCTGCTGCAGGGGGAACCATCCCCAGAGATTTGCTGCAGGAGGAAAGATCCCCAGAGATCTGCTGCCTGTGTTTGAGCTCAGAACTCTTTTTTGGAGTTTCCCTTTGGAATCATGGAATCCCAGGCTGGTCTGGGGTTCATTCAGTAGTGGCAGGGACACCTTCCACTCTCCCAGGTTGCTCCAAACCTTGAATTCATCCAGCTCAGAGCCCCACAGGGCAATTGGGGATGGTGGTCCCAGTGGGATGGGAGGCAGCTCCTGAGCTCTGTGCTTTTCCAGGTTTGGGATGTACATCCCCTTCCTCCAGCTGAACTGTGACTTCAGGAAGGCCGGGCTCTTCGCCCAGGTGGCCAACATTGGTCCCAGGGACACAGGGGAGGTGACAGCCCGGGGCAGGGACTACCTGACAGTGCTCAAGGAGACCTGGAAGCAGCACACGAGGCAGATGTACGGCATGGAGGCCATGCCCAGCCACGCCTGCTGCCTGTCCCCGGACCTCATCCGCAGCGAGGTGGAGTTCCTGAAGATGGACTTCAACTGGCGCATGAAGGAGGTGCTGGTGAGCTCCATGCTCAGCGCCTACTACGTGGCCTTCGTGCCCGTGTGGTTTGTCAAGGTGAGGCCTGGCTGGGAGGTGGCACTGTGGGAGGACAGTCCTTCCTTGTGATAGAATTGGGAATGTCTGGTGGTGAATGGGGTGAGGCTGTCCCCGTGCCCCAAGGGGCTGCTGCTCCATCAGCTGAGCGTGGGGGAGCATCAGGAGCTGCCTCCCTGGTTTTGGTGATGATGGCACGAATATTTTGCAGGAATTCTCCATCCCCCATCCCATGTGGGCTCTTCCTTTCCAGGCAGGATCAACAGCTCCACGCAGCCCATGTTTTACCTGCCTGCCAGAGCTCTTTGTGTGGTGATGCCTTGGGCAGGTGAGGCTGTCCAAACGTGTCCCACAGTGTCCAAACACTGTCCCACCTTGCTGTCCCCCTCAGAACACTCAGTACTACGACAAACGCTGGTCCTGTGAGCTCTTCCTGCTGGTTTCCATCAGCACCTCGGTGATCCTCATGCAGTACCTGCTCCCTGCACGCTACTGTGACCTGCTCCACAAAGCTGCAGCACACCTGGGCTGCTGGCAGAAGGTGGATCCAGCCCTCTGCTCCAACGTGCTGCAGCATCAGTAAGGAATTCTCTCCTGGAGTTTTCCTTCTGCTGGGTGGGTGGGGAGCTCAGCCTTAAAGTAAGCCAGAGAAAAGTGGGAGCAGAGTTGTTGGCTGACACATCCAGCAGCACAAACACTCTGGGCACCGTCCCTGCCAAGCAGAGCTGATTTTTGGCAAGGTGCCTGCTGCTCCTGGCCACAGCTACCTGCAGTTTGTCACTGCCATGGTGACAATTCCAAACTGGGAGCACAATTCCCATACTCCTCCCTGCTGCTGGGGAGGCAGCAGAGCCCAGTACCCTGTGCAGGTGGGATGGAGGCATCTCCTGTCCCCTGCAGGTGGGATGGAGGCATCTCCTGTCCCCTGCAGGTGGGATTAAGGCATCTCCTGTCCCCTGCAGGTGGGATGGAGGCATCTCCTGTCCCCTGCAGGTGGGATTAAAGCATCTCTTGTCCCCTGCAGGTGGGATTAAGGCATCTCCTGTCCCCTGCAGGTGGGATTAAAGCATCTCTTGTCCCCTGCAGGTGGGATTAAAGCATCTCTTGTCCCCTGCAGGTGGACTGAGGAGTGCATGTGGCCTCAGGGGGTGCTGGTGAAGCACAGCAAGAACGTCTACAAGGCCGTGGGCCACTACAACGTGGCCGTGCCCTCGGACGTCTCACACTTCCGATTCCACGTAAGCTCCCCTCTCGCTCCTGGGAGCAGGGATACCTCAGCAGGATCCTGCTCCTGGTGGCCTGGACACCTCAGGCTGATGGAGCTGGGGGGGTTCAGTGCCCAGGGTGGGGTACAGGCAGCATCTCAGCCCTGTGCCACGAGGGTGGCTCCATCCAGAACCAGAGGAATCCTCACCCAAAGGTTTCACCTCCCGCCCGGTGCCTCACCCTGCTCTCCCATAGTTCTTTTTCAGCAAACCATTGCGAATCCTCAACATCCTGATCCTGCTGGAAGGAGCTGTCATCTTCTACCAGCTCTACTCGCTGATTTCCTCGGAGAAGTGGCACCAGACGATCTCGCTGGCCCTGATCCTCTTCAGCAATTACTACGCCTTCTTCAAGCTGCTGCGGGACCGCCTGGTGCTGGGCAAAGCCTACTCCTATGCTGCCAGCAGGGACTCAGAGCAGAAGTTAAATTAAAACAATTGCACTGATGCTCTCAGCCTATTACAGAACAAACAAAAACGAGAAACCCTCAGAGCTTTGTATTTTTGTTACCACTGCTTTTTTTTTTTTGTTTTGTTGTTGTCGTTTTCTTTGATAACTGATGTAATTAAAAGGAAAAAAAAAAAACATATTTTTTTACTCCCAACAAGTTGTTTGTGTTTTTGTTGTTTGGATCTGCCTCCACCGAAAGGTTTGCTGCTGTTTGGGTGTGAGGAGGGGTTTTTTTAATGGTGCTGAGGTTTGACAGGGGTGGAGAGGGAGGAGGAAGGTGAGAGTTACAGATGTGTTAAAGCTCCCAGCTGGGTTCCTTTAGGAGGGGGTGAGCCCTCATCCCGTCCTTTTGGGGGTCACCAGGACCTGCTGTGCCCCCTCCCCATGCTCTGTGTAGGGAAAGGTGATGTCATTTCTCTGAGATGTGTATTTTCAAATTGCTGAGCCCCAGCTGCTGCAGCTCCCTGCTTTGAGGGGTCCCCTGTGGACCTGGGGACACGGGGGGAGCTGAGGGGGTTTGGGGGAGCCCCAGCCGCCCCCCTGTGCTCCTTTACCCGCGGCTCGGGTGTTTCCCCCAGGCTCCTCCTGCCCAACGTGCCCGTCAGGGTCGGGGGAGGAGGAGGAAGAAGAGGAGGTGGAGGAAGGGAGAAGGAAGAGGAGGAGGGGGAGGAGGAAGGGACGCGGGGCATCCCCGAGAGCCCCGGCCCGGGGACCGTCCCCGCTGCCGGGAGCACCGCCCGTGTGGCCGCTGCTGGAGCTCCGGGCTCCCCCTGCCCGCGGGAGGGTCCCGGGGGGTCCCAGAAGGGGTTCCGGGGGTCCCAGAAGGGTTCCCGGGGGTCCTAAAGGGGTCCCGGAGGGCTCGGGGGGGTCCCGGGTCCGGCCTTTGTTCCGGCAGGGCCACGCGGCCGCCAGGGGGCGCCAGGCGCGCGCGGTCCCGGTCCCGGTCCCGGTCCCGGTCCTGACTCTGATCCCGGTCCCCATCCAGGTCCCGGTCCCGATTCCCATCCCGATCCTGATTCTGGTCCCGGTGCTGGTCCGGGTCCCGCTTCCGACACCGCTCCCGATTCAGCCCCGACCACGCCGGGGGAATTGTTGCCGCTGAAAGCGGAGATCAAACACCGGAGCGGCTCCGGGGCAACCGGGACCGGGAGCAGAGCCGGAACCGGGATCGGGATCAGGACCAGGACAGGACGGGACCGGTAACAGCATCTTCCGTGGCGCCGGGGAGGGGAAACGGGGTGTTGGTGCCCGGCAGAGCCCCGAGGGACGGCGGGGACACGGCGGGACCAAAGGCCACCGGAGCGAAGCCGCCGCCGTTTCTCAGCGCTGCCGTCAGCGGGCAAAGGGCGAGGAAGAGGAAGGAGCAGCAGGAATAGCGAAGGCTGGAGGGAAGCCGGACGCGGGCGAGCCGGCGGGATTGTGCCTTCCCTCACCCCCACCCCGCACCGGGAGCGGCACCGGCACCGAGCGGGACCCCCCATTCCCGGGGACACCGAGCGGCTCCGCTGCTTGGAGCGGCTGGGGAACCTCCCGAGCCCCCCCCCCCCCGGCAGATCCTGCGGGTTTGGGGGGCACAGAGCGGCGGCCCCGCCTGTCCCTGTTTCCCGTGTGACCCCACCAGGACCAAGCCCGGTGTCCGCCCGGGATTTCCAGCCGGGTGGGGCGGGGGGCGATGTCGGAGCCCCTGCCCGGCACGGCGGGAGGAAACGGCCGTGTCCAGCCTTTCCCGAGGATGAGGATTTCCTTCCTCCCATTGAGCGGGGACCCTGGGGTTAGCACGCAGCCGTGGGGCACGGGACGGGGGGCCTGGCTGGGAACTGGGGGGCAGAGCCCCCCGACATAACCCTGGGGGCATCTCCCTTATTCCCCTCTGCCTGGCCGCGACCCCGAGAATGAAGGAGCTGGATTTGGGGGGGCACAGGATGGAGACACGCAGCCATTTCCTCCTCTCCTTCCCTTTTTCCCACCCCGAGAGCGCCGCGGATGTCTCGGGACCGAGAAGAAGCCGGACACGGGGATTCTTGGCTTTCCCAGAAACGCCGTTCCCGCAGCCGGGGGGAGCTGTCACCGGGAGCAGCGACACGTCTCATTTCCCCTGACCCGGGGCTTTCCCAGGGCGGGGATGGTGTCCCGGGGGAGATCCCGCTGGGAATTCCCCCGGGAGCACCACGGAGGTGGCTCCGCTGGGGGCTCAGCTGCCGTGGTCACCCCGGGGGTCCCGTGCTGCCCCCCCCAGGGGTCCCGGGCTCCATCTGCCGCTCCCCGCGGCCGCTAATCCCGGGATTAGCAGCCAGATGCCAGGGGCAGGTTTGCCGCAGGTAGCGAGGATCCCTGGGGAGGAGGCGATGCCATCAAAGTGCAGGAATTATGGCCAATCCCACCCGAGCCTGGGGTCCCCCGGCCGGCAGGGCAGCTGGGACAGGGAGGTGACATCTGCCAGCAGCCATCCCGGGGTGTCCCCAAGCACAGAACCCCAGGACAGCGGCCACGCTGGAGCAAAATTCCCGGCAGAAATTCCCTCCATGCGCGCACCCAAAATGGGAAAACTTCACCCTCCTGCTGCCCGCCGGGAATCCCCTCCCGCTTCCCAGCGGATGCAGCTGATGGGAAGTGCTTGTTTTCCCCTAAAAGCCCGTCCCAGCATTCCCAGGAGGCCGCGGCTCCCACCCTTATCCCAGTTCCTGGGACCTCCGAGCCGCCAATTCCTGCCTGGTCCCAGCCCAGCTGGGCACAGATGAAGGATTGCTGGATCCTGGAGTTCTGGGTAATCTTGGGTTGCTTCATCCCGGATTCCTGAGTGATCCTGCAGCTCAACCCCCTCACTGGGGGCCTCCCAGCTCCTCCTCATCCATCCCAAACCCCCACACCATCCCTGGCTGCTTCACTTCCAAATGCAGCATCCAGCAGCTCCTGATGTGGACAAGAAGGTGGGAAGGGACAGGAGCATCCCCCAGAACCAAAGGTGATGCCACCTGAGCTGTGCCACCCTTTAGCCAGAGACTGGCTGCTTTAATTCCTCCCTAATAAAGATTTTTTTTACCTTAATAAAGCCAAATCCCCGAAGTGGTTAATTAGGGATTCATTTACTCACTGTCGCCTCACACTGCAGCAGGTTTGGGGTGAGACAAAGGTGGGGAAAAGCATCAGGGAGGGAAAAATATCCCAGTGCTGATCCTGTCAGCATCCCCCGGGCTGGGAGGACCCCTGAGCATCCCCCCAGAGCAGCGGGGTCCCCTTGGGACACCCAAATTTTGGAGCTGCTGCACCGAGCCGAGCTGCCCCCAACAACCCCAGACCTGCCCAAAACCCGGGCAGGCCACGGCCCACGAGGCCCCGTCCTGTGGTAAGTACAAGCCCTTAATTAGCATAAGCGCATCCTCATTAACAATTACACACGCGTCCTCATTTCCTCACTCAAACGAGCCCGCGGTGGGGACCCAGGAGCTGGAGGGGACCCCCGGCCTCTCCCATCACCCGAGGCCACCAAACCCGTGCAGGGGAGCGGGGACAGCGCCCGCAGCGCCCCGGGCCCCCCGGCAGCGGCTCCCGCGGGGTCCAGATGGCGACTCCGAGGCGGGGGCCAGATGGACCCTCCCGCCCGTGGTCCCCCCTCCGCTTCCGCTGCCATTTTCCCCGGCAGCCGCTATAAATATTGAACAGCTCCGCTCCCGAGCCCGCAGGAGCAGGGACGGCGGCTCCCGGTGCTCCAGCTCCTGTGCTCCGGGCTGGGGACACAGCGGTGACATCCTCGGCACGGGGGACACCGTCCCCAAGGCGGTTTGAGCTGAATATTCCCAGTGATTTGAGCTCGAGGTGTTGGAGGACCGCAAGGTGGTGAATGGAGGCTCTGGAGGGTGCTGGGACATTTCCCAAAAGTTGTGGGGAAGAGAGGGGGCAGTGTCAGGAATGTCACCCACCCCAGAGGTGGGTGTCTGGCTCTGTGGTGGCCCCATCCCAGGCTGAGCCCCAAAAGTCCTCACAGAACTCCAGAGGAACATAAGAAACCCCAAACCCACCCAAACCCACCCCACATCCCAGGAGGTTCTGAGCCCTTGGTCAGACCCCAGCCGGGCACCCCACGGGTGGCAGTGCCACCTCCACGGCCACCAAAGGGGCGCCCCAAGGGTCCCGTTCCCCACTTTTGGGATCTCCCACGAGGCTGCGACTGGCACGGGGCACGCCGGGACCAGCCGCCCACGAAGGGCATTTGCAGCCGGGAACGGGCGAGTTTCGGTCCCACCGTGTCCCATCCCCTCCCCGCGGGGACAACGTGCACCGGGACAGGTCCAGGCCGGGGCAAGGCTTCCTCCCGCCGCCACCGCCGTGGCCTCGAGCCTTTCCTCCGCTCTTCCTCCTCTTTTCCGCCGAGCCCGGAGCCGGGGCTGCCTTCCTGCCCCGGCCCCGCTTCCCGCCCGCCGGCGCTGCCTCCTCGGCGCTCAGCATTCCCGGCTTTTCCATCCTTCCCGAGCTCCACGCAGGGGACCCGGCCTCGATGCGCGTCCCTAACCGCTGTCCCGCGTCCCTGAGCCCCCCTCGAGCCTCCAGTCCCCAAAGCTCCACGCGGGACCTGTCCCCGACGCGCGGGTCCCGGGGGTTCCACCCGCAGCTTCCTCCGGGTTCAGCGGGAGAAGCACGGAACGGAGCGGATCTGCCGCGGGGCTCACCCCAGGGAGCGGCAATTCCCCGAGTCCCATCACTTTTGGGGATCTCCCGCCAACCCAGTTTCTAATCCCCGCTCGGGGATGGCACGCAGGTCGCTGGGAACGAGCGGGAGCTTCCCCGGAGCATCCCCACCCGCTCCCAGCGCGCAGATTTTGGGGAGCTGAGAGCCCCGGGGCTGCTCCCGGCTCGGAGGTGCTGCAGGGCAGCACATTCCTACGCTGAGCCAGAGGGTGTCCCCCCAAAACCGGTCGGACGTGCGGGGCCGTGACTCAGCCCGGTGGCAGCGGCAGGACGGGACCTGCGCGGGGCCCCCACAAACAGGGAAGTGAAAAATTTCCTTTTCCTTCCTCCCGCCGAGCTGGGTGTCACCGCGTTGGGGTGACCTTCCCCTGCACTCCGCTGCCTCCAGCATCCCCCCCTCCCCTCCCCGCCGCTCCCTCCCGGCTCCGGGTGAGGGCTGGGCCGGGCTCCTTATCTCCCTCGCAGGCTGATGCAAGATTTGCTCATTCTGCTGCTCCCCAGGGCCGTGCTGCTGGCGGTGTCACCTTCCCCCCAGGCTTCAGCTCTCCGCATGTCTCTCCACCCCCTCCTGGGCCGAGAGCTGCCGGGTTTTCCCCCCGGTGCCGGGGCCGGGAGGGTTCAGCGCCCTGCGGGTGTTGGGAGCGGCTGCTCCAGCCAGGAATAAGTGGATTAGGAGCCAATCTCGTTATCGCTGCTGGCAGCCTCACAAGGGCCGTGGGATGGGGACAGTGACGGGGACAGGGCTGGGGACGCTCCCGCTGAGGGGGGACAGCGGTGGCCGGTGCCTGGCGCGGGGTGGGACGCGGCCACCGGGCGGTGACAGCCGGGGCTCGGCTGCCTGCTGCTCCCAGGGATGCGGCATCCGGGCTCTAATGAGGCGGGACGGTTAATTAGTCAGTGTCAATTTATGTTAATTAGCCGGGGGGAGTGGAGACACTGCTGGCTCTGCCACCTGGCTGGCACCGGGGTGCGCAGGGCCGGGCTGGGGGAACACGTGCGGGGCTGGAGGTGTCGGGCAGGACCGAGGGCGCTCCCAGCCCTGCCTCGCCCTCCCTGCCCGGTGAGTCAGGGCTGAGACCCCGCAGGAAGCCCCAGGGATTTCCAAACCGCCCCGGAAAGCCCCGCGCTGTGATTTCCTCCCTCTTTCTCAGCCTGTTTGGGTGACGGCAGCAGCACGCGGCGGCCAGGCTGGGAATTTCGGAGGGAAAAGGATGGGAAACACGGATCCGGCCAAGGAATGGCCCCTCTCCGGCAGGGATGGAGCAGCTCCGTTGTTTACTCAATCCAGCTTGCGCTGCTGTCGGTTCCTGGGGTTGTTTCTCCATCTCCAGACAGGGCTGTGACCGCAGAAACAAAGGCAAAACTTTAATCCTGCAAATCCTCCTCTCTTCCCACCGAAGGCCGCTGGCGTTCGTCCCTCTCCGAGGGGACGCTGGGGTCGGACACCGCCCGGGGGCTGCCCGGGGGCCGCTCAGCCGGAGCCAGAGCAGCTAAAAATATCCCCGCGTCTTCACGGAGGTGTTGCAGCCGCAATCAGCCATGCAAACGAGACCGAAATTAAATCAGCCGCATGCGACAGGAGCTGATGACCCCTGCCAGCGCGGGGACGGGTCCCCCCGGCACCGCGTGGCTCCGGGGGGGGGACACGGGGGGCTCGGAGCGCGGGGAGCGGGCTCTGTGTTCCCCCCGCTGCCCCCCCGGCTCGATGCCATCTGCTCCGGGTGTGTTCGAGGCGAGGAGGAGCTGCAGAGAAACGAGGTCAGGGCTGGGATGGCAGCGCCGGGGAGAGGCTGCGCCCGCCTGCCAGGACCGTGCCACCCGTGCCACCCGCCCCTGCCACCCGCGGGACACTGGGGTGGCACCGAGGAGCGGGGATGGCTCTTTGGGATGTCCCAGGATCCCAGCGGCAGCTCCCTGCTGGAATGCCGGGGGGATTTCGCTCCGCCACGGCGCGACCACATCCTGCTGCCAGCGGCCCCGTGCCACCCCTCACCCTGCCCGTGCCACTCCCCGCCCTGCCCGGCGATGCACCGCGATTCAAGCCCCGCCAGACCCCAAATCTGGGCAGCCAGAGCAGCGCACCCCCCTTCCCTTCCCGGGGGAGGCTCCCCCGTGCCCGCCCCGTTGCCCACCCGAGCCCCCTCCCGTGCCCGCCCCGGTGCCCACCCCAGCCCCCGCCCGTGCCCTGCCCGCTGCATGTGCGAGCCCCCGCGGCAGCTGCCTGCATTTCATGCATTTTTCAGGAGAAGAAGGTTAGTGGGTCACTCCAGCGCCGCAGGCTTTTCTCCGGCTGAGCCGCTGCGCCGCCGAACGCGGCCGGGCTGGCGGCGCGGGGGCTGGGCCGGCCGGGGGGCGGGCAGGTGGGCAGCACGAGCCTGGCACGGCCACCCCCAGTGTCCCCGTGGTGTCCCCACCGCTGGGAGGAGCGGGATCCCGTCCTGTTCCCAGCGTCCCTCCCGCTGGGAAAGGGATCTGTGCATCCCCCCGTGGTGCTGGGGGGGGGCTGGGGGGCATCACCCCGATGTTCAGGGGCAGCACCCCCAGGTTCAGAGTCCGAGAGAGGGAAAACGGCCGCGGTTCAAAGGGAATGCGGAGCCAACGCGCGGCCGCGCCAAAACAAACAGCGGCGGCTTTGGTGGCACCCGCGGGCCCCCCCCGCGCCCTGCCCGCCCCTCCCGGGGCGCTGCACCCCCCGGAACCCCGGGATGGGGGCACCTCCCCGTGTCCGGCGGCTGCGGAGCGGGGGGAACCCGCCCGGGGGAGCCGCAGCTGGGGGGACACGGAGAGGAGCAAAGGAGGGTTTGGGGTGGTGCCAGATGTGGGGTGAAGGGAGGCCTGAGGGAACATAAATGTGGGGTGAGCCCAGACCAGGGGAAAGCCAGATGGGAGATGAACCCAGCCCTGGGAGAAGCCAGATGTGTGGAGGATCCTGATGTGGGGTGACCCCAGATGTGGGGTGAACCCAGACACGGAAAAAAAAACCAGATGAGGGACAAACCCAGACCTGGGCGAACCCAAACCCGGGAAAAGCCAGTCCTGGGTAAAACCAGATGTGGGCGAATCCAGACGTGGATTCACCCGGGAAAAGCCGGATCCCAGATGTGTGCAAATCCAGATGTGGAGTGACCCCAGACACGGCCGAGCCGCCCCTGGGTGCTGCAGCCCCGCTCTCCCCCGGCTCCCCCGGTCCCCCCGGCTCTCCGCGGTTCTCCCCGCACCCCCTCACACCCCCCGCATCCCCCCGCATCCCCCCGCGCTGCCGTTGCCATGGTTACGGCCATGCAAGTCTGCCCGAGCTGCATCCGCCGCTGCATCCCAGCGAGCCGTGGGGGCGGGGACGGCCCCGCTGCCCCCAGCCCTCCCCGACGGACCCCAAAACCGGCTGGAGACCCCTCCGGGGGCTCACCCGGAGCGGGTGGGACTGGGGGCTGCCCAGCCCCTTCCAGCGGGGGCTCACCCGACCCTGAAAACCGAGCGGGAGTGAGGGGGATGGGAGCAGCACCTGACTCTGGAGGGTCCAAAACCCCTCCGGGCCCCCTCCCCAGGGGGATGGGAGCTCATGGGGCACGGCTGGGACCGCAAAGCGCTCCCCAAAAACCGCAGCCCCAGCCCGGGGCACGGCGCGGCCCCCCCGGAGCCTCCCCCGAGCTCTCGGTGGCCCGGTTTGCTCGGAGGCCAAGGGGGAATTCTGCGGCCGGCGATGAAGCAATCCCGGCCGGGGCAGCCCGGGATGAAGGGAAGGAGGGGATTTCTGGTGGAAAGTTGCAGACAGCCCTGGCACCGCCGGGATTCCCCCCCGGGCTCTGCTCCCGGCTCCCCCCTCGCAGGGACCGAGCCCCTGCCCCACCCCACTCGCGTGGAATTTCGGGGTGAGGTTTTTCCCCGGATTTCCCGGGGGGTTCAGGCACCCCCAGGACCTGAGTGAGAGGGAGCAGCAACGGGAGCGTTGGTGGTGTTGATGTTGCAGGTTCCTGATGAGGTTTGGTAATTAATATTCCACCAGGACGGGCGGGGCGGGAAGTTCGTGGCTCTCGGGGATGATTTCCCAGCGCCACAAGCAGCACCCCCATCACCTAAACGCTCCTCAAACTCCCTTCCAAGCCAAACCGAGGTGATTTTAGGCACTCAGCATCCCTCCGGTGCTGCCCATGCCGACACCCAGGGTCGGTTTGGGTGTCCCTGTCCGTCCATGCGGTCCCTTCCCCCCTCGTCCCGGGCACACAGCGGCCTCTTCTCCGCGCCCGGGCCCGTCAGATGTCGCTGAAAGGGAACAATGGCACCTATTGTCTGTCCCCGCTCGGCGCTATCGGCCCCGGCAGCGCAACAAAAAGCCACATTGACTCGCGGGGAGAAAGGGGCCCTCACATCCCGGGGCTCCCGGGGGAGGCAGCGCGGCCCCGCAGCGCCCGGTCCCGCTCCCGGTCCCGCTCCCGGCCCCGCTCCCGGCCCCGCTCCCGGCCCCGCTCCGGCCCCGCTCCCGGCCCCACTCCGGTCCCGCTCCGGCCCCGCTCCGGTCCCGCTCCCTGTCCCGCTCCCGTCCCGCTCCGGCCCCGCTCCGGTCCCGCTCCCGGCCCCG
>JAYDZK010000086.1:4525594-4538541 GCA_034509185.1 Euphonia xanthogaster
ACTGTGTCCCCTGTGTGACAGTGTCACCGTGCCCCCTGTGTGACAGTGTCACTGTGTCCCCTGTGTGACAGTGTCACCGTGCCCCCTGTGTGACAGTGTCACTGTGTCCCCTGTGTGACAGTGTCACCGTGCCCCCTGTGTGACAGTGTCACTGTGTCCCCTGTGTGACAGTGTCACTGTGTCCCCTGCCAGGGGCCACCCGCTGCAGGAGAGCTTCTCCTGGCTGCTGTCCCCTGTGTGACAGTGCCACCGTGTCCCCTGCCAGGGGCCGCCCGCTGCAGGAGAGCTTCTCCCGGCTGGTGGAGGCGTGTGCCGACCCCGCTGTGAGCGTGGAGCGCTGGCTGGGCCGCCTGGACAGCAGCCGCTGGCTCAGCCACGTCAAGGCCGCCCTGAGCACGGCCTGCCTGGCTGCCCAGTGCCTGGACAGGTAAGGGGGGGCTGCACCTTGCTCACCTCGTCCCTTTCCGAGCCCTCGATGGGACCCAAATGCCTGGGATGGCCCCGGCAGGGAGGGCTGCAAGGTGCTGGTGCACGGCGCCGAGGGGACGGACACCACGCTGCTGGTGACAGCGCTGGCCCAGCTCATCCTGGACCCCGCCTGCCGCACCCTGGAGGGGTTCCAGGGGCTGCTGGAGCGGGAATGGATCCAGGTGAGAGATTTGTCAGCAGGGTGGGGAGCCCAGCCTGGCTGGGTGCCTCACTCTGGGTCACCATGGGGGTCCCACAGGCTGGGCACCCCTTCCAGCTGCGCTGCGCCCGCTCCGCCTCCTCCCACGCCCGGGGCAAGCAGGAGGCGCCGCTTTTCCTCCTCTTCCTCGACTGCGTGTGGCAGCTGAGCCGGCAGTTCCCCTTCTCGCTGGAATTCGGGGAGCAGCTGCTGCTCACCCTCTTTGACAACGCCTACGCCTCGGCCTACGGCACCTTCCTGTGCAACAACGAGAGGGAGAGGTGGGTGTGGGGGACAAACCCCCCCCTGCCACGGCTCAGGTGACACCAAACCCCGCTGGGGACTGCAACGTGTCCCACCTGTGCCCCCCAGGAGCCTGTGCAAGGTGAAGGAAAGCACCCACTCGCTGTGGGCATGGCTGAACCAGCCCGAGGAGAAGCACAAGTACCTGAACCCTCTGTACTCACCCAACCCCTTGGTGATCTGGCCCTCCGTGGAGCCCCAGAGCATCCAGCTGTGGCAGGGTCAGTGGGATGCTCCCAAACCCCACCCTCGGCTCCCAGCTGGGCTGGCTCAGGGGCAGCTGCTCTGCCTTTCCCTCTGGGACAGGGCTGAGCTCACCCCCAGCTCTTCCTCTGCCAGGTTTTTTCCTTCGTTGGATCCGTCCCTCCCAGCACCTGGAGGAGGCCTGGGGGGAGATCTGGAGGTTGGTGCAGGGGAACGGCTCCTCCCTCCAGGAGAGCTCAGGGAAAAGGCTGAGCCAGCCCCTCCCGGAGCCCCCTGCTGGGACAGGGACCGGGAAAGTGGGGACAGCAGGGACAAGGTGACACTGGATCTTCCCATGGAAGGGGTGTGCAGGACACAGACCCCGGGGGCAGCTCTGGGGCAGGGGACAGAGCTTCCCCAGCCTTCAGCTGGCCACCCTGAGCTTGTTTCAGTAAATCTCTCTCCCAGCTCTTGCCTGTGTCCTGCTCTTCCATAGGGAAGCTGCTCCTTCCCACTGGGATTGCAGCAGGGCCCATGGATGGCTCTGGGGCTGAAGGGCAGCAGATCACAGCAAAAAACCCCAGCACATCACAGCAAAAAAACCCCAAATCACACCAACAAACCCCAAAAGATCACACCAAAAAACCCCCAGCAGGACACACAAAACCAACACCTCCCCCCCTAAAATCCCCAAGGCTGCAGCCTCTGTCGTGCCAGCAGCTCCGAGGCTGGAGCCAGCCTGGGAATTCTGCCCTTGGGCCCAGTTTTGAGGAAGGAAAAAGGAAAAAAAAGAGAGCCAGGAGGGTGGGAGGGTGAGGATCTGCAGCACGAGCTCCTGGGGCAGGAAATAACTGTTCCATGAGGGAGCTGGCTCGGGGTCAGCCCAGCAGATCAACAGCGCAGCGGGGCCGGGCGCGTGCGTGGCAGCTGGAAAACAATTCCTGGCTGCTGCACTTGCAGCTTTTTCACACTTCAGGGCAGGGCCTGAGGCTGTGGAGCCTCCCTGGGAAGGAGTTCATGGAAGGGCAGAGGTCCCAGGAGGAGCAGCACTGCTCCATGGGTGTGGAACAAAGCACTGACAACAGAGCTGGGAAAACAAAGTCCTTGGGTTAATTTTGGTCCAGATGGGGAAAACCAACCTAAAAAAAAACCCACAAAGGTGCTTTTCCTTGTGTTTAGAAAAGGTTTCTATTTATTTCCTCATTTTTTCCCCTCCCCTGGTTTATAAATATGCCCAGCAGGGCAGGCAGCCAACCCAGTTCCCTTCACTCTTGTCCCAGTTTGGAGCTCCCACTTCCCCAACTTCCCACAGCCCCCAAAATCGCTGCCAAGAACAACTTCAGGCCTTTCCTGCAGTCCTGTGGTGGAGCCCCTGGACTGGGCAAGGGGCTGGAGAAGGGAAAAGAAGAGGAGAGGAGAGGGAAATTCCCCTTCAGGCTTCAAACTCAAACTCGAAGTACTGGGGATCGAAGTAATGGATGCGGACGTAGCCATCCTCACCCCCACTGCTGTAGCTGCAGGGAGGAAAGGCAAAGTCAGGAATGGGAAAGCCAGGAATGCTGCTGGCAGCAAAAAAATGGCAAGTCTGGCCTCCCCACCCACTCCTGAAACTGATACAGGAACCACAAAGTGGAGAAAAAGATCAGTGATGTGGCCCAAGGCTGGGGCAGGGTGTGAGTGACTCCCTGGGCTGGCTCAGAATGGGAGAGCTCAGGGGCTGCTTCCATTCCCAGCACAGAAACCCCCTGAGTCTGGTCACATCCCAGTTAAAAAGTGGGACTGGGGACACTGCAGGATCCCCAGGGAGGCTCTCACCTCTTCCCATCAGGGTGGAAGGCCACGCTGTTGATGGGCCCAAAGTGCCCCTTGACTCTGCCAAACTCCTCCTCAAAAGCCAAGTGGAAGAACCTGGAGGGAGGAAGATGGAAATTGTCACAAACCCAGGAGGGACAAAACCACAGAATCCTCACAAACAAAAGGAAAAAGCTCCAGGGTTTCTCCAGCACTGCCAGCTTCCCAAAGGAAAGGGAAGAGCAATCCTTGGGGTGTCAGGAGTGCTCTGGGTGAGGATTCAGCCCTGCCAGAGGGAAAAGGACCAACCTGGCCTCGAATTTGCCAATCCTGGTGGAGGTTGTGGTCACATCCATGGCCTCCTGCCCTCCTCCCAGCACCACCTGCAGGGCAGAGAAACCAGGGAAATCACAGCCCTTCCTTCAGTGCTTCCCTCTGGGATTTGGGGAATCCTGGCATCACTGAGGTTGGGAAAGATCTCCATGATGGAGCCCAGCATTGAACTTGAAACGAGTTCAGAGCAGTGAGTGCCAGATCCAGAAGTTCCCTGGACACTTCCAGAGGTGGTGACTGCCTCCAGCACTTCCCACAAATGCCACAAATCCTCCAGCAGGCCTCCAACCCCCTGAGGAATTCCCACCTCCCCGACACATTCGATCAGAGCACACAAAACTTTGCTCCCAGTGCTTGACCCAGCAAAATTCCCCAGGCTCATCCCAGAGTCCTGGTTTTGGGCTGGACTGGGAACACCCACAACGCAGGAACGCCAGGATCAGGGGCAGCCTGAGGGAGCTCATCCTTACGTGGTCAAAAATGGGAGAAAGGGCAGCAGAATTCACCGGCCGCTCCGTCCGGAACGTCTTCAGGTGCTCCAGGGATGTGCAGTCAAAGAGCTAAGAGGGGGAAAAAGGAGAAATTAATTCATTATCTGCAGCTGCTGGGCCTCACCTGCATGGATGCTCCCTCTGCAAGCTCAAATCCCAAAAATATTCCCCCAGAAAGGGAAATCTTCCACCTTCCAGAATCAAAACTGCAAACGCTCTATAGAAATACCCAAATATTTCATTTTCAATGCCTGGCTGCTCAACTAGCAACTCTCCTTCCTCACTGAACATTCCCGAGGAGCAAAACCCTCTCTGAGCAGAGATCCTGCCAGGAAAAGCTCACCTTGGCTGTGTTATCCTTGGAAGCAGTGATGAACATGGTCATGTCCCGGGAGGTCTGGATGTCGTTGATCTGCTTGGTGTGCTCCTTGATATTGGACAGCTGCTCCCCTGACTGCAGGGGAAAAGGAGTTCTCAGGGAGCTGGGAAGTGATTCCCTCATGAAAAATAACCTGGAATGGAATCCTGGAAGTGATTCCCTCATGAAAAATAACCTGGAATGCTTTGGGTGGGAATTGAGGAATGGATTCAGCTCCAGGTCCCTGCTCTGTGTCAATTCCAGCCCGCTCAGGGCAGCCTCAGATTTTAACAGAGGAGGGGAAGAGGAATTTTCAGGGGGCTGGGAAGTGATTCCCTCATTAAAAACACCTTGGGAGATCATGGAATAGAATCCTGGAAAAACCTGGAACAAAACCCTGGAAGGCACTGGAAGGGAATTTCGGAATGGATTCGGTTCCATGTCCCTGCTCTCAGTCACTTCCAGTCTCACCTGGGGCAGCCTCAGATTTGAACAGAAGAGGGGAAGAGGAGTTCTCAGGGAGGTGGGAAGTGATTCCATCATTAAAAACAACACGGAATAGAAGAGACCATGGAATAAAATCCTGGAGTGCTCTGAGCTGGAAGGGAATTTAGGAATGGATTCAGTCCCACACTCAGCGCTGTGCCAACTCAGGGCAGCCCCGTATTCCAACAATCCTCGCTGAAGCTGCTGTTTGGAGCCCCCAGAGCCCACATCCCAGCCCTGATCCCCCTGGGAATGCTGGCCCAGGCCCTGACCTTGGCACTGAACTGGTTGAGCTCCCCATTCTCGTGGCCAGCAATGATGAACTCGCCGAGCGGGCCCCACACGGCGCTGGTGATCTTGGAGTCGCTGCAGGGAATCTTCATGTAGGGCTCGTTGCTCTCTGTGGGAAGCAGCAAATCAGCCACCCACAGCCACCACTCACCCCTTCACTGCCCCTGCTCAGCTTGGATTTGGGCTTTTCCAGCATCTCAAGGAGGATTCCTTGGGGGGTTTTTATTTGTGGAGCTCAGATTGCCAGGGGCAGCATTTTGGAATGCCATAGGGAAGGGGATGAAGGAATTGTGTCCTTGCTGATGTGCTCACCCCCCCGAGCACTCCCAGCCATCCCAAAGAGATTTTTTTAGGGAAATTCAATTTTCAAGTGCAGGAATTCAGGGTGATCTCCCCGCTGCAGCATTCCCACAAACTGGCTCTTCCCTGGTCCTGATGCTCCTGAGGTAAGAGGGGCTCGTGTGGGAGCTTTATAATCCCCTATAAAATGAGATTTATCCTTTTATGGCCCCTGCTCAGCTTGGATTTGGGCTTTTCCAGCACTTCAAGGGTGGATTTGTATTTATTTTTTTTCAAGGGTGGATTTATATTTTATTTTGTATTTATTTGTATTTATTTTTTTATTGTTTTATTTTTTCAAGGGTGTATTTGCTCAGATTTCCAGGGGCAGCACTTTGGAATCCCATAGGGAAGGGGATGAAGGAATTGAGCCCTTGCTGATCTGCTCACCCGCCCCCCCAACCACTCCCAGCCAGCCCAAAGAGATTTTTTAGGGAATCATCACCTCTGCTCCATCCCTGAAAATGCTCCAGGCCAACTTGGGCTGGGGGAAGGAATCCCTGCCTATGAGATTTAACCCCCAAAACCCCAGAGGGACCCCAGAGGGAGATTCCCTGGCCCCTCACCGATCTGGCTGGGGTCCCTGAGGTCGAAGAAGCTGACAAAGCACTGGTATCCCATCTGCTTGTCCGTGGAAAACATGATGATGTTCCCGCCAAAGTCGAAGCCGCACGTCCTCACGGCCGAGCTGGTCTTCACCAGGGCCAGCTGCTTCCCTGGGGAGCACAGAACAGGGGAAGGGGGACTCTCAGCCAGCTGGGAAGGGATTCCCTCATTAAAAACAACTTGGGAGAGCATGGAATAAAATCCTGGAATGCTTTGGGCCGGGAGGGAATTTGGGAGCGGATTCAGTTCCGTGTCCCTGCTCTGTGTCGGTTCCGGCCTTGCTCAGGGGAGTCCCAGATTTCAAAAGGGAAGAGGGATTTTCAGGGAGCTGGGAAGTGATTCCCTCCTTCCAAACACCCACCCTCCCTGGGAGAAGGTGTTGGAATAGAATGGAACCCAGGAATGCTTTGGGTAGGAATTTAGGAATGGATTCGGTTCCAGGTCCCTGTGCTGTGACAATTCCAGCCTCGCTCAAGGGAGTCTCGGATTTTAACAGGGGAGGGGAAGAGGGATTTTCAGGGAGCTGGGAAATGATTCCCTCATTAAAAACACCTTGGGAGGACATGGAATAAAATCCCGGGCTGGGAGGGAATTCAGGAGTGGATTCAGTTCCACATCTCTGCGCTGTGTAACTTCCAGACTTGCTCCAGGGAGCCCCAGATTTTAACAAGGGAGGGGAAGAGGGATTTTCAGGGAGCTGGGAACTCATTCCCTCCTTCCAAACACCTTGGGAGACCAAGCAATAAAATCCTGGAATGCTTTGGGTGGGAAGTGGGGAGGGAATTTAGGAATGGATTCAGTTCCACATCCTGAGCTGAGGTGTCACTTCCAGCCTTGCTTGGGGCAGCCTCAGAATTTAAAAAGGGGAGGGGAAGAGGAATTTTCAGGGAGCTGGGAAGTGATTCCCTCATTAAAAACAACCTGGAATGGAATCCTGGAATGCTCTGGGTGGGAATTTAGGAATGGATTCAGTTCCAGGCCCCTGCTCTGTGCCAGTTCCAGCCTCGCTCAGGGGAGCCTTGGATTTTAACAGGGCAGGGGGAGAATCCCAGCAGTGCCCCCAGGCCCAGCTGTGCCCCAGCTGTGTCCCCCAGGCTCAGGACTGTCCCAGGGGTGCCCCAGCTGTGTCCCCCAGGCTCAGGACTGTCCCAGGGGTGCCCCAGCTGTGTCCCCCAGGCTCGGGACTGTCCCAGCTGTGCCCCAGCTGTGTCCCCCAGGCTCAGGACTGTCCCAGCTGTGCCCCAGCTGTGTCCCCCAGGCTCAGGACTGTCCCAGGGGTGTCCCCAGAGGGAACCCGGGGTGGCCTCACCTGTCTCACAGTCCCACAGGCGGCAGCTGTTGTCTGCAGAGCCGGTGAGGACGTGCCTGGTGTCCCCTGGGCCACCATTAAGGGAAAATCAGCCCCAAACTCCTCTGCCTGGGCACTCACAGAAGGTTTCTGAAGCCAAAAAGGGATTTTTTTTTTGAGGGTAAAATCTGCTCCAGGAAAGGCAAGACAGAGCCCAAGTGTTCCCATGGCAAAATCCCATCTTTTTGGCAGGAAAATTAAAAGAAAAGGTTCAGATTCTTGCATTTAAACAAAATTTCCACCCTTTTATCTCTGCTGCCTGTGGAAAACCTTCCCAAATATCCAGAGAAGCAGCAAAAGGCACAACAAATCCAGATATCCATGGGGATGTTATCCCAAATGGGAAAACACCCAAAAGATGGGAAAAGAAGAGGCAGCAGAAGAGTTTAAACGCTGCTCTTGGAGAGGAAAACGAGGAGCAGCCGGGAGGAAGCACCGGGAATGATTCAGCCACTAAAACATGGAATAAAACCGGTTTTGGGATCAAAGGATACAGTCAGCATCCACACACCACACAGCTCCCGTGTGCCCGTTGTAGGTTCCCAACCTCTCGCCATTCACCGAATACCAAACATTGACAATCTGCGAGAAGGAAAAAAAAAAAAAAAAAAAGATTAAAATTAAGGATGAATTAATGAAGGGTTAATTAGCGGGGGTGGGGAGCACTCACGGGATCCTTGGCCACGGTGAACAGCAGGTCTCCCTCGCGGTTGTATTTGATCTGAGTGATGGAGCGCTCATGGCCTTGTAGCAGTATGGGCTTCTGTAATTAATGATTAAATAATAAATGAGCGAGGGGAGAGCAAGGAGGGTGAGGACGGGGGGCGAGCGCGGCCCCCGGTCCGAGGCTCCTGGGACGCGGGAGAGCGGCCAAAGAGCTCCGGACCGGGGGCGCGGAGTCGCTGAATCCTCAGTGGCGACCACAACTCGCGACCCCCGAGCCCGCGGGGATCCCGCTCTCACCATGGCGGCCACGCTGAGGCGTGAGGGGGGCGGCACTTCCGGGATGGCGGCGGCGCGGCGGAAATACGTCACTATCTCCATGGCAACGAATGGGCTTCCGGGGAAAGCAGGAAGTGCGGCGGCGTTGCCATGGCGACAGCAGGTGATGGGGAAGTGATGGCGGCGGGGAGGATTTGTTTGGGAAGGGGGAAAACGTGGCTGGGGGGGGCCTGAGGGGGTGCGAGGGCTCAGGGGGAGTGCGGGGAGGTTGGGGAGGGGGGGTCGGGCTCTTGTGGCAGGACGGGAGCGTGGAGTGGGGAAGGAACTTGGGGATCAGCCGGTCCCGCGGGCAGGGACAGCTGGCACCGGCCCGGGCTGCTCCGAGCGCCATCCGGCCGGGCCTTGGGCACTGCCCGGTGTTCCACAGGGCAGGCGCTGGCCCTGGCGCTGGTGGCCGCGCTGTGGGGCGGCACCGGGCCGTTCCTGAGGGCGGCAGCGGCGGGCATGGAGGAGCTGCGGGGCCGGGGCCGCCTGCGGCAGCTGCTGGCAGAGCTGCGCTTCCTCAGCCTCAACTGCCAGGTGAGAGCCCGCTGCTCATACCGGGGGGTCCTTCCTGAAACCCCGACATCCACAATTCCCCATCCTCAGGGGGTTATTCCCGCAGAATTCCTGGCAAATCCCCCCGACCCTGGGCTGGCACTGGCACCCCCCTTGTGCCCCACGGGGGGTGCCAGGGTGGGACCCTCAGCCAGCTCTGTGTTCTCCTGCAGTACCTGGTGCCCTTCCTGCTCAACCAGGCTGGATCTCTGCTCTTCTACCTCACCTTGGCCTCCACAGGTCAGCTCCTGCTGCTTTTTTTTGGGGTGGTTTGATGGGATTTTGTGGGTCGGTGACTCGGCCAAACAGCAAGCAGCTCCCTGGGAATAATCCCAAATAAACCCAAGTCCTGCACTTGGAACTTGCATTTCAGACCTGTCCCTGGCAGTGCCACTCTGCAACTCCCTGGCTTTGGTTGTGACCTTGGTGACTGGGAAGATCCTGGGAGAGGACATTGGGGGGAAAAGTGAGTCCCACTTTGAGCATTTCCTCAAGAAATCAGCTTTTATTGGATTGAGATGGTTTGATTTTTAATGTATAACTTAATTTATAATCTGGTCTGAAGACACCAAACAGCCCACAAGGCTTGAACTGGGTCAGAGCAGAGAATTGGAAAGGGAAAGGGAATTGAAACAGATTTTTGGATAGGGCTGGTGAATTTAAAGCCAGAATTGGCTGTTTTAAGCTAAAAGGATTTAAATTTCCCTCAGATGTTTAACCATGAATAAAATGCCCCCCATGGAAAAGGAGTGGCCCAAAAGCCCCCAAAAGTCAATGTACCCTGCTCGGGTGGTCAGGAAAGAACAGGAAATGGGGAAATTTCAAACTGCAGGAGCTGGAGTTGTTGTTTGAGGCAGATTGCCAGTTTTCCCCCATGTGTTGATTATGGATTTGTTCCTCCCCAGGAGCTGTGGCAGGAATGCTGCTCACCATGCTGGGGGTGTCCCTGTGCCTGGCTGGGGCCTGAGGCAGCAGCAGAGGCTGACCCAGGGGCTTGGGGGGACTCCTGGCTCAGCCCCACCTGGGAAGGTGTTTTGGGATGGATCCCAAACAAAATCCATGGATTGCACTCTCAGGGTGGCCCCACTGCAGGGACAGCAGCCAGGTTTGTGCCTTAAGGGGATTTTGGTGGCTCTTTGAAGACCCCAGTGACTAAACTGTCTTGGCCAGCACTGAGGGGTGTAAGAAAGGGTTAATAAATTATCCAGTGTGACCTCCTGACTGATGGATTTTTGATTAGCCCAAACCTGGCACAGCAGGTTCCCACCAGGATTTCTGGATCAGCAGCTCGTGTGCCCCCCTGCCCAGGTGCTGTCACCTCCCTGTCACAGTTTGGGAAGTCCCAAAGGTCCTGTCCTGTCCTGGACACCTCCCCCTCAGCCATGGACACACCAGGAGAAACCAGGGAGCCAGGCAGGGAACAGGTTCAGCATCAGGAAAAGATTTTTTTATTCCCAAAAAATAAAAAGAATTCCAGAATTCCAGAGCAGAAGGATCCACATCTGCAGTGGGGTCAGGGCAAGGAAGCACAGCACCATGGGGAAAGTCCCTGAGGGACCTGGGATGTCCCTTTCTGAGGGACCTGGGATGTCCCTGGGATGTCCCTTTCTGAGGGACCTGGGATGTCCCTGGGATGTCCCCTGGGATGTCCCTTTCTGAGGGACCTGGGATGTCCCTGAGCTGAAGGAATTGACAAAGCACCAGGTCCTTTCCTGCCTCTGCCCCAGGAGAGAATCCCCAGAGGCAGAGCAAAGGCAGGAGGGAGCCTCATCCCAAGGATCAGGGGCTGGGCCTCCCTCCCCACTCAGCACTCCAGTGCTCCCAAAAATCCCCTGGACACCCTGGGTAGTGCAGAGCACCCCAAACACATTCCCACGTGGAATCCCCACAGTTCTGTGGGAAGAGCTCCTTCCTGCAGCTCCAGCTCCACCCGAAGCTCCTGCTGGGAGTGACAATCCTCACGTCCCACCTGGATCCAGCTCAGCCACAGCAGGGATCTCCTGGGATGGGGTGGGATGGATCCCTCCAGGACGCTCCCCATGGCTGATGATGTTCAGTCCTGCTCACACCAAACATCCACAGAAGGATTTTCTTCCATTTTTCTGGAGTGAAACATCCCCCAGCTGCCCCTGTGCCATCAGGGCTGCTGCTGCAGCTCCAGGGCTTCTCCACAGCAGGCCAGGAACTCGGGAATGCTGCTGAGATGGTCAGGAACACCCAGCTTCTGCTTCAGCAGCAGGAACTGCAGGGAGACACAGCCTGCTGTACATTGCTTTCTATTTTCTTCGTATTTTCTATGTATTTCTTTATATTTTCTTTTAGATTTTCTGTGATATTTTCTTTGATATTCCTTCTTATTTTCTCTTCCTTTTCCTCCAAGCCCCCCCAGACTCCCCAGTCCCCCAGCCCCATCCCTCACGTGTTTCCTGCTGGCAATGGCCTGTTGGACCCACAGCAGCTCCAGCAGGAGCTGAGTTCTGTGGGCCTGCAGCTCCCAGCGGGGCAGCCCCTGCAGCTCCTCTGGGATTCCTGCCAAAAAAACAGGAAAAAAACCAAAACTCAGCCCTGTGGGGGCTGCTCCAGCCTTCCCAAAATATTCCCAAAATATTTGGTGGCCCTCACCTGGGCTGGCTCCCAGCTCGCTGCTGTCGCTGGCCCACTCCAGGGCATCTCCTTCCTCCTCTTCCTCGGGGCTTTCAGCAGCACCACACCCCAAATCTGGGGGGGTTTTGGGGTTTTTGGGGTTTGGGGCTGTCCCCCAGGGCAGGGGGGATGAGGGGAGAATGTTCCCACCCCGCTCTGCTCCACCAGGATTCAGCTTCTCCCAGGTTTTTCTGGGAATGGTTTTGTTCTCTGCAGCACCACACCCCAAATCTGGGGGGAGTTTGGGGTTTTTGGGGTTTGGGGCTGTCCCCCGGGGCAGGGGGGGTGAGGGGGGGATGCTCCCACAGCTCCCACCCTGCTCTCCTCCACCAGGATCCGGCTTTTCCTGTTTTTTTCTTTTTTTGTTCTCTGCAGCCTCTCCTGGATCCAAGAGTTTCCCTGGAGAGGGCTGGAAAAGAGGGGGGAAAAAAGGAAAAGAGGGAAAAAAAATCCCAATACAATGGGACGGGAAAAAAAATGAGAAAAAATGAGAAAAATATTTTTAAAAAATCAAGAAAGCGTAAAAAAAATATGAGAGGAATAGGAAGAAAATATGAAGATGAATAGGAAGAAAATAGGAAGAAAAAAATAAAATAATAGAAAGAAATATAAAAGAAAATATAAATAAATATAAAAGAACATATAAGAACATAAAAGAACATAAAAGAAAATATAAAACGAAATATCAAAGAAATTATTAAAATAAACAAAATAAAAAATATTTTTAAAAATAGAAAGGTCTGGAACTGTGGCGGCTGCTAACATCACCCTGCTCTGGTGTGAGCCATCACAAACCTTCCCGGGGTCAGGACAGGCGGGACAGGACAGGGAGGGGGGAATCACCTGGGCAGGCCGGGCTGCACCTGGAGCGCCGAATCCTGCGGGGGCAGGGCCGGGAGCGTCCTGCCGGCAGGGTCACACGGTCAGCGCTGCCAAGGGGCCACAATCCCCGCTCCGGGGATGTTCCCCATGCCGCTCCCGGTGCCCCGGTGCTCACGGACCTCGGGGCCGAAGCGCGGCCGCTGCAGAACGCGGCCGCTCCAGCGCAGCTGCCGCAGGTCGCCCTCGATCTCCAGCACCACGGCCTCGAACTCCTCCCGCACGCTCCGCAGCCGCCTCCGCAGCAGGAACCCCCTGGCACAGGCCTGGCACGGCCCGGGGGGCAGCGCTGGAACCGAACCGAACCCAACCGGGCACCGGCACCGAACGCGGCCGAGCCCGGGCGGCAGCGCCGGCTGCAGCATCCCCGCGCCCGGAGCTGCCCTCACGGAGCTGCCCGCCCCGAGGTGCCCCCACGGGGGTGCCCGCCCGCCCGGGGGTGCCCTCACGGCCCGCTCCAGATGTGCCACCCCAGAGGTCTCATCCCGAAGTGCCCCCAAAGGCCCCACCCACCTTTCCCCTTCCCTTCCCGGCTCCCCCGGGCCCGCCCCGCACCTGCAGCCGGGTCACGGAGCGCAGGAGCCGCCGCGCCTCAGCCTCAGTCCCGGCCCGCGGGCCCGGCGCGGCCGCCATGGCCCCGGCGCCGCCTGCTGACGTCATCGGGCCGCGACCGGCGCCGCAATGGCGGGG
>JAYDZK010000086.1:4540058-4550773 GCA_034509185.1 Euphonia xanthogaster
CGCGCTCTTGCTCGGGGGCAGCGGCCGCGGGGTCCCGGCGGGCGGCGGCTGGGCCAGGCAGCTCTGGGGGCTCCGCTTCTTCCTGCGCTCCTCCATGGCCGCGGCGGGGGCGGCGGCACCGGGACCGGCACCGGGACCAGGACCGGGACCCGGCGTGCGGCGGGCACGGCGCGTGGAGGCTCCTTCTCCTTCCCTGCACGGAGATGACGGGGAGAGGATGCGGCTGCCCGGGGCACGGCGGAGGGGCAGGGGGACCCTCGGGACAGGGGGACACAGCCAGGGGCACCGGGACCCCCGCGTTAGGGAGTGACACCCACGGGCACCGCGAGCCGCCCCGGGGCTCGCTGGCGGCGTGAGGACCGGAGCAGGAGCTCGGTCCCCGTTCCCGGGGGGCTCCGCTCCCTCCCTGCGCCCGGAGCATCCCCGCAGGAGCTCGGCCGGGGCCTGAACCGCAGCCGGGTCCCCTCCGGCCGGGCCCCGTGTCTCGAAGGGAAAGAGGATTCCGGCCCCAGCACACCCCGGCGAGAGCGGGGCACGGGGGACCGTCACCCCTTTGTCCCCCCGAGCCCCCCCGAGCCACGGGCCCCGCGCGGCGCCGGGACGGGGCAGCTCCGGGGGCTGCGGAGCGCCTTTGTCCCCTTTGTCCCCTTTGTCCCCTTTGTCCGCAGCCTCCGGCCGGAGCGCCACGGCCGGGACTGACCTGAGCCAGTCCCGCTCCGGCCTCCGGGACCCGATGGACGCCCCGATCCCGAGGGACGCCCCGATCTCACCGGACGCCCCCCGCCCGATGGGCACCGTCCGCACAGCCCGGGATTTGCATTTAAAGGGAAATGGAACTTCCTTCGGACACCGGCCGCCCGCAGGATGCCCCGAGCGGCCCCGGGATCAGCATCCCGCCGGGTCGGGAACGGGGCGGGATCCGCTCCCCGAGCCCGCGGAGCCCCCGGGTGGTTCCCGCCCCCCCGGCCGCGGGATTTACCCCGAGTCCCCTCCGGTGTCCCCGCAGCGCCGCGGGATCCGTCCCTGCTGGAGCAGCCGGGAAGGGCCTCCAGCCCTGGCGCAGGGCCGGGATTAACAAATCCCGTCCGTCCCACCCCCCCCCGCCCCGTTTCCAGCCGGAGCGCGGCTGCTCCTGTAAATCCCGGCAGGATTTTTAACCCATCTTGGGCATTTTGGAGCCGATGGGGGCACAAGGGACCAGCCGGGGGGGGACGGGGGGGGGTTGGTACCCCCAGGGCCGGGACCCTCAGGGCTGGTGGCTCTTGGTGGCTGCAGCATCCTGGGGAGGGCACACAGGTGTCATGCATGAATGTGAGGGATATAAAAACTCGGGTAAAGAACAACCAGGGCAGATGCTTGCAGCCTTCTGAGTGACATGATGTTACTCTGTAAGGGTTGAAGCTTTCTGAAATTGTATGGTGACGCTCTGGGTATCGTGGCTGTCTCAGCTGTGACAGGACACAGGCAAGTTGTGTCCTACAGCCCAAAATCTCCAGCCCGTGGTAAAGAATAGAGACACCAGAGACAGCAGCGAGGTTGGGAGTGTTTCTATTGGATACAGGATACACACGAGGAGGTTTCTGTACCTTAACAGGGGAACGACAGAAAAAAAAAGGGGGTTTGGTGAATTTCTAAGGGGTTTTGCTTTTACTGAAGTCCAGATGTCAGCAGCAGCCCTTGCTCAGCCTGGCTGGGTTACATTCATGGATCATCCCAGAGGAACCATGCTGACAGCAAGGGGCTGGAAGACAAAGCCACCACAGCTCCAGGACTGTCCCAGTGGATGTCCAGCACGGCTCTGCGGAGCCTCAGAGCCTGCCCATGCTGCCCTCCTCAGATCTGGATTCCCTGGAGGAAAAGGAGACGTGGAGGCAGGTCCTTCATGGAGGGAAGATGTGAGAGCAGCTGTGGAGCCAGAAGAGAATCCCAAAGGGATCCACTGGATACATCCAGGGTGGGGATCAGCTTCCAGCACGAGGAAGGCAATGGTGGGAGTGAAGTCTGTCACAAACAGAAGCTGCACGAGGTTCGAAGCGAGCCGAGTCTTCCAAAAGAACAGCGAAAAGACAAAGTCCTGACAAACCAAGGAAAATCCCAAAACCCGGTGCCAAGCAGGTGCCACATCTGTCCCTAAACTCCCTCCCAGCACATCCAGGCCCCGTGGGGTGAGGCAGCGCTGGGAGATGCTCTTCCAAGCAGAGAGGGAAAGGAGAGGTGGGGCTGGGATAGCACAGGCACCCCCAGGCTGGCAGCAGCAGCCCCACGGCACAATCCGGGAGCTGATCCCAGCTGGAACAGCAGCTCGGGGAGCACACACAGCTCTGGGGTTTGATCCTCCTGCAGTCCCAGCTCCGTGGATGCCTCCAGGGCTGGGGCAGAGGGGCTGGGGGCACCTCCCCAATCCCTGTGCACAATGCAAACACCTGGGAATGAGACCTTTGGGATAACTGTTTAATACACTTTGTGCACGTGTGCGTTCAGCAAAGAGGCAACTGTGAATTATAAGGCGGTTTTGAGATTGGCAGGGCCTGGGAAGAGCAAAAATTCCCAAGGGTGGGACCAGGCACCCCCTTTCCTGCTTCTCCTCGTCCCCACTGCAGACACAGAGCCCACGGAGAGCAGGGAACGGCCTCTTGTGCCCTCAGCTCACACACGAGCTGCCAGCAAGAGCCAGACCAGGAGCTCCCTCCCGCCTGGCAGGGGGAAGAGGGAGAGTTCACTGCTGGGAATGTTCTGGAATTGTCCCAGCTCTGCTTTCACTCCAGAGTGGAGTCCTTGTGATGGTCGAGGCGTGTCCCTTGTCCCTGTGCTGGGGCACAGATCTCCTGAGCCTGCAGTGACCAGGTCCTTTAGTGAGAGGGACAATCAGCTGAGGCTCCATATTTTCAATATTCACACAGGCAGGGAGCTGGGCCCTTCTGCTTCTTATGGATATCCATAGATAAAGTGTTGCCCTGCACATTTTTATACATCTTATATATATATATGTATATATATATATAAAATCTTAAAAAAAACCCTCCAAAAACCTAAACTAGGAAATCTCCCATCCCCAGGAGGGCTGTGTCCTGTCCTTTCCCACGTGTCCCAGGACCGGGAGAGTGGAATCTAAAGCAGCTCCCAGGTCACCCTCCCTCAGCCCAGCTGCGTGCCCTGCCCGGGGCTCAGTCAGTGCCCTGCTCCGTCCCGCTCTGCCCTGCTGCTCCCGTGCTCAGTTCTGCCAGGGTTCCTGTGGGATCCGGGCTCTGCGGGGCCTTTCCTGGGCTCAGGGAATCTGGAGCTGCCTCAGAGCTGTCCCGGGGTGGCTCCTTGAGGGGCTCCAGCAGCTCTGTGTGGGCACACAGGTCCTGCACCTTCTTGTTGAGGTCGTTGCGCTCCGTCTGCAGCGCCCGGCACAGCTTCTCCAGGCGCTGGATCTTCACCTGCAGCCCCTCCAGCTCCTTGTCCCGCAGGGTTTTCTGCAGGGAGAGAGGCACAGAGGGACAGGTGAAACCCCAGAGGGATGGGAGAGAACAGGGACAGGTTTGAAGTGGAGGGAGGGTGGGGTTAGGTGGCATATTGGGATGGAATTCCTCCCTGTGAGGATGTAAGGCCCTGGCACAGGGTGCCCAGAGAAGCTGTGGCTGCCCCTGGATCCCTGAAGTGTCCAAGGCCAGGCTTGGAGAAACCTGGGATAGTGGAAGGTGTCCCTGCCCAGGGCAGGGGGTGGAATGGGATGAACTTTAAGGTCCCTTCCAGCCCAAACCATTCCATGACTGATTCTAGGGAAGTCTGAGGGGAAACCAAGCAAATGTTCAGCACCCAAAGCACCAAGGAGTTTCCTCTCCCCTCTGCCCTCACAAAACACCAAGGCAGGACCTGTTCTGTCCCCAGGTGCTACAGAGCCTCCCCTCACCTCCTCTGCCATCTCCAGGAGGGCCTTGTTGCTGCTCTCCCAGCGGGAGCGGTACATGGTGGTCTCCTTCTCCAGCTTCTTGATTTTCTTGGTCATCTACAGAATCACAGAAAGGACCCAAATCGAGTCACAAAATGTCCTGATCCCCACAGGGATCAAAAGAAATAAACCCCAGGGAGAGCAGTGCAGTGACATCCCACAGGTCACCCCAAATTTTGGGTGTAGACCTAAAATCAACTGAAATTTGGAGCAGGGAGGAAAAAGCATCACCCACCTTCTCCATCTCCTGTTTGAACGTTGTGAACACTTCACTGCTTTTGGAAAGGGTGTTCTGGAACTCCTCAAACTTCTCTGTGTACAGAGCCAGCTGTGGGGAGAGACAGGGAGCTCGTGGCACCAGGGCCTGGAGAGGGGAGAGCCCAGCCAAGGGCTGAGCTGCTGCCCTGGGACAAGGACAAACAGCAGGAGCTGCTCTGCCAAAGGCAAATTCTGTCCCAGGGAAGCATCCTCAGAGCAGAGTGCTCCACAAACTCCTCCTGGCTGTGGCAGGCTGATCCCATGACTGCTCCCAGCACTGGGAAACAATCCCTGAACGAAGCTCACAAAACCAAACCCAGCAGGGATCCTGCCCCTCTGCTTTCCAGATTAAGGAACTTTGGGTTGCTCAGGGAGGGAGGGAAATCCCCAAACAAAACAAGCTGAGCAGGGAACTCACCTGCTGCTTGAGGTGGGTCTCCTGCTGCTTCATCAGCTCACACATCCTCTGTGATTCCACAGCTTCCTTCAGCAGCTGGGGAAGAGCAAAGCAGTTAATGGGAATGCTCCTGGCCCAGCCCTGCTCAGGAGAGGCACAAGGAGCACAGCCTGGCTCCTGGACATGCCAGGATCTGGGATAACACCCAGGCATCCACACCAAGACCCAAAAAGTGTCCCAGTCAGCTGCTCCAACACTTACAAAATCCTTCTCCCGCTGGTGCCTCTCCTCTGCCTCCTTCAGCATCTCCTGGGCCTGCTGCAGTTTGGCATCCACCAGCTGCTGCTGCAGCTCCTTGTGCTTGAACACCTTGTCAATGTGCTGCAGGGGGAACAGCACAGCTCAGAGCACACCCAGAGCTTCCTCCTCCCCTGGAAGGGGCTCCCAGTCCTGACCTGTCAGAACCCAGAAAATTCCTCTGGCTGCCCTAAAGGGCTCGAGCCCCTGCCCGGGGGGGCTCAGAGTCAAAACCACCTGTGCCTTTCATTTTAGCCCTTAGAAAAAACAATTACCACCTTTATATGAAGAACTACAAGCCAAGAGAGTTTAAACAGAATAACAGTTAATCACAGAGTGAAAAATAGATTTTTGAAGTTTTTAGAATGAGAGTTCAAAAAAGCAAGATAGAAGAATCTAAGAGTGCCCAGCCTTTCTCCTTCTTGGCCTCCATCTTCTGCTGTCATGTTGGCACTTTTAGATGGGTTTAGAGTAGAAGCTCACTGTCTGACACAGGTGATAGGCATTGGGAAGTTATGGTAAATATTTTCAAGTAGTTTTTAGTATAAAAAGACAAGCAGTGAGGCGAGCAGCGTGCCTCAAGCCAGAAAAAGAACGTTAGAAATAAGCAACAACAAACAATAAACAACCTTGAGAACAAAAGAATCCCGACTCCTCCTCCAACTGCCAAGCCAAGAAAAAGAAGTTTGCACACATCTCAGCGCCACTGGGGCCAGCAGAGGCTCTGGGCCCTCCTGACCCACCTCCTCCCTGAGCTCGTACTGCTCGATGAGCTTCTTGAGCCTCTCGGCCAGCTCCATGTTCTCCTGGCGCAGCTTCGAGTTGCGCTCGTTGTGCTGCTCCATCTGCAGCTGGATGTCGTTCAGGGTCACCTGGAAGTGAGAGGTCACCTCCTTCCTCTTCTCCTCCTCCTCCCTGGCACGCTGGACGCCCTCCTCCTGCGGCAGGGATGGGGCAGGTAAGGGAGGAGCTTCCCAAAATGATGTTCTCAACCCATCTGGCCTCTCATGATTCCTTATATCCCTAAGAAAAACTTCCCAAAGTGATGTTCCATACATCCACCAGGAAAACTTTCCTAAATGATGTTCCCAACCTATGCAGCCTCCCATTATTCCTTATTTCTATAAGAAAAACTTCCCAAAATTATGTTCCCAATGAATTCAGCCTCCCATGACTCCTTCAATCCCTCAGGAAAACTTCCCAAAATGACACTCTTCCATCCATGAGGAAAACTTCCCAAAATTATGTTCCCAACCCACCCAGCCTCCCATTACTCCTTATATCTCTAAGAAAAACTTCCCTAAATGATGTTCCCAACCCATTCAGCCTCCCATTATTCCTTATATCCATCAGGAGAACTTCCCAAACTGATGTTCCCAATGAATTCAGCCCCCCATCCCTCGGGAAAGGACTCTGGGCCCTCCCCCTTCCCTCCCTTCAGGGGACAAACCCTGAAACAGCAGCTGGGACGCTGCAGGCAGTGATGGCTCCACACCAACACCCAAACCCTGCCCTGACCCAGAGCGGGGGCACCCCTGGCAGAGCTGAGGGTGCCCAGGAGGCTCCTGGAGAGGGTTCCAGGAGTGGGGCAGGAGCAGGGAGCACCTTGAGGGTGCGGTTGTGCCTCTGCAGCTCCCGGCACAGGCTCTCCAGCTTGCTGCGGGCCAGGATGGCCTTGCTGTGCTCGCTCTGCAGGTGATCCTTCTCCTGCACCAGCTGGCTCTGCTTCTTCTGCAGGATCCTCATCTGCTTCTGCGAGTTCCTGTGCTCCTCCAGCTGGGACAGGGGAGCAGAGGCTGTGGGGGCAGCAGGGCAGAGGTGGCCCCCCTCGAGGGGACACCATCTGCCTCCCGAGGGGACACCTGAGGGGACACCATCCACCCCCCTCAAAGGGACACCTGAGGGGACACCAGCTGGCTGTGCAACAAGGCCAGCAGGTTTGTGACACCTCTGGCCAGAGCAGTGACACAAAGCCCAAGGGCTTTTCTCCTTCCTCAATTCCCACCCTGCTGGCACTGGAAGGAGCTCCACATTCCCCCAGGACAGGGAAAAGCCACCCACGGGCACTTTGGACATGCACAGGCAGCCCCAAACCTCCTCAATTCCACATCCACGCCTGGAACTCCACCTTGGCTCTGGTTAAACGTGGGATCAGGCTTTGTGTGGCTGAAACTGAGCTCCTCTTGCACCCAGATGTGCCCAAATTCCTTCTGTCCACGCTTCACAAACACCACCAGACTGCACCCAGCAACACCCACCCTCTCCTGGGCAGGGATCCAGCACTGCAGGGGTCCCAGGACACCACAAAGCTCCAGTGTGACCCTGGAATGTCCCTCTCAAGGGCTCTCCAGCCTCTCTGAGCTGCCACATCCTCCCCCAGCCCCAGGACTCACCAGCTCAGCGTATTTCTTGCACAGAGCTGCCAGTTTCTCCTCTGACGTGCTCAGGGTGTTCAGGGTCTGCATCAGCAAAGTGATTTCCTTGCCTGGAAGGAGACATGGAATGGGAATGATGCAATAAATGGGATAAAAATGGCTCTACACAGAGTTCTGGCTTGGAAAGGTGGAAAAAGGAGGGGCTGAGCAGGTTCCCAGTGCATTCCCAGGGTCTCCCCATGGTGGGAGAACAACTGGAGCAGCTGGATTTGGGAGGGGGAAACCATCCCTGGGCTGGTTGGAGCCAGCTGTGCCCAGCAGAAGAGAAACCCATGGAATTCAGAGGCTGCACTGGGTGCAGAACAGAAGAGGAGGATGTTCCCAAACACATCCAAGGCTCTCACTTCCCCCAGTGGGTAAAATCCACTTAGCCCCAATTTTATCCACTTTAAATGGACAAAATCCATTTATCCATGCACTGATATCCTCGGGAACAGCTGGAGCAGGGAATCCTTCCCCTAAACCCTTGGGGAGCTGGGAATCCTTCCCCTAAACCCTCGGGGAGCTGGGAATCCTTCCCCTAAACCCTCGGGGAGCTGGGAATCCTTTACCTAAACCCTCGGGGAGCTGGGAATCCTTTACCTAAACCCTTGGGGAGCTGGGAATCCTTCCCCTAAAACCTCGGGGAGCTGGGAATCCTTCCCCTAAATCCTTGGGGAGCAGGAATCTCTCACCTAAACCCTTGGCTTTCTTCTTCTCCTGAGCTTTCTTCTGATCCCTGTCCCCAGCCTCCTCTCCAGGCCGGAACTCCTCGCTGCCCTTGGAGTTCTCCTTCTCGCCGTTGATCTCGGGGCCTCCTGGCTCCTGCTCCCCATTCCTGGGGGAGTCACTGCAGCTCTTCTCGGGCTCCTCGGGGGCATCCCCGTGCCCCCCATCCTCCCCTGGGTTCTCCTGGCTGGCATCCACACAGTAGGTGCTCAGGATGTCCTCCAGCTGCCGGCTCAGCTCCTCCGAGACGTCGCGGGAGGATTTGGGATCCTCCTGAGTCAGGGGAGCTGGGAGGGGGAAAAAAGGGAACACAAAAAAAAGAATTGATTAATTGATTGATTCTCCCCCAGCCAGGCCTCATGAGCTGTTGGTGATGTGTTTCACACCCAACATAGCTCAGCTACCTCAGAAGGCATAAAATCAGCAGGGTGGCTCCTGTGTGAGTGCTGGAGACCAAGCCCCTGACTGTCAGGAAGGAGAATTCCCCCTCTCCCCTCTTTGTTTTATTTTTAAGGAAAGCAGGTTGTGTGTGAGCTTGGGGCTTTTTAGCAAGACAGTGGATTTGAAACCTGGGTAAGAGCAGCTGGGGATAGAGCAGGCAGAACATCCTGGCAGCAGGCAGGAGAGGGGAACTCCTCCAGGATGCACACACCCAGAAATAGGGGAAAAACCAGATTTGGTAAAAGGCAAAACAACAAAACTCTTTACAGAGAAAAATCCAGCCAGGTGCAAGAGCTTCTTGCTCCTGGTAAAACACCTCACAAAACCAATTAGTTTCTTTGTTCTCTTCTTTTTCTAGGAAATTGCTCAGGCAATTTTTTGGCTCCTGTCCAATTGGCCATCCTCAAGTCTGAGGTGAAGTCCCCCAGGTTCTATGAGGTGTCTTCCCACCTAATGAAACAGAGAAACTTCTGAGCTTATTTCCTTTTTAAGGGGACAAAAGACAGTTTTGTCACTCCATCGAGGGGGCACATTCCTATAAACTGAGGTTTCCCCCCAGCTCCTCTCACCCTGCAGGGAATGGGAGGTTTTTCCTGGCTGGACTTGCAGGATAAGCTGCTTTGTTCCATTGTCAGGGCATTCCCAACAGCCTGTCCTTTGATCAGCAGAGCATGACCAAGCCCCTGACATCTGTCAAGAAGGAGAATTCCCCCCTCTCCCCTCTTTTTTGTTTTTTTAAGGAAAGCAGGTTGTGTGTGAGCTTTCCCCCACCCAGAGGAATTGGCAGCTCCAGGGCTGGGCTTTTTAGCATGACAATGGATTTGAAACCTGGGTAAGAGCAGCTGGGATCAAACAGGGATGGAGCAGGCAGAACATCCTGGCAGCAGGCAGGAGAGGGCAACTCCTCCAGGATGCACACACACAAAAATTGGGGAAAAAACCAGGATTTTCTGCCAAGGAAAACCAGGATTTTCTGACCTGGAAACCCAGGATTTTTCTGCCCTAGAAACCCAGGATTTTCTAGCCTAGAAGCCCAGGATTCTCTGCCCTGGAAAGCCATTATTTTTTTGCCCTGGAAACCCAGGATTTTCTCCCATGGAAAACCAGGATTTTCTGTGCCTACAAAAAGCTGGAATAAAAGCAGCTCCCTGGCTCTTCCCAGGCTCAAAGCTGCCCTCACACACCCCAGGGAATGCCGTGGGCAGGGACAGACCTCCCCCCAGTCCCCAGGGGCCCCCCACCTTCTGGGGGAGCTGCAGCCTCGGGTGAGTCTCCCTCTTCCAGCCCCATCCCGCTGCTTGTTCTGGAAGGACGTGGAGCTGCTTTGGCCTCCACTCCCTGGTTCTTCATCACAGCCTTTGCACCCTCTCAGGCTCTGCAGAGACAGAAGGGAGAGGTTTTGAGGACATCTGCAGGATTTTGGGAGTCATCAGCCCTGGCTGGCAAGGAAGGAGCCTGTTCTCAGCAGAAGCTCAGCGCTGAGGAAAGCATCTCTTGATTCCCAGCTTGTGTCAGGATAATTCCTGTTGGAATCTCCCTCTGGAGAAAGGCAGCACCTCCCACCCCACAGAGAACAGAATTTTCATCACTGGGCACAACCCCCTCAGCCCCTTCTGCCCTTCCCAACTCTGGGATTCCACACCTGACCCAGAAATCAGAGCTGGCACAGCACAGAGGTCAATTCCTGCTGAATTCCGCGGCCAAGGAGAGCCTGAAACCCCAGCTCCGCATGCCCTGAGGGGTTTGGATGTCCTCAGCCTTCCCATTATCACCCTAAGCAGGAGCTGCGGGTGCCGCTCCTGCTGGTCCCGAGGGAAAGAAGGGTCCCCGGTTATACCGGGACGGGCCCTGCCGGGACTCCTGGAAGGAAAACCGGCGGGCAAAGCACCGGCAGAGCCCGGCCCGTGGCAGCACCCACGTGCGGAGTGTCCGGGGCAGCGCCCTTCACCGGCACCTGCCCCGCGCCCCGGGCGCTCCTTTTCCGCTGCTGCACCCGCGCAGCTCCGGGGCCGGAACCGGGGCACGGCAGCGAGAACCGGGAGCGATAACCGGGATACGGGGGCGATAATAACCGGGGCTCGGGGGCGATAACCGGGTTATGGGGGCGATAATAACCGGGGTCCGGGGGTGACCCGGCCCCGCTGCCCCCCGGGAGCCCCCGGCCCATGGCTCCCTCGGCACCGGCAGCCCCGGTTCGCCCAGCCCCGCTGACCCGGCCCGTGGTGCCCCCAGATCGGAAGAGCGT
>JAYDZK010000086.1:4551104-4569036 GCA_034509185.1 Euphonia xanthogaster
GCGCGTGCGCCCGCCCGCGCCGCCGCCAAATCAGCGCCCGCCGCGCGGGGGCTGCAGGGAAGCACCGGGGAGACGCGGCAAGCGCGGCGGGAGGCGCTGAGGGGACTACAGCTCCCGGCATGCTCAGCGCGAGGGTTGCCATAGGAACTACAGCTCCCGGCCTGCTCTGGAGGGCTGGAAGGAGAAGAGGATGAGGAAGGAAGAGGAGGAGGAAGAAGGGGGAAGGAAACTGTATCCTACAACTACCGCCATGCCCCGCGGTTGGGGGAGAAGAGGATGAGAAAGGGGAACTGTGGCCTACAACTCCCGGCATGCCTGGCGCATGGCTGCCCTGGGGACAACAATTCCCGCCCTGCTCCTCTGGAAGAAAAAGGAGATGAGGAGAAGGAAGAGGAATAAGAAGGGCGGGGGGGAGGAGGGAAAGGGAAAAGTGTGGCCTACAACTCCCAGCATGCCGTGCGCATGCCTACCCTCGAGACTACAACTCCCAGCAGACCCCGCGCGCCCCCGCTGTTACCGGGCACCGGGAGCCCCTCCCAAGGTCACCGAGCGCCCCCCGGTACCCCCAGCACAGCACAGCCGGACACCTGCACAGGTGCAGTTTATTCGTTCCACAACAAGGGCCCAGCTCCCCCCGCACCCCAGAACCGGGGCTTTGCTCCTCTGCTTTGACTGAAATCGCGGCAAAGTGGCCCAAAAAGCGCCGCGGTGGCTCGGGAAGCTCCGTGCTCACCGCGGGAGGAGCAGCAGGGCAGCGCCGAGCCCGGGGGTTTCCAGGTGTGCCTGCCTCACAGTGCTTATTTACAGCAATCACAGAAATTTCATATAGAGTTTTCTCTGTGGCCCAATTAGACAAATATCTCCCTATCTATAATATAAAAAATACAGAGCTTTGCCGTTTTTGGAAGTAAAATGTGCATTTATCTGACTGTGAGCAGGAGAAAACCTGAAAACCTGGTGCTGCTGGAGCTCCCATCACCGCTGGCAGGTGGAGCCAAATCTTCCTCCACCCCAAACCACCCCAAGGCAGGAAAAACCCAGAATTCAGCCCAGAATTCATGTTTCTCATGGCAAATAAAGTATTTCAAGTAAAGATGATGGTGGGTTTCAGCATTTCAGAACTCTGAGATCAGTCAGTACAATGCAAACCAAACCTGTGCAACAGCAGCTGTGCTTCCTGCTCCAAAAAAATCCACCCCAGTTCCCATCTTTGGGCTCTTGTTGCTTTTTTTTTTGTTTGTTTTGTTTTGTTTTTAATCCTTGGAAATACCACTAGCAGTTCTTCAAAAAAAAAAAAAACCAAAAAAACCAAAAAAACCAAAACCAAAAACAAAAAATCTAGACAAAGGGAAGCAGCAGGAAAAAAAACTTCCCAGCAGTGAGAGAACTTCTCATTTTTTCTGTCCATTTTCAGTATTTTTCATCAGGGAACTGGTCCTGGCTTCACCAGGACTGTCCACCTGAAGGAGGAAGGCCAGGGCTAAATTTTGCTCTTGGCATATTAAAGAGTCTTTAATAAAGAGTAACATGTGCAAAAAAAAAAAAAAATTAAAAAAAAAAAAAAAGAAAATTTAAATAGATCAAGCCAGGTTTTGCAGAATTACTGTGGCCAGAACAGCTCCCTCCTTCTCTGTGTCCTCACCCAACGAGGTAAAAACTGCACTGGGGAGACACCAGCACAAAGAAGCCACCAAGAGGTGCCACCTGTCACCTCAGTGTCCTTCCTGCCCCCAAAGCCAAGGTGAGCAGCAGCCCCGAGGAACCAGGAGCAGAAATTCCCCTTCTCTCCGGGCGCTCTTGGTATTTGCAGAGTTTTCCCAAACAGGTGCAGTGAGTGTCCAACCTTCCCAGCCAGGACCAGCAGCTGCTCTCCCAAACTCTTCAGAAAGTTTGTGGTGGGTTTTTTGGGGGGGGTTTTGTTGAGTTTTTTTCTTTCCCCCCCCAGGATTATAGCTGGAATCCTTCCATGGGAGCCTCGGGTTGCTGGAAGATGTATTGCTGCTGGTTCTCGTCCACCTGGGGAGCCACGGCTGCGTCGTCCTCCACCCCAAAGTAGTGCTCAATCAAATCAAAGGCTTTCTGGTAGATCTCCTGGTTCTCATGGCTCTGGAGGAATTCTATCTTATCCAAACCTTTGGAGGAAAAAAAAGTGGAACGGGATGAAAGAAAGAAATTCGCTCTCTGTCCTCTAAGGAATTCTGTGAGCAGAATAAATCCACACCCAAACCTGTCGCTATGATATTTCCTGAAAAATCCTTTTGCCAGGATTTTTCTCCTGAGAAGCTGAGAGGCCTCAGGAACGAAATGTAAGCAAGGATTCTCTGCTGCTGTGGGATGCAGCAGGTGCATCTGGGATTGGTCCATGTGGTTGTTTTTAATTAATGGCCAATCCCAGCCTGGCTGGCTCAGACTCTCTAATCAATCACAAAATTTTATTATCATCCTTTCCTTTCCTTTCAAGCCTTCTGATGAAATCCTCTCTTCTTTTAGTATAGTTTTAATCTATCATTTTCTTTTAATAAAATATAGATCACAAAATAATCAATCAGCCTTCTGAAACATGGAGTCAAGATTCCCATCTCTTCCCTCGTCCTGGGACCCCCGTGACCACCACCACACAAACCCAGCTGTGCCAGAGCCCTGGATCTCAGGTTTAGCTCATCCAGATGTGCTCCCAGCTGCAGGCTAACCCCAGATTCCAGTGGGATTAGAAAGGAGGGATTTGGTAGCTGCAGGGGGTGGGGAGGAGCAGGTCCCAGGAGCCTCCAGCTGCCCCAGTTCAATGCAGCGAGCACAGAAAGCATCCATGCACACTGCACCCTGAGGAATTCCAGGAATTATCCTTCCAGGGAGAATCAGGACACTCAGAGTAATGAGAGGGCAAACAGACACTGCCAGCTCACAGGGAGCTTCAGACCAAAATAGGAACTTGTTCCTCCTCAAAGCATTGAGAGCAGGACCAAAAAAAAAAAAAATCCACTGGCACCAAATTAAGTCACTCCAGGGAAAAGCAAAGTCTCCCTGGATTTCCAGTGTAAAACTGGGTAAGGTCAGAGCAATTTTAGACCCAGAACTGTCACTTTTTACTTAGCTCAGCTCATTTCTAGTTCATATTCCCACCTGGTGCAAGCCATGATTTTCAGCTTGGACTCCAGGTCAGAGTTTTTACTTCCAAGTACTTCCTCATCAAAGATTTTGGAACAAATATTGGCTATTTTGGAATACAATAAACCCTTGAATAGAGCAGAAAAGCACCCAAGAGCCCCTGCAGTGCCCAGAGCCCCACCTACCATAGGCCTCCTCAATCAGGCTGCAGTAGGGGTTGATCCCAGTCCCACTCTGGTTGGCTTCCTGCTCTCCCAGCCTCAGGATGTTTTCCAGCCCGTTCAGTGCCACCAGAACGATCTTGGAGTCCATGACAGTCAGCAGGTCACACAGGGGTTTGATACAACCCAAATTCACCAGGTACCTGCAGGGAGAGAGCAGCACCAGCATCACTGCCTGCTCAGGAGCTGGGGAGCTCCATGGGAAAGCAAAGGACATGAGTCCAACTAAAATGAGTAAATTTACCTCAAAATACACATTTACTGCTCTGCAAGGTTAATTTTGATCCATTTACTTGCATTGCATGCAACCCTATTTTTAGAATTGTTTTTTTTAAGGAAAGGAGCCACTTCTGAAATCCAAGTGCTGCTCAAATTAAGTCCATGCTGGAATTTTATCTGTCATTAAATTTGGACATTCAGCCTCAACTACCCAAAGAGGGATGGAGAAAATCTGGGATTAAATTATCCTCATCCAGAAGGAAATCACAAATTACAACCCAGCTGTGCCTGGCTTGGTTACTCTCCAGAATCCCCCCAAATTCCTCCTTTGCCTGGAAATTCCCCTGAAGGCAAAGCTGCCAGGAAGTGAGGCAGGAGTGGCCCAGCAGGAGAGGCTCGGGAATACCTGATCTGCTCAGGGGTCCCTCCTGAGGTGGCGTTGGTGATGGCCCAGGCTGCCTCTTTCCTCGTGCGGAATTCCGCTTTCTGCAGGATCTCGATCAGCACCGGGAAAATGTTGGCATCAATCACTGCCTGGGAAGAGAGGGCAGGAGAGGCCTTGGCATTGGCATTCCTGAAAGAAACCTCCACTTCCATATCCCCCTCCTGAGCTGAAGGGATTGCTGTGGTTTATCCCTCAGCCAAATCCTACCAAAAGCAGATATTCCATAACCAGCACCCTGGAACTGAGCAATGCTCAAAGCTCTGCTCTGCTTGTGGAGGTCAGGGAAAGGATAATTCAACCTCAAGGAGCTCCAGCTCTTCCAAGAGCAAATAGGGACAAATAGGGGCTGTATCTCCTCTAATTCCAATGATCCAGCCTCTGGGCTTCAGTCCATGTGCTGCTGCCATTCCCGTTTTTATTCCCATTTTTTAGCTTGTTTGGCAGCAGCAGATTTGCAAATGGCTGCAGAATAAGAGAAGTGAACCAATCCATCCTCTAAGGATCAGGGAAAGGAAAAAGCTGCAAATCCTTAATGCTGAGCTTGGAATGTGGGATCACTGCAGGCAGGCTGGGGAAGACTGTACCTGGATTTGTGCTCTGTTCCCTGCTGTGATGTTGGATATGGTCCAGCACGCCTCTTTCCTGATGGATTCCTTGGGACTGCTCAATAAATGGAGGAGGCAAGGCAGGGCTGAGCAGTTTAGAATCACCTTTGGGGGGAAAGGAAGCACAAGTGAGATCACAGTGCCAGGCACTGCATTCCCTGCAGGGAATTCCTCTCCTCTCACCTGGGTCTGGATGTCATCCCCTGTCACGATGTTGCCAACTGCTCGAAGAGCTGGAGAGGCCACTTTGTAATCGTTGTGCCTGCAGGAAAAGCGTGCAAAGACAAACCCAACTCCATCAGATCACTGGGATATTCACCATAGTCCCTTCCCCATGCTCCCATCTGCATGATTTCCTTAGATTCCATCCCCTGCCACACAAAACAGAGGGTAAGCTGAGCATAAAGCCACTGGAAACAGAGCTGCAGCACAGTTTGATCCTTTGCATCCTGAATCCATCTCCTTCTCCACAGAGATTTTGAAGAAACAAAGACAAGCTGATTTCTTCTAGCCCCAGTTTTTTATTTCCCTCATAACCAGGCTTCCATTTGAAAGCAGACAACACTCTGCAATCATTAAGGAAATCTGGGAAAGGAGAGAGGAAGTTCTCCCCACTTGTCTGCGTAGTTGGCCCACACTCAAAAATTGGTTGAATTTCAGAAATTCATAGGGATAATGTTTGTTCTATCAATAAATTTGTAATTGTTGGGGCAGATGTTGAGACCAGCACAGGTATCTTTCCATAGTGTAGAGCAGAACTAGAAAATCCTCAGCTCAGGAAGCCAAGCCAGCAAATTCCAGCTGTGAACCTGCTCCCGACCCTCCTGGGTCAGCTCAGCTGCCTGGATCCCGTGTGCACGGGGGGTTTGGTGGGATTCAGATGGATTATCACTCAGCCTCCTGACAGATACTCACATTAAGAGCTCCACCAGCCTCCTGCACACCCCTGAGTCCACCACAGCCTGGATCTTCTCGTTGGGACCATCGGACAGGTAGGACAGAGCCCAGCACGCGTCTGCCAGCAGGTCAGAGTCACTGTTGAACAACAATCGGGACAACACTGGCAGGCAGGGGGACACCTGCAACAACAGCCACCACCCAGGGTTAGTCAGCAGGCCAGGACTGCCACAGCTGCAGGCAAACACCCCCTGCTCCTGCTGACTGCTCAGGTCACAGATCCCTTCTTGCCACAGCTCCAAAGCCACCTCAGCCACGTTTGCTACACTTGATTTACACTGAGGAGTTACATCGGGAGCTCCTGTTAAAGAGCTCTGCTCCATTTCTGACTTTTGAAATTCATCTCAATCATTTAGAAGTGGGTTTATATTTACACTCAATTCAGATTTCAGCCCTCACCAGAGGCTTCTCAGCTTTGATATGTGAGGTTTCACTTAAATCAGCATGTTTCCACTTTTTTTAAAAACATTTTTTGTGTTGCCAAAGGAGGATGAGACACCTGAAAAGGCAGCAGGACCTTCAGTTAGGGTCCCTGGACAGGGAAAGGGAAGACACCACAGCTCACAGGAATTCTGGTTTTTACCATTTCCAGGTCTCAGAGTAGCTGTTGGTTGTAATTGAAGTCTCAAAATTCCAGAGTTCATAAGAAAATGGTTTAGAGAAACTTCCTAGGGAAGCCTGGGCCTGTCCCTTATTTGAGGGGTGCAGCAGAAAGGCTGGGAAAAAATTAAACATGCAGGAAAAACCTCATCCTGTGCCTTCCTCGAGTTCAACAGCCCAAAATAACCCAGGCAAAGCTCTGAAGTGGGTGTCTCCCCATCTCCTGGCTGCCAACAGGGCATTTCTTCTCACCTTATCAAATTCAGGAGGAGGACTCTTCCCTCTGCACAGGTTTGACAGGGCCCAGACAGCGTTCCGTGTCATTGTCAGCCTGGTGGACGTGGTGAGGAGCCTGAAGAGAGAATTCCCAGGGATGATTGTCCTTGTTGTGGAGGCAGAGGGAACCAAAAGAATTACAACGAAAACATTTTGCTCCCCATTGTCACCACAATCCAAGTGACACAAACTGCTCAGTCTGAGCTCAGTGAGTCCTGTGGGGTGATGAGCCAGGCTGACAGCAGGAGCAGCAAAATCAGCTATTTGGGACAAAACCTCACTTTTCCAGGGTGGGATGAAGATGAATTCTTGTCAGAGGACAAGAGCCCAGGCCTGGCAGAACTCATTATCACCACGCTGAGGGAGGTGGTGTGAGAGACCTGATCCTACTCCAATCCCAAAAATTCCACAGCCCAAGCAGAGAGCAGGAGCTGAGGGACACCCTGGGACTCCAGAGCAGCATGAAGGAGTTTTATCCACAGAATCCCACTCAGAACCAGAGGCTTGATTCCCAGGGAGCCCAACACTGCTAGGGACTCTGTAAGGAATGTTATCCACAAATTCCCATTCAGAACCAGAGGTTTGATTCCCAGGGACTCTGTAAGGAATGTTATCCACAAATTCCCATTCAGAACCAGAGGTTTGATTCCCAGAGATACCAGCAGTGCCAGGGAATCTGTCAGGAATGTTCTCCACAAAATCCCACTCAGAACCAGAGGCTTGATTCCCAGGGATCCCCACAGTGCCAGGGAATCTGTCAGGAATGGTCTCTACAAATTCCCATACAGAACTAGAGGTTTAATTTCCAGGGATCCCACACCACCAGGGACTCTGTAAGGAATGCTATCCACAAACACCCACTCAGAAGCAGAGGTTTGATTCCCAGGGACTCTGTAAGGAATGTTATCCACACAATCCCACTCAGAAGCAGAGGTTTGCTTCCCAGGGACTCTGTAAGGAATGCTCTCCACACGATCCCACTCCCCTGAAGCAGGTTTGAGCCCCAGGCAATCTGGGGCCCAGCTCCAACCCCGCTCCCTGGTCCAACCGCGCTCCCAGACCTGCTCATGGCTACTCACATTAACAAGGGAGGAAGAATGGCACAGTTCAGGACATAATCTCTACACACAGAGCTGTCTCCAGCAATGTTCCCCAACGCCCAGACAGCCTGAAAGGAAACAGCAACAGCTTCAGCATTCATTTTCTGAGAGGGAGAGCCAGGCATTGTGCTGAGACAGCAATTTTCCTGCAACTCCAGGCACCAATCTGTGCTCTGCAGCCAGCTGGGATCGCTCCATTTAAACCTTGCATTTTGAACAGGTGGTTCTCCCCAAAATCCCAAAGTGAGGAGGGATCCTTACCTGCTCCTGAACATCCTCAAAGTCAGAGTTTAGGAGCTCTATGAAGATGGGAACTGCCCCAGCCTCGATGACTATTTTGGTTTGTTGGGAGGTGCCCGAGGCGATGTTCGTCAGGGCCCACGCAGCCTCAAACTGAAAGGAGGGATAAAAGGAATAAAATCAGCCTGATCCAGAAAAATAAAGGAATAAAATCAGCCTGATCCAGAAAAATAAAGGAACACAATCAGCCTGATCCAGAAAAATAAAGGAATAAAACCAGCCTGATCCAGAAAAATAAAGGAATAAAACCAGCCTGATCCAGAAAAATAAAGGAATAAAATCAGCCTGATCCAGAAAAAGAAAGGGATAAAATCGGCCTGATCCAGAAAAATAAAGGAATGAAATCAGCCTGACCCAGAAAAATAAAGGAATAAAATCAGCCTGATCCAGAAAAATAAAGGAATAAAATCAGCCTGATCCAGCAAAGCAGCTCTCATGACATTCTGGCAACAATTCCTACAATTCTGCTGCAGAGGTTTTGTGAGGAAGGAAGAGAATGCCTCAGCACTCAAAGGATTTTATTTTCTTCAGCAATAAAAGAGCTACAGCTGTTCAAAGGATGAGCAAGAGTTGTCACCACCACCTCATTTCTCTTCCACAATCATTTCCCAGCAAGAAACACAGTGCAGGAACACACAAAATAGAATATTTTCTATATTTCATCCAACATCCCAAAGATGCTGCGAGTTCAAGGGAAGCTGAGCAGAAATTCCCTGCTTTTGCTTCCCTTTTTTTGGTTTAAAACCAGATTTCCATCCAGTTCTCCTGGAAATGAAGCCTCTTTGGTCCATGGGGGCAGAGGGCAGGGAGAAAGAAAAGCAGCCATCACCTTGGATGAAATTCCATGTATGGGAGTCTCTTTAACCCTCCCAAAGAAACCAGGATTTATTTCCATGCTGGAAGGAATGTCAGGAAGGCACCCAGGCCTTCCCTCTGCCCCAGGCAGGATCAGCACTGGCCAAACCCATCTCTTAACATTTCTTGGCCTCTCTGCCTCCAGCAAGGGAGGTTTTCCCTGCCAGTTTCTTCCTGCAGCTTTATCCCACGGCTCCACCAGCTCCCAGCAGAAATATCAGCTACAGGAAGGCCAAACTCCCTTCTGCTGCAGCTGAATTAGGTGATTTTTGCCAGAATTAAATATTTTTTTTGCCTGAATTAAATTATTTTTCCAATAATTTAATTCAGAGCAATTTACAGTTTAATTTTTTTTTTGCCTGAGCATTACAGACTCGTTTTGTTTTCTCCCACAGATCACATTTTTAGGGTTCAAAATATCATTTTAAACAGCACCTGTGGGATCGCAGGATAAACAGCTCCCACCCTGAAGAATCACAACAGAATCTCCTTTACCTGTAATGTGCAATTTTCACTTCTTTTCAGGAATTCCACGAACCTCTCCACCACTCCCTGAGTGTTTATCACCTCATCTATCGGAGGATTTGGCTCTGAAACAGCAAGGCAGTGTCAGGGAGTGAAGGGCCTCCTGCAGGGGAGTAACAAGCCTCAAGTGTTCATTAAATGATCTCAAATTGGACTGAACTCATCAGGGCAGCTTAGCAGAACCATTTTCTGTGCAAATCACACAACTGGCAACCATCAGCAATACAAGAGATTATCACATTTCTTAATTATGGATTTTTTTTTTGCCCCCTCAACCTGTAAAGCTTCTGTGCACAAAGCCCTGTAAAAGGCAGGCTCTGTTGGATCCTGGGCAGGGATGAGTTGTTTTTACCTTTGGAGAGTAATTTCCTGAATTTCTGAGTGGTTGCTAGCTGTAGGTCAGGGTCATCTGAGAAGAGCATCTCCACCATCTCTCCTGTGATCAATCCCTCCTGAAAAGAGGCAGAGGAAACAGAAATGGTTCCATTGCAGGCTGAGATAATTCCAGGCATCACAGACATCACATCCTACCATTTGGGCTTAGCCACAAATGCAAGGATTCAAACCTGGGGATCCCAGCACAGCAGAAATCCCCCAGGTCACACTTGCAATGCTGGGGGGAATGGGATAAAAGGGAAAGAGGGGATGAAATGGAATAAAAGGACACTGGAGGAAGATTTTGAGGATTCTGAAGGAGGGAATAACCCTTGATAAAGCAGAGTGAGCAGTGGGATGAGGATTTCCTGGCATGGGCTGAGCTTTGCAGGGCTCATGGCTCCATTGGTGTCCCTCTGGATCCCTCAGGAATAAATTTTCCCTTTAGGAATAAATTTTCCCCTTAGGAATAAATTTTCCCCTTAGGAATAAATCTCCTCTTTGCATTTTAGCCAAGGGTCTCTGGCTGTTCCAGCTGCCTGTACCAACTTACACAAACATTCTTAAAAGTAAGGGAATAAAACCATTGGGAGTTTGGCAGTTCCATGCAAGCACAGAATGCCAGGATGGTTTGGGTTGGAAGGAGCTTAAAAATCATCCAGTTCCAGCTCCTGTCCAAGGGCAGGACACAGGGACACCTTCCACTACCCCAGGGTGCTCCAACCCCCATCCAGTCTGGGATAATTCCAGGGATGGGGCAGCCACAGCTTCTCTGGGAATCTCTGCAGGGCCTCAAAGCATGAAATTAAATCAATTAAATCTGTCTGAAGGCACCTTACCCCACAGGTTGTGGAAGTGACATAGGAATCCACCAGGAGACTGTCAAACATGGAGTCATCTTCATTGATCAGCTCCACATTCCTTCTTTTGAAGAGCTGGTGGGGACCAGAACAGGGGGATTGTTATTAGAAAGCAACCACAACTCGATATTCCTGTTCCTCAACCAAGATCCCTCCTGGACTGAAGGAACCTGAGTAAAAAGGGTCATTACCAGCAGCTCTGCACTCCCAGGGCTGGTCTGGCACACAAACTAAATGCCAATTCTTGCTCTCAGATATGCACATGCCCAAATCACTGAGCCACCAGGGAAGGCAAGTGCAGAATTTGACCAAAATCAGGAAAAATGGGCAAAAAAAGTAGCTTGGGTAAGGTGCTAATAAAGGAAATATCTCATTCCAGACATATCACTTGGGAATCACCTCGTGCTTCCAAAAAAGAAATGCACCCAGGGTTAAGGCCATACTTTCACCTGCTCTTCCTGTTTCTCCAGGAAATAATCCCATTCACTAATTATATCTAAAAAAGCCCACCACCACCACCTTTAAAATCAAAGATCTATGAACAACAACAACAAAAATAACCAACCAACCAAACAAACAAACAAAAATCTCAACAAAATGCTTGGAAAGCTTTCCATGTGAGCTGGGGCCAGAGGAAAAAAAAAAAAAGAGAAAAAAAGCAAGATCTCAGAACAGAAAAAATGACTGCAAACAAAGTTTAATGCACAGATCCTTGAGGGTTCCAGCAGCCTGGGCTGACCCAGCCTGTTCAGGTGAGTTACCTGCTGCAAAAAACTCAATCAGAACAGAAAATATGACTGCAAACAAAGTTTAATGCACAGATCCTTGAGGGCTGCAGCAGCCTGGGCTGTGTCAGGGCTGACCCAGCCTGCTCAGGTGAGTTACCTGCTGTAAAACCTCAATCAGAACAGAAAATATCATTGCAAACAAAGTTTAATGCACAGATCCTTGAGGGCTGCAGCAGCCTGGGCTGACCCAGCCTGCTAAGGTGAGTTACCTGCTGCAAAAACTCAGTCAGAACAGAAAATATTATTGCAAACAAAGTCTAATGCACAGATCCTTGAAGATTGCAGCAGTTAAGGCTGACCCAGCCTGCTCAGTTGAGTGAGTTACTGCAAGATCTCAGTCAGAACAGAAAATATGACTGCAAACAAAGTTTAATGCACAGATCCTTGAGGGTTCCAGCAGCCTGGGCTGTGTCAGGGCTGACCCAGCCTGTTCGGGTGAGTTACCTGCTGCAAAAACTCAATCAGAACAGAAAATATCATTGCAAACAAAGTCTAATGCACAGATCCTTGAGGGTTCCAGCAGCCTGGGCTGTGTCAGGGCTGACCCAGCCTGCTCAGGTGAGTGAGTTACCTGCTGCTCCCGTTTCTGCTTGCGCAGCTGGATCCCCTCCTCCTCTCTCCTCCTGCGCATCTCCTCGGGGTTCAGGGCTTTGTTCTTGTAGCTCTTCATTCGATAGTTTTCTGTGAAAACAGGAGGAATGCTGGAATTCTGCCTCAGGGCTCCTGCCACTGCCTCTGTGGGCCTTCCCATGGGATAACCAGATGGAATAGCTTTATTTACTCCAAGTGCCCTTGGTTTTCAGCAGCAATTCCCATTTCCCTGCTATCAGCACAGCATTTTTCCCAGATATTTATTCCCAGAGAGCACAACCCCAGCAGAGTGAAGGTATGGAGTCTGCAACAACACCAGAGCAGAGCAGCAGGTGAGGGACAGGCCCCCTGTGTCCCACCAGGCGTTCAGGACCTGACCCACTTCTGACAAATGCAGCAATCCCAACCTCATTCCTCCTGAGTTCCCCTCCCAGTCTGTTTTTCCTCCCTCCCAGTCAGGGAAGGAACACTGCAGGTTTTGGCACAGCTGAAGGCAGCCAGGGCCAAGCTGTAACTGAGGATGGCAAGCCCTGACTGCCCCAGCTGGAGCCCCCTGCTCTGAGCATGGCAGGAACTGCCCAAACTCCCCCATTTCTGACATTATTTGCACATTTGTGCCTTTCTCAGGATAAACCTCAGAGGCTCAATTAGCCTTGAACCAAGTTACTCCTTCAAAACTCATTTGAAAACCAATATTTTTTGTTTTCTCCCAGCTGCCAGGAGGAAGTTTGCAGTTTTATCTCCTCCTCATTTCAAGCCTGAGGCACCCTCAGCCCTGTGGCTCACAGAAAGTTTCAGTCCCACTTATCAACAACCTCCAGCCACTCTGGAGCCCTTCCAAGAGCAACTGGAGAAGTGTCAGACCCAAAAGTCCACAGCCAACCCAAGAAAAAGCATCTACTAAATACAAATATCCAGCTTTTCATTACTAAGGAGAGAGAAGACAGCAGGAAAAAAATAATATTTTAACAGGAGAGGAAACAAAATACTTTCAGTTCTTTGATTTCCCAAAACCAGCTAAAAAGACACCAAAAAAGAGAGAAATCTACAGACTTTAGGGGTTTATATCTGACCATACAACAGTCAGGTGTCAATTTACATTCAGAAAATGTATTTAAGCACCACTGTTATGTTTTTATTTGTATTTCCACCCCCTTGTGCCTCATGCAGCCACAGGGAAGAGTAAGAGCTGACAGCTTAGTTCTCCAAACAAATTAAGAATCTTAATCCTCCTTTTGGAAAGCAAAGCCTCCAATTAAAAGTTGGTTTTGAAAGGAAGGAGGAAGGAGAAGTGAGGATGCCCAGGATCACCAGGCAGTCCCATAAATAGCCAAGGGACACATGACAGCTCAGCTGCCTCCAAACTCAGCTGTGCCAGGACCAGCCAGGCCCAGGAACACTCAGCACCTTGTCCTTTAAGGGTTTTTTTTTGTCCCAGAGCACCCATAACTCTCATCCTGCAGGGAAACCCCAAAGAGAACTCTTCAGGGTGCTTGTCACAAAATTCCCTGGTTTTTCTCCCACAGTTTATTCCTGCAGATGATTTCCATTGATTTTTTTTCCCCCAGTCCATCATCTCTGGCAGTGCTTTAATGGCAGGAGAATGCTGATTTGGGACATTCCAGCCCATTTCCATGGCAACTTCAGGGTTTTATAGGGTGGGAGAAATGCAGGCTCAGGACCTCCCAGGGAGCTCTGGACTGCAGCAGGACCAAACCCATGGAATGAAACACAGCAGCACAGATTCTGTGTTTGGAATGTTTCAGTACCAAACATCACCTGTGCTAACTCTAAACTCCAATTCCATCTGTGGGAATATCCCCAAACCCATTAATCAGGATCTGGGAACATTGGGCTCTCAGGAATGGGGGAGGAATCCTCTGCTCCTAAGGAAGAGACTCCAGCCACAGATTTTCACTTTATTCTGGACAGATTTGCTTTTACAGAAGTGCCACTGGGCACTGAACTCAGAGACTTCACTCAGGAAAACAACAAATCCTCCAAGATTCATTCAATTTTAAAAAGTTCTGATCCAGCTTGGACAAAGCATCCCTTCTGCTTTGGGAATCCCACAATTCCCCAGGTTGTGCCTTTTGTAGCTCCCTGGATTAGTGAACTTCATTCATAGCTCCAGCAAAAAATAAAAATAATTAAAAAAAAAAAAAAAATCAGTATTTGCATTTCAAACTTAAGGATGAAGCTGAACTGAACACCTTCCCAATTTCCTTTGCAAAGGAGCTGGAAGAAATTTGGCCCCTCTTGCCTTCACTGAGGGTAAAAAATCCCTTCAGCTGTCAAAGAATTACAAGTCCAAGCTGCCTCACTCATAAATGGGAGGATGAGAAGGTATTTCCCACTTAAAAGACAGGAAAAACGGGGTGAAAGTTGGACTTGGAAGGCTCAGCAGGGCACTCAAATCCCTGCAAAAGCAGCACAAGCTGCCTCAGGAAACTGTAACTCCAGAGCTGTACTCCAACAGCTGCTGGATGCTCCTGGGTGGGGAATCCAAGCCGGACTCTTTTTAATTTTCTTCAAGACAAGAAACATTTGCTTCCAACGTTTCCTTCAGCTGCTGCTGAAGCGCTGGGAGCTGAGTCACTGCAGGACTTGTGCTGCTGAGTCAGGGCCAAGGCACTGCCAGACCTGACACGGCTCTTCTGGAGCCAAAATGTCCCTTCCCACAGGGAATGTTCCACAGGGAACCTTCCAAAGGTGGCTCCGAGCACACAGCAAGGCTGACAGCTGCTCCCTGCTCCCGGAATTATGCAAGTGTAAATAAATACACTTGAGGAACTCCAGCAGGACTAATCTGCCAATTAGTGCCCCATGGGGACATTCCCAGCTCTCAGGTGACCTCCAAAGGCCCTTTCCACCCAAGTTTTCCTTGGGATGGGATAAAGTTGGTGATTTATAATTTAAACTCCTCTAAATTAGACAAATTGCAGCAAAATAAATGGAGTGAACTGCTGAGTTTCACCTCATTCCTCATATTTCTCCAATTCCCTGAAATCCCAGAGGATCCTCCCATCCCTTCCTACCATCCAGAGGCCTCTTCTAGAAAGAAAAATGTGTCCAGGACAACTTTATTAAGTGAATGGAAACCCTAGAAAAAGAAGACTAAATCATCTGTACTACTGAAATACAAATCAAATTAATAACTACATAAAAGTAGTTGAATTAATGTGCAAAAGAACAGCTCTGAGCTGCTAGCAGAAATCAGTCAAAATCACTTTTTTTTTACTGTCACCAACAGTTTTGCAGTGAATTAACAGGAAAAAATAAAAGGAAAAAATTCACTTTGCTTGCTCAGAAAACACAGCAAATGAAATAAAACAAGACAACAGCTACAGAAAAAAAAATCCTGTCAAATAATCCCAACTCTGGCTGTGCCTCCAACCCTGGAATTCCCCCAGCTGCAGCCAAACCCTGCAAAAGCAGCAGAATTCTGCCGTGCTGACACTGGGACAGGTCTGGCTTGTTCTGCCGGGGGTTCTTGGGGTGTTTGGCAGCACCAGAGCCCCGCTGAGGCTCCCCCAGAGGTGTCCTGAGCAGGCTGGCCCCGTCCCTGCCGCTGTCCCCGGGCTGTGCCGGTAAATCCCCGCTCCCTGCGGCTCTCTGGCAGCCCGGGATGTGATATCACCCTGGAATGTGCAGCGCTGCGAGGGGGAAGGGACAGGCAAAAAGTTCTCTTTGGGAGAAGTTCAGCGGCAGTTCTGCTCCTTGCCCAGGGTTAAAACAAGATTAGGAATCTTCTTGGAATGTGCCTGCCCTGCTGGAAAAAGAACCCAGCACTGCTCAGTCCAGTTCTCAAAGCTTCCTATTCCTGACTGGATCTTTTCATCCCAAAATTTGAGGGCTTTAAGTTCTCTCCCAGCTGGTTTATCCATTCAGATTTCCCTCAAAAATGAACTGATCAAGCACAAGGGTCAGCTGAGAAGAATCCCTAAAAAGGGAAAGACTTCAACTGAATCCACTCAAACTTGACCCAGCAGAGTTCCAGATTAAAACCAACCAGAGATAATTACAGAGGAATATGAAATTCCAGTAAATCCATCCCTTCCAACATGTGCTTTGCCTCAGAAACAACCAGGACTGTGTGATTTGCTAAGCAGATTTACCTGGAGCTCAGCAGGACTGAAAGCCTGAAGGAATCAGGACTTTCACTCTTGCAGGATCTTAATGATCAAACTCTCCCCCTTGACAAAGTTCATGTTTGCTCTGCTGAACTAAATCAAACAAAGCAAAGCAGCCAATTGACTGTTAAATTCATCAGCCACGGGGGTTGCATTGAGAATGGAGCCCTAACACTGCTCCGTGGGTTAAACAGCACTAAAAAAGGCATTTTTTAAAAAGGTGTCACTTGCATGGCAAACAAGGAATGAACTGATGACAATTTCCAACAATATCATTAACTTAAAATAATGAAAAAGCAGCCCTAGGTTATTTACAAATAATAAAGTTACACGAGGATAATTCAAACAAGGGGGTATTCAACTGCCACAGGGGTGGGAAGAAGGAGAAGCTCCTGTGCACAAAGTTCTCAACTCCACATAAAACTGCCCCAAGAATTTCCAGACATTCCCACCAGGCCCCAGGACATTTTTCTCCTCAGAGCTGCCAGTCCAGGCTTTACATCTGAAGCCATAAATTAATTTTCCCAAGCTGTCTAGGGCTGGGAGGTGCAGCAGCCACACACAGACGTGGTCACTGACTTCTCCTGGAGCACCACAGGAGGGTTTGGAGCAGGGGCAGAAGAGTTCCTGCTGAGATCATGACAAGCAAGATCATTTAAAAATTATCACAGAGCATTTTAGAAGCTTCCCTGGTTTGGAAGGAACTAAAAACTCATCCAGTGCCACCTCTGCCATGAGCAGGGACACCTTCCACTGTCCCAGGCTGCTCCAAGCCCTGTCCAACCCGGCCTGGGAGAATTCCAGCCACAGCTTCTCTGGGAAATCCATCCCAGCCCCTCACAAGGAAGAATTCCTTCCCAATATCCAACCTAAACTTGCCACTTTAAAGCCATTAAGCTTCTGAAGCAGCTCTGGTTAAAAGACAACGTTGTAGGTGGAAAATGGCATCATTTTAATCTTTACTTCCACAAGATCCTCACTCAATTTTGAAGGAAAACACAGCTGCTACAGGCTTGGCTTTTCCATCTCATCCTTCCAAACCTTGTCTTCCTACAGGAATCCTCAAAAAAAAAATATAAATGAGTAAAATAAAATAAAATCCACCTTTCCTCCCCGAGCTGGGACCTCCCACATCAGGCACATTGAACCAAAAAGCTGCTGAAATTAAAACTTTTTGAAGGAGAAACACTGAGCAGGGATTTATTTGCAGGGTACAGAGACCTGCCTGCAAGAGATGCCATTCCTTGCCAGAGGTGTGGTGTCACCCACGGTGGCACAGGAACACTCACGGTGGCACTGAGGGCTCGGGCTGGATTTTTAATAACAGTTCCCAGCACCCAGAGCCCCGCTGGGTTACCAGAACCCAGAAGAGGTTTGTGGGGTTCTCACCTGAACCCCGAGCTCTGGGGGAGCTCAGAACTGAAGTCCAGCAGTTGGGGGAGAACTTAAATGGAGCAGAGATCTGAGAGCCAGGTGAGGCCCCAAACACCCCAAAGTGACAGCAGTGACACCCCAAACCCGGGCTCTTACAGCTCCCACCCCCAAACCCGGGCACTGCAGCCTGGACACCCCCAGACCCGGGGTATCCCACCCTGAGCACCCCCAAACCCGGGGTATCCCACCCGGAACATCCCCAGACCCGGAGTATCTCCCTGAACACCCCCAAACCCGGGGTATCCCACCCTGAACATCCCCAAACCCGGGGTATCCCACCCTGAATATCCCCAAACCCGGGGTATCGCACCCTGGCACCCCCCGCCGCTCCCGCCCCACCCGGGGCTCCCCAAAGGCGCTGCTGGCGCTACCCGAAGCGGTCACAACCCCCAGGCCACCCTCACCGAGAGCCCCCAAAGACCCCTCCGCCCCCAGGAGCGGCCCCGGGATGACTCAGCGGCCGCGCCGGCCCCGCCGCCCTCAGCCCCGGGAGCGCCCGGGACGCCGGTGAGAAGCGAGGGCGGCGGCAGCGCGGGGCGGACG
>JAYDZK010000086.1:4603885-4627272 GCA_034509185.1 Euphonia xanthogaster
CATATAAAAAAAAAAATTTAAATTTAAAAAAAAAAAAAAAAAAAACAAAAAACAAAAAAAAAACAACTACAAACCAAACCAAAACCAGTCCAAAACTAGACACAGAATATTGCAAGTGACTGAAGCAGATGTCTTAGTTATACAGCCCTTCAGAATATTTTCAATAAAGTTTTCTAGAAATTTCTTATAACAAGCAAAATAAAGAAAAAAGAAAGAGAACAATGCTGCACTGTCTTGCCCATAGTACAGCTCCAGAATCAGCAGGTAAATCAAATCAAAACTTGGTATAAAAGGTCTAATGAGCACAAACGAACCCAGGTAGATCTGTCCCTGACACAAAGAGTCCTTTCTGCTCAAGCAGGAGAGGAACAGATTGTCCTGAACACCTCCAGCCACTCCTGGCAGCAGATAGGCCCCTCCAGATGTAGCTTTCCCAGCTGACAAGCCTATGACCATCTGTAGGGTCCTTCAAACACCCCTCTGCCCAAGGTCCCCAGCATTTGTCAGCAGCCTGTCCCACAAGCACTTTCACAATCTGCAAGGTAAATTCAGCACAGGGCAGGTTCTGGGACACCCGCTTTGCAACGTGAATGAAAGCAACAGCAGGCAGGCAGATAACCTCTGCCCATCTTCCTGTGGTCCCCAAACATGCCAAGGATTGGAATTTTTCCCAATCATGCAAAGTACTAGCATGCAGCCCCCTTCCCTGCTCCTGGCCACATGCCCTGGTATTTGCATGTGTCATTAGTAAGGCAACTAAGTTCACTAACCAGCAGAAAACCAACCTGGGGAAGAGGAAAGAAGTAGTTTTACTCCTTTACTCCATTTTAATCCCAGGATACAGGTAGAAAACTGAGACTGGCTTTCTCCAGCAGCAGCATATTTATCCTGTGAAACTCCACTCTGTACAGTCAGTGTTTCAGAAAATTGTATGGCTCTAACACAACAGAATCAAATTAACTGCAAAGAGATGCCTCTTTGCAGTTCCCCCACAAGTTCTCCTCTTTTTCCCCCACGAAAAACGTCTGATGAAGAACAAAAAAACAGGAAAGAAAAGCACGTATCCAAAATTATTTAACTTATCAGCAATCAGGAAACCAAAGAAACAAAAAGCAAACAATTCCAACTTTCTTCTTTAATATTCTGAACCCATAAAATAGGAAGAAAATTATGGATGGATGTAACCCATTTATTTTCCCCAACAAATATTTTTTTAATTTTAAATGAAAACTACAATCCAAAGCTATTTTAGTATAATTCAGCCAGTTTTTACTAAATTCAATACTGTTATGTAAACAGTCTGCAAATACTTTTGACTATAAAATAGTTGTGGGTGTTTTTTCAGGGGTTTTTTGGGGAGATTTTTTTGTGAGATCTGGTTTTGTTTGTGTTCTTTAAGGCAATACACATTAGTATTGGCAGAGACTTTTAGCTTGGTGCATAAAATATACCTGCCAGGAGCTTATTCATTCTTCTAGCTTTAACACCCTCCTCCACAAAACCAATGTTACTGGAAGCAAGGAACATTCCTAAATCATTCTACTAACATATTTGGAAGTTTTTAATCAAGCAAGAACTGCCTGAAAGAACTTAACTATGTAGTTATGAAGTAGCAAAGAAACACCTACAACGGTACACTAAAATATGCTGAAATAATAATCACTCATTCCAGCTTAATTACAGTAACTAAAAGAACCAGAAACCCTGACTGCACAACTGTCTTCAAAGGAGAAAGAGGGGATCTGGATACGCTTGATTTTTTTTTAAAGTTTAATACAGTTCATCGGTAAATTGGTCAAATGCAGTGATAACAGAGCACTTCCCCAGCAAACATGCTTTCATGGTAGTTCCTGTAAAACTCAACAAACGCTTCCAGAAATCAGAAAGGAGGACCTAATGTCATCTACAAACACAAGCAGAGATTAATTTAAAGTTGAGGCAAATGTAAACTAGACAGGAACCAAAGCACTGGCTCACATTTGGCCATGAGCTCCCAGATTCATTTAGGTTTTTTCCTACTATTTAGCCATTTTTACCTGGTCTCTTTCCTGTTATCTCCTACAAAACACACAAAGAAAATGAGCTAGAGGACAAACAACACCATCTTCCTAATACCTCTCATGGTAAACTTTGTTTACTTGTTTAGGAAAAAAAATATTTAGACAGGACTGAGTTTGAAATTGATGGTATTCACTGGACAACAGCACACAGCTATTCTAAGGAAAGAATAAAGTACTAAAATTCCCAGCAGACCCTACCAGCCCCAACAAAGCAGACACTAAAGCGAGCTGACAAACTCCTGCACACTTAAGCCCATCCCCGAGGCCTCCGGAGTGCCCACCCCTTCCAGACAGCTGCAGACAACTGAACTGAAACCTCCAAACCATTCATGCCACTGCTGTGACAAAACATGACTTTAAAGGAGAAATTCCCCAGTGTTTTGCTCAGCTAGCACAGCATACAATAAAGGGGAACCAAGTCAGGTGAGCACGTTAGAAATGGTTACCAAGTGAGCCCTCTCCACAGAAAAGCCCTGACACAGTGGAAATAAAAGCTTCTAAGAAGCAGCAAGGAAGTTCTGAATTGCCCTCTCACTTCCACAAAAGGGATCAGGAGGCCAAGTAACTGTACCCCATGGCCCAGAGAGGTGGGACGGCTACGACAACCCCTCCTCAAAAGGAGTTTTGGTTCGTCGGAACTCCCCATGTGCGAGGGTGGTGAGGCTCTCTGGTGAAAAGCAAGGTATTTCCTAAGCCACCTGTGATCCCAGCTCACAGGATGGCAGCAGCACTGCAGTCCTCTGATTCCACTTGCTATACACCAGGGTAAAAAGGGGCCTCACACTGTCTCTTCCAATTACAAACCAAGGTTAGAAGAAGTCAGGAAATCAGGCCAGACTCCCCGGAAGGCTTCCTATAGGGCAACAGAAGTGTGTGTCTACTTCTGGCTGCTGCAGTGATGCAGGGCCTAGAAAAAACAAAGCCTCTGAGCATTAAAAGGAATTAATTTACTGTTCAGCTCTTATTCTGACTTCGTGGATCCTGGAGGACTCCTCTGCATGCATATATCAGCTCGCTCCTCTCTGTAATTACATTGTAGTCACGTTTCAGCTCAGTCTAAAGGTACCATTTTCAAAACTACCTATGGGATTCAGGCACCTTTTGTCAACCTGCTTGTTTTGGTAATAGACTACATCAGGTTTCAGTGTTGTGGACTCTGACCATTATCACAGGTACACTTTGTCATGTCTTCTTCAAGAAATTGGCTTAAAATTACTAAACAGAATGTCCTTCATCTCATCTTGGGCACCTGACATTTCCTCAGTCCTTTAGGACTACAGACTGGAGCTCAAAGCAAATTCCATTTGGGTATAACCTGGTAGCACCAGAGAAGACAGAACAAAGCTTTATCAGATAGAACAAACTTTGCAAAAAGACTCTGCTTGTTTCATTTATCATGGATTCTCAGTAGTCCTACTGCACTTCAGTCAAAAGAAGATGAAAAACTTACCTGTGTGAGTTCGAATATGTTGGATATAATTGTTCTTCCTGTCTGAAAAATAGGAGCACTCTGAGCATGTATACACTTTCCTGGGAAAATGATTTCTTAGGTGTTTTTTCCAGTGATATTCACTGACAGTAGTGTATGTGCATATGGTACACTTGTAGACTCTCTCATTTTCCCCTGCTTTGTTGTGGTGCTTCAAGTGAGCCAGATAGTGATCATATCTGTTAGTGTTATAGCCACAGCGATCACAACGGATTGGCCCCTTAGAGAAATCCACCTCTTCTGCAGTGCAGGAATCAGACTCCTTCACCTGTGCTTGCTTTTCTGCATTTTCTTCCACAAAGAACTTCTTAGCACTGTGAACCCTGATATGATGCACAAACTCCTCTTCGGACTCTGCCTCATACTGGCAAGGCTTACAACGAAATGGTTTGCTCTTCAAGCTCTTATACTTGTCCTCTGTGCTTTCTGGAGTAGCCGGTGCTTCCAATGAGGCATCTTTGTCCACACTGGGAGTCTTAGGAGGGGAACAAGTAGCTGGACCTTGAGTTTCCACACTAGGAACCTCAAGGGAGCTTAATTCCACATTTTCAGGTGCCTCACGGTCACTCTCTGCAGCCTGGGTATCTTCCACACCCTCTCCATCACTATCTGAGAAGTTGCTGTCCCCCACCGTTGTCAGTTCTGCCATTTGTCTCTCTTCTCCCACCAGGTAATCACAGCAATTGCCACTAACTTCTCCCGTCAAGGCCACATTTGCCAACATAATAAGCTGAGGAGCTGCCAGCTCAGCTTTAGAAAGGTCCTGTAAGTCATACATGTCATTGGACAATGCCATGCCAATATTAGAACTGCCGGGAAAGAGGCTGTTCCCACCAGACTGTCCCAGCACTTGAGTTGCCATGGCAGTAATTCTGTCGAAAGAGAAAAGGAACACCTGTAAGCACCTGAGTGTGGAAAAGTCTCCTCTGCTGTGTAGTGTCGAGCAGCCCTCCAGGAAACATCAAGAAACTAAAGCTCTCTGCTGAGGTGCTGGGGCAGCGGGAAGCAGAACCTGGAGCTGGGGGGGGTCTCGTTCCTTGCCCCAAGGGGAGGTTGGGCTCTTCCCTACGTGTAGTGCAGGATCCCACCGTGTGGAGGACGGGTGGGAAGCGCTGACAGCGGGGGCCCAGGGCCCAGGCGGGGCTCGGGACAGGTGAGTGACCCCGGGCCGGGCCCCGCGGCTCTCGCCACGCCAGACACCGGGGGATGGGGATGGAGGGGGTGCAGGGCCAGCCGGTGAGTGCTGCGGCCGGGCTCCGCCGAGTGCCCCTGTCCGGCCGCCGCCCGCCCCAAGGGCCCCGCCGGGCCCAAGGCCGCCAACAAAAGGGGGCGGCACGGCCCTGCGGCGACCTCCCCGCGGCCCGGCGCACATCCGCCGGGGGAGCCGGGCCGGGCCCTGCGGGGGGAGCGGGCGGACAAAGAGGTGTCACCGGCCGCTGCCGCGCGCCCTGAGGGTGCCCCGGTTCGGCCGGGGCGTCTCCGTTCCATGGGTGAGCTCCGGTTCCGCGGGGGTTCTCCCCTCCCGTGGGCGAGCTCCGTTTCCATGGGGGTGTCCCCGTTTCCATGGGGGTGTCCCCGTTCCGCCGGTGAGCTCCCCCAGGTCTGCCCGTCACCTTCTCTACACCGGAGGCTGGTGACAGATGGGCCGAGAAAGTGTTTGAGAGCGACAAGGCAGCGGAAGGAGCCTTGGGAAACTGGATTTTGGGAATAAGCAGTTCAAGGCTTCGCCCAGACCGCTCTGTTAGACAGCAGTTGCTGGATCTCCTGGGTTTAAACGTCATTCCAAGTCTGGGTTTTGCCTCCCTGTGCTCTGAGTCTCAGAATTTTATTGTGCTGCTGTAATGTCATCATCATCATCAAATCATCTCAGAATGGGTTGGGTTGGAAGGAACCTTAAACTCATCCCATCCCACCCCTGCCTTGGCACGGACACCTTCCGCTATCCCAGGTTGCTCCAAGCCCAGTCCAGCCTGTCCTGGGACACTTCCAGGCATCAAATTTGACATAGTTAATATTAATTCCCAGCCATATATGCAGAAAAAAGGATTAGCATGTGCAACAGGGGATTTTAAACCATTTAGTAACTGTTCCAGTAGAGCAAATAGCAAACCAGGCTTTGATTGATGTACTTGATTCTAATCCATTGTGTTGCCCACAGTGCTGTGTGTCTGTCAATCCATTCATAAATAATTAATTGTATGTATTTCTTGAAAAAAACCCTTCAGCAGCCTTTGATGATGCAGTGGAAGAGCGTGTGATCAACGAGGAGTACAAGATATGGAAAAAGAACACCCCCTTCCTGTATGATCTGGTGATGACCCATGCCCTGGAGTGGCCCAGCCTGACTGCTCAGTGGCTTCCTGATGTCACAAGGTAAAGGGACCCCTTTAAAGCAGAACAAACAGCAAATCCAGGATTGTGCTGACTTTTAGTTTAAGACCACAGAATTCCAAACTGGTTTGGGTGGGAAGGGACTGTAAAACTCACCCAGGGACACTTTCCACTGTCCCAAGTGGCTCCAAGCCCTGTCCAGCCTGGCCTTGGACACTTCCAGTGATGTGGCAGCCCCAACCTCTCCTGTGCCAGCACCTCCCCATCCTCACAGGGAAGAGATTTTGTGATCCCTGTTCTGTTTCTCCTCCCCTGCAGACCTGAAGGCAAAGATTTCAGCATCCACAGGTTGGTGCTGGGCACCCACACCTCAGATGAGCAGAACCACCTGGTGATTGCCAGTGTGCAGCTGCCCAACGATGATGCCCAGTTTGATGCCTCCCACTATGACAGTGAGAAAGGAGGTAAGAGCCCAAAAAGGGCAATTTGAACCATTTCCCCCTTCTTTTCTCAGTAGAAAATTTGTATTTTCCTAAAGTTCAGGCAGCAAAGTTTAGATTTTACATCTAAAAAAAGGTTATTTCTAAGTGGTGCCTCCTTAATAGACAAATTCTCTGTTTCTTGAATGTGTTCCTAATCTAATGTGTCTGATGATGAAAACAGACAGTAGAGGTTAATTGCAAAAATATTTGTGTGTGGGAGAACCTCTCCCTTCCCTGTTTCTCAGGAGCTGACCTTGAATCCCACACAGTGCTTTTAATTGGTATTTTTATTACCACATTTGCATTATGTAAAGCCACACAAAACATTTTTACACAAACTCATGTCAAAGAATATTTTTATTTTAGAGGGGTGTAACATTTCAAACATTCCCCATTTGTCTGTGAGTTCTGCTGCCTGATTGCTGTCCCAGCCCCTCTGGGGTGAAATTATGTTTTGTTTCATGTATCAGACTTGAATTTAATGCTTTGTAATCTCTGTGGCTGGCCCAAGTTAGACATTTCTCCTGTTTGCTTGGCTGAATCAGTCTTTCCACCTGGTGAAAGTCCTTAATGATCCAATGTTTGCTCTGCTTTTTACAGGAAGATTGGATTGTGCAATGAGTATTTTGATCTTTGGGCTTCTTAAAGTTGTTTATGAACACAGGGTTGTCTAATAAATATGTGCTTCTATTCTATTTTAGTATTTCTCAAAAATAATTATGAATTCTGAAATAATCCAAAACCCATTATTTTTGCCCAAATTTTGCAGCTTTATGAATTATTAAGTATAAAGACAAGGGATCTTGAACAAATTGTATCAGAGTCCTAAAATTGCAATTTGTTTTTACCACAACTTTGTCTGTTCTGGGAACTTGGTAGCAAACCTTGAACCAACTCTTTGTGCCTTGTTCTGAAACTGAGTTTATTATTCACAACTCTCTTTTTCCTAGAGTTTGGAGGCTTTGGCTCAGTAAGTGGAAAGATTGAAATTGAGATCAAGATAAACCACGAGGGAGAGGTGAACAGAGCCCGTTACATGCCCCAGAACCCCTGCATCATTGCCACCAAGACTCCCTCCAGTGATGTCCTGGTCTTTGATTACACCAAACACCCCTCCAAACCAGGTCTGTGCTCAGAGAGCAGCCAGCTCATCCCCCAAGGGTCAAAAAAAAGAGTTAAAAATGGTGTGGGTTGCCCCATATTTGGGATTTTAGCAATGTGTGGGTGTTTGTTCAAGAGGTTATTTTGTGTGAAGGTTTAACAGGTATATCCAAATACATCCTTGGAAAAGGAAACCTTTTCCTGCACTTCCACTGTTTTTGTCACCTCACTGTGAGGTATTTCAGGTGGGAGAAGGAGGATTTTTGGAAATGATGATTGCTTTGGTGGGTAGCTGAGCTGTTCCCCTGATATCCTGTAAATATATTAACAGTCATTTACCTATGAACTGATCAAGATTGGTTAAACTCCTTCTGCTGCTTGTGGGGAAGATCAGAAGTGCCTTCCTCATTTAAGAAGTGCAGTTGGAGATGATGAGGGGAAGAAAAATATCCCACCTTGTATTTCTGAGTTTTTCGAGCAGTAACAGCTGAGCTGCAGCTGGAGCTCAGGCCAAAGTGTGGAGATGGCTGCTGGGTTGAAGTAAAGTTTAATAAACTTAATGCCAGGTATTCCAGGATGTGCTGGGGGTGATTCCAGGCCCTGGAATCCTCACCTTGCCTTGTTGCAGATCCTTCTGGAGAGTGCAACCCCGACCTGCGTCTGCGTGGGCACCAGAAGGAGGGGTATGGGCTGTCCTGGAACCCAAACCTCAGCGGGCACCTGCTGAGTGCTTCTGATGATCACGTGAGTCCCTGGGGCAAACCTGCACTTGCTGTGCCCTGGGAAGGGCAAAAACATCCTGGGTTTGAGGGGGAGGAGGGAAAGAGAGTCTGAAGATGTAAATTTTTACCTTTTTTGTTGCTTTAAAGACCATTTGCTTGTGGGATATCAGTGCTGTTCCCAAAGAAGGCAAAGTGGTGGATGCCAAGACCATCTTCACGGGTCACACAGCGGTGGTGGAAGATGTGTCCTGGCACCTGCTCCATGAATCCCTCTTTGGATCTGTTGCTGATGATCAGAAGCTCATGATGTATGTGGGGGAACCCCTTCACAAGTTCTTTCTGCCCCTCAAGTTTTCCCATCTCCCTAATCAGTGAAAGGAGGTACAAACCTTTGATAATTCCGTGTTTTCCCCTCCCAGCTGGGACACCCGGTCAAACAACACCTCCAAACCCAGTCATTCCGTGGATGCTCACACAGCTGAGGTGAACTGCCTCTCCTTCAACCCCTACAGTGAGTTTATCCTGGCCACAGGATCAGCTGATAAGGTACTTCTGCCTGCATCTTGCAACATCCTTGCTCACCTTCTGGGGTGCATGTCCATGTTGGTTACTTCAACAAAATATTTTTATATTTTTTCCCCTAGACTGTTGCTCTATGGGACTTGAGGAACCTAAAACTGAAGCTGCACTCCTTTGAATCACATAAAGATGAAATATTCCAGGTATAAAACAAAGCCTTTATCTTTTATCCTCACAAACATAGTTCTACTCAGCAGCCTGGAAGAGGAAAGTGGTTCTTCCACAATATTTTTACCCTTAAAAAACTCATATTCTTTTATTTTATCTGCTTATATTTTTCTGGGTGTTGTTGTGGACCTGCAGAGCTCCCATGCAGAAAGAGAGTCCAGAAAGGGATCAGGGAAATGCTCTGGAGCTTTAACCACAGCAGGAGGATGAAATGGTAGCAGTGCAGAGTCCATTAAATTATTCATGGCAGCAGATTGAAGCAGGAGGCCCGGGGAAATGGCTGCAGTGTTTGCATCTCCTCAGCCTGGTCCTGCAGGAAGCTTTAACACTCTCTGACAAAAGATAATTGCTGATTTTGCTGCTGTAAATAGAGAATGTTCACTCCATGGGCAGCACCTGCTTAGCAGATTAAATATTTCCATCTCCAACTCGTGCCTTAATCAGAGGAAAAATATGTAGAGGTTTTTTTTTTAGTGGAGGGATTATCAGTTCAGACTGTGTTATGTCTAAATAAAATTAACAGAATCCTGAAATGCCACATTAGTGGGCAGAATTCTGTGTTCCTTCCTAATCCTGTGATCCTATTATAGGTGGTGTGTTCTGGAGAGCTTTATCTCCAGCAGAAGCAGTAAATGTGAGCTTTTGGGCAGTTAAGCTTAATTACAGTGATTTCTTTTCATGTGAGAGCTGTGCCTGCTGCTGAAGGAGTCTGTGGGTTCTGTTTGTGCAATCCTGATTAAGATAAGGAGCAGCCAATACCCTTGGGAGCTGTTTGCACTGGGAAACACGTGGGTTTTGTTAGAGGAAAAGTTCCAGGTGGCACCTTTTTGGTGAAATGTCTTTTTTTGTGTGTGTGAATATTCACAATTCTTCCTGTGATAAATGTTATTTACACTATTTGTATTTGTGGTGGTATCAAATGGAGTTTTTGCAGAGCTTTCAGGGTACAAAATGAAGCGTTGGGGAATGTTACAGCTTCTTAATACTTTAAATTGATCCTTTTCTGCAGGTTCAGTGGTCTCCCCATAATGAAACCATCCTGGCCTCCAGTGGTACAGACCGCAGGCTAAATGTTTGGGACTTGAGGTAAATCCCAAATTCTTCAAAATATTACTGATTGATTGCATCACACCTCAAAAAAAACCCCAAACAAACAAAAAACAAACCCAAACCAATCCTCACCTTTTCTTTCTTTTTTTCCCTCCCTTTTTTTGCAGTAAAATTGGAGAGGAGCAATCCCCTGAGGATGCTGAGGATGGTCCCCCAGAGCTCTTGGTGGGTCTTTCCATTCTCCTTAATTATTTTCACTGATTACTCACCCTGCAGTGCAAATTTCAAACCATTCCCCTTTTTGCTTCCCCCAATCCCAGTTTATCCATGGTGGTCACACTGCAAAGATCTCGGATTTCTCCTGGAATCCCAATGAGCCCTGGGTCATTTGTTCTGTATCAGAAGATAATATCATGCAAGTCTGGCAAATGGTGAGTTGTTTGGGAAGGTGCAGGTGGGTGATGGTGTTGAAATTCCTGGATTTCAGCATTCCTGCTTTTATTTACAGCCCTCAGAATGCCCCAGTTTGTAGCACCAGTGGAATCCCCTTTAGTTTTGGCCAGAGCAATGGTTTCCAAATACTCAGGAGATGTTTTGTGTTAAAAGAGAGAAGCAAGTGCTGGTGCAGAAGGAATTTTTTCCCTTCTGTGTTTGAATGGAAACAGTGTGTGAGAACCAAGGATGAAATTGAGGTTTCTGTATTACTGTCTTCAAGAATATTTGAGATTTCATTCTCCAGAGATGAAAAGGTGAACAGGAACAGTTTGCTGCCCCCACATTCCCAGCTGTTGAAGGTTTTGGAAAACAATCTTGACCTTTGACAAGACCATTTTCCTAATTTTTCTTTTGTTTATCTCTAAATTTTGTTCTTGGCAGCTTTCTGTGTAGTTCTTCCAGAAAGTGCTGCTGAGTAGAGGATTTAGAACACAAATACTTGAAACTCTTTTGTGAGTCTTGCAGTGGGCTCTCCTTTAGCAGATTCCTTTTTACAGGACATTTTTTCACTCCTGCATTTATGGATAAGGTTGTTTGTGTTGCTGCTTTATTGTAAATCAGGGATGGGTGATCCAGATCTGCAAATAAGAAAAATGACCAGAACTTTCTGGGGGTGGAATAATCCTGTCCAGAGGGGTGGGAAATTCTCCCTGAGTGTCTCCATCCCTGTCTTGCAGGCAGAGAACATCTACAACGATGAAGATCCCGAAGGAAGCGTGGATCCAGAAGGTCAAGGATCCTAGATGGCAACTCCCCCCTGGTTTTAGTCTTTCTCCTTCTCTTCCCTCTCAGCCCTGAGATTGACTTAACACTGGTTTTGAGACACACACGTTGACTTTGTGTTCAGCCATCCTCCTGTACATCCCATCACAGGTTTTTCCACCCACCACCCAAAAAAGAAAATAAAAAAAAAGGGGCTCAGCCCCCTCAGCCAGGTCCCTGCCGTGGCTCCTTGGCCACAATTCCTACAGCTGCCTCCTTTATTGGCCTGGCTGTCCCTTTTTAACTGCCTTCATCACACAGCAAGCTCGAGATCAGTTTTGTTTCTCTCTTTTGCTTGCTGCAGCCACAGGCTTTTGCCTAATTTAAACAAAAGTGAAATTGGCAGAGCTGCCCGGGTGGGCTTGAGCCAACAGAGATGATCCAAGTGTTAATCCCCTGACAGCTCAGAAATGGTGTGGAAGGTCTTGTCCTCCTCAGTACAACTCAGAAACCTTGGAATTCCTTTAGTTATCTGTACTTTGTGGCTTTTTCTGCCTTTGCAGATACAAGACTTGCAAGTTCTGACTTGAACTGAATTTTTTCCTTTTTTTTTGTCTCTCCTGGCAGTTCTGGGTTTTTCCTTCCTTTCCCTTTCCTCCCTCCTGCTGGGTGCCAGCAATTTGGTTTTAGCTATTCCTGCAGAGCCTCTCTCACCTCCCATGTTTTTTTTTTTGCTCTGTTGTGTGTTTCTTGAGCTGTGTTTTCACATAATGTTTCTTTCCTTTCTGTGAAATGGTTTTTTGAAACTTGGGGGAGCCCTCAAGTCCTAAAAGGTGTTTGTTTGTACCAAGGGGTGACCCCGGTGCCCTCAGCAGCCTTGGCAGCTGGTGGAAAACAAGGGAATTGTGGATAAACTCACTTTTTTTTAGGAGTTTAGTCCTTGACCACAAGGTCCTGCACGTCTTCACTTGGGTGTCCAGTGCCACCAGCAGCTTGTTCTCTCCATCTCCTTGTGACTAATTGCGTGTCAGTTCTTCAGTTGGAATAAAGTTTTTCTACATAAATGCTGCCAAGTTGGAGGAGTTTTGTGCTCTTTCTGCATCTGCTGCTTTGTTGAGGATGTTTTCAGGGAGCTGAATGTGGTCTCTGCCTATGTGTGTCCATGAGGGTGGGTGCTGGTAGAGATATTTTTTAATTTTTAAGAGATCAATTTGGATATTTCTCCCCCTCTCATTTCTGCTGCTTTGTGAAATAAATCAATGGGCACTCAAACAGTTGTTCTTCCCCTCAAGCCCTGCTGCTTTCTGCATTTTAACTCTGCCTTTAGCCCTTTCCACAACTGTTTTTTGTTACCTGCAGCACGATTTTGACACAAACACCTCAGTTTGCCAGACAAATTTGGGCCTTTGAGACCCTCTGAGAGTGAAAAGGCTCCTTAAACTCTGACCTTTTATTTTCAGTGTGAGACTCGATATAAAGTGGAAACCTCTTCCCCACCACCTCATTTCTGTGGAGCATGTCCCAGTACAGCAGAACCCCTTTGAAATACAAAAGAAAATTCTCTTCAAAGGAGAAAGCTTCTCTTGCATGTAAACTTGAAAAGTCAAACCCCCCCCCTCTAACACCAGCTTCCAGAACTTTCTGTGCAGGCTTGAACACGACAACATTTTCCCAAACACAGCAAAACATCAATCAGTCATTCCTCATCCATATCCATTGTTCAGTACAAAGATTGTTTGCTCTGCTCCTCTGGGGAAAAGCAGTTTTACTACAAGAGCAGCAGCAGCACCTCTGGAAATACCCAGGGAAAGGATTGGTATTCCCAGCTCCAGGCAGCTGCTGCACATCAGGCAGGGTAAAGCAGCATGAGGAGACATCCCTTGGATCCTCTGTCCACTGGTTTTTGCTACAAAGAGGAAAATTCTGTGGTTCTAAGAGTCCTGCTCTGCTTTTTCCTCAGATTTGCAGAGGTGGCCGTAGATTTCTAAGCAGCTCCTGTGAGGGGAGAAAGGAAATTCAGGCTGTGGAATATTTACATCAATGTTTTGGCTGGAGAAAAGAGGGGGGAAAGTTCTTTTCATAGTATGGAAGAAAAAGGAATTGGGAAACACTTCAAGGGGCTCAGTCCTTGGTGTGGAGTGTGTGGGCCCAGCCCTTCCAGAGCCCTTGGCACACGGGGCTGAACAGAAGGGAATGTCATTTTTGGGGGGAGCTCATGGAAAAGGCAGCTCAGAGCTGCACTTAACTCTGAGCTCCCCAGAGCAGAGGTGAAAGCTCACTGCAAGCTGTCGCTTCTAGAGATGGCAATTTGTGAATTCCAGGAGTTAAGAGACTCCACTGCTGTATTTGGGATTAAATGTTGGTCTGGGATTTAGAAAAACCCAGGTTGCAAGGACAGAGTGGTGTTGGGATCCGGGCTGAATCCTAAATGCAGTTTGTCCCCTTGGCTGGTGACAGCACAGGCTGAGAGCTCATCCCTGTGCTGGGATAAAAAACCTTTGGGGTAGGGAATGTCCTCCTGAGGTGTTTGGGTGGAGAAGGGGGAAAAGGAATGCTAAAGGAGCAGTCAGGCAGCACAAAATGGTTAAGTGTGCCCAGCTGAGGCTGGAATAATGCAGCAGCTCCAAGCTGGGTGAGTAAAACAATCCACAAACTCAGGGATATTTTCTGGAGCTTTAGAAATTCACATTGCACATCACTCATTGAGTGAAACCAGGAGAGAACAGCTCCAGCATCCCCAGCAGGGCTTCCCACAGCCAAACCTCAGCTCCTTTCCACATATCCCTAAGGAAACCACCCCTTCAGTTGCCACACCTGCTTCTTGGGAAGCCACTCCACCCCTCTGTGGGATTTTCCAGCAAATCCCTCTTTGCTGTTGTGCAAAGCAGCTGGAATTGCTGCCGGGGACCAGGAGCAGGAGCCTGTGCTGCCTCTGAGCTGTGTGACCCCGCTGGGGGCTCCTCCCCAGCATCCCTCTCCTCCTCCCAGCCCTGTGGGCTCCTCCCCAGCATCCCTCTCCTCCTCCCAGCCTCTCTGCCCCGCAGGGGTGAGACCCAAACTCACTTGTAGATGGAGAGCTCCCGATGCAGGCTGGTCCTGAGCTCCTCCAGCTCCTGGTTCTTGCGCTGCTGGAGCTGGACCCCGTTCTTGAGCTCCTTCAGCCTGTCCTCCAGCTCCTCCACCTGCTCCTGCAGGGAGAAATGAGGGGATGGCTGAGGGAGGGAGGAGCAGCAGTGCTCCCCTGCTTCCCTCCCTGTGCCTGGTGCTGCCCCTGCCCAGCCACCCTCTTTAAACACCTCTGCAAAAAAACCCCTTTGTTTTAACACAAAGGTGGGGATTTAGGCTGGGCTGGGCTGTGTTTTGTCCTCAGGCTTCTCCTGGCTGCTTGGTTTTGTCCCCTGAACTGCTTGGTGTGTGTTCTGAGAAGCTGCCAGAGCTGTATAAACCCGTGAGTCAGAAGGAGATAAATGAGGAATTTGGGAAAAGGAAAACGTGGAGGCACGCCAGGGGTCCAAGGGACCCTGAAAACCCAGGCCAAGCCGTGGTGTGGGTGCTGGTGGTTCTGATCCCCATCCCAGCAGGGAGGAGCTGTGATGGAAGGGCAATGGCAGCTTCCAGAAACTGCTGGGAGGAGGCAGTGGTTGCGAGCCGAGAACGGGGAGTGTTGAAAGGGGGGAGATTAATTGTGGAGCCTCTTTGCCAAATGTGCTCTTGGAGATATTGAATTGCCTTGTCCCTCAGGCCAAGGGGATGCCTGGCCCGGCCAAATAACCCTCCCAGGAGGCAGCCTGGCCTGGGGCTGTGGGGACAGGGGTGAGAGCCTTCCTGGCAGCAGGAAGGGCAGAACCTGCCCCAGCAGGAGAGGGATTTGTAAGAAAAGCCACCTGCATTTAAAACTGGCTTTTCCAAGGGTCTCAGCTCAGTCCCATGCTCAGAGGAAGAGTCTGGTGCCTGTGCTCAGCAGCATGGCTGAGCTTTGGGAAGGAAATCCCCCATCCCTTCCGCCTCATCCCTGGAGCCATTTCTGAGGGGCCAAAACCAAGTGAATATATTCAGGAGAAACCTATTTTCCAAGCTGGGTGAAGCCCCAAGCTTTCCCACCACATCTCTGGGTTTGCCTTACACCCAGGGGCTGCTGTTTCACCTGGTCCATGCCAGGGTGTGGGATAATTTTGATTCCAACCAGCAGGAGATATTCCACATCCACCCCATCCTCATCCACCCCATTTCCCTGGGCCCTACAAGCAAATCCTGCAGCACCCACATTTCCCTGGGTGCCAAACACAGCTCCCACTCTCCAAACAGGGTGGAGCTGTGCCCTTTGGGGCTCGTACCCGGTACTGCCCGACCTCCTCATCCCTTTTTTGCTTGACCAGCACGATCTGCTCCTCCAGGCTGCGGTTCTGCAGCCTCAGCCGGCTGACCTCGCCCTGCAAGGGCCTCAGGGCTTCCTTCATGCCCTGGATCTCCCCCTGCATCTCCTGCAGAGCCTTGGCCCCGGCCTCGCGCCGCTCCAGCAGCCGCAGCAGCTGCGGCTCGTAGTGCTCCTCCAGCCCCCTCCGGCTCCGGGCCACGAAGCTCTCGAACTCCAGGGACAGCCTGCGGCTCTCCTGCAGGTACAGGTTGTCCTGGCGGCAGGGAGGAGCCTCCAGGCGCTGCCTCAGAACTTCCTTCTCCTTCTCGCAGGTCTCCTTCAGCTGGGACAGCTCCCCCGAGAGCTGCCCCGCCTGGCTCTGCAGCTCGCCCTGGTAGGCGGCGTGCTGGGAGAGGTCGTGCCGCCGGCTCTCCAGCTGGTACTGGCAGGCCACGCACTCCTTGGTCACCTTGAAGAGTTTCTGCTTGATCTGGCGGATCTCATCCCGCAGGTTGTCCCTCTCCAGCTCCACCTTGGCCAGCAGCCTGCAGGCTGCCTGGATCTCCTCGTGGGCATGGCGGATCTCCTGCAGCGCCGGCTCGCGCAGCTGGGCCAGCTCGGCGATCAGGCTGTCCCTCTCCCTCTCCAGCTGCTCCACGATCTCGATGCACTCCTGGAAATAATTCCCCAGCTCTTCCAGGGTCAGGCACTGGTGTTCTGTGGCATCAGCATCCAGAGGGCCACCCGCTCCCTCTGTGTCCATGGCCACTGGGATCCCTGTCCCACCTTCCTCCACATCCAGCAGAATTCCTGCTGTATCCTCATCCACTGGGATCCCTGTCCCACCTTCATCCACGTCCAGCGGAATTCCTGCTGTATCCTCATCCACTGGGATCCCTGTCCCACCTTCATCCACGTCCAGTGGAATCTCTACCCCGTCTGCATCCATGTCCAGTGGGATTCCTGTCCCATCTGCATCCACGTCCAGCGGGATCCCAGCCCTGGCTGCACCCTCATCCAGCCGAGTCCCTGGTGTGTTTATCTCCAAGGAAAGATCTCTGCTGGCAGCCTGCAGCTCCTGCCTGGAGTCTGGGCTGCCCCTCTGCAGGGGTTTAGATCCATTCCCTGCTGGATCCAGCGGGCTGTGAGGATGTTCCGGGTGTGGAGCAGCTCCTTCAGCTGCTCCCTGTGGGGCTGGGGATGCTCTGGCTTCATCCAGCTGCAGCTCTGGAGGGGGCTCGGGCTGTGCCATCAGGTCCCTGGGAAGGAGAGGGGATGTGACCCAGAGCAATGAGTGTGACAGGTCTCAGCCTTTCCTCCCCACCCTGTGAGCCCCCAGAGCCAGGGGGTCCCACCACGGCCCTGCTGCTGTGACCGTCCCTGTGTCACCCACACAACGCTCTGGTGACAATTTGGGCCCAGACTGTCCAAAACAAGGCAAGAAAACCCCATTAAAACCCTATCAAAGGGTCTGACTGCCGCGGAGGAGGAGTGAGGGATGCAAACTCCCACCCCAAACCCAAGAACTGCTCCTGTGCCAACCTGTCAGGACCAACCCCCCCAGCGGCACCGTGCGAGCACTCCCTGGAAAACTCGCCGGGATTTTCTCGGTGTGGCATAACCTCACGGCCAGGGAATGCGCTGCTGGGAGCCCAGCAGGCTCCGGGATGACTGAGAGGGAGCAAACCCCACACTCGGAGCCCCGGGGCGAGCGGCAGCGCCTGCAGCAGGAGCCGCTTTGCCGAGTCATCCGACCCCGGCATTGTCCCCACCTGCGGCTGCCACCGCCAAACCCTCGCTCTGCCTTCTCCCGGCTGCTCTTTGGGGTAGGATGGATGCGACAGCGCTCGGGGTTTTCCCGCTGCCGCCAGGAGCCGGTGGGATCGGTGGGAGGATGCTCTCACCTCTCGGCCACGCTGCTGAGCTCATGTCTCGTCATTCCCTGAGGAATGAGCGCAGGCTGGCACTCACAGGCAGCCCTCGGCTCGGAGCAACGGCTTTGAGCAAAGAACTGATTTTCCCCGATAGTTTCTCTCCTAATAAGGCAGTTTTCGGCACTGCTGACACATCGCAGCCTCGGACTCAGCGGCCGGCGGCTGGAGAAGGGGCAGCCCCTGAAAAGGTGGGGAAAAGGCTCCTCTGCCCCGATTTTCCTTGCCCTCCCCGCTGCCAGTGCTTGTTTTTGGAAGTTCTTGGAGCCGCTTGGCACGGGCAGGACGGGAGGCGAGGGCGCCGTGTCCTGCCTGCCCAGCGGGCCGGGGGGGCTCTGTCCCTCCCACCACCCCTCACCCCGGAGCCCCCCAAAACTCCTGCGTGCCCCAGAGGGACCTTCCCCCCTACCTGATCATTCCTGAGCGTCCGGGAATGCTGAACCCCCGATCCCCCCCACCCCATCCCTGCCCCCTCGCCCCCCACCTCGCCGAGGATCCCGCACCCACGGGAGCCCCCGGAGGACCCCGGCCCCTTCCTACCCAGCCCGGGTGGGCTCTTACCTTCCTCCCCTGGAGCCCAGCGCCGCCGGCTCTGCGCTGCACATGGGCTTAGCATGGGGCGGAGAGGGGTTATTAATAAACAGCGCTGGAAATCAGACTCCCCGGAGCAGCCGCTTCCCCCGGCCACCGCCTGCAGTGCCGGCTGCGGCCGCTGCCTTCCTCCGCCCCGGGGAGGAGGAGGAGGAGGAGGAGGAGGGCGGGGAAGGCCCGGCTGGCTGCATCCCTGGCAGAGGCAGCCGCAGGGACGGGCTGCAGCCAGCCCGCAGCCCTGGGGAGCAGCCCCCATCCCGCCCCGGCTGTTCCCAGCCCTGATTTATGGGCTAGCTTGGTTTAGTGGCCTCTTCCCGAGCCGCTGGCAGATCCGCAGGTCCCCATCCCGCCGGGATCCTGGGCAGGCTGGGATGGGGATCATGGGGTGGGGATCATGGGGTGCCTCGGTGGGGCCCCCGGGGCGGTGGGGTTTGGCTGCGGTGGGAGGGGAAATGCCAGAGGATGCAGCTCGGGGGCCCCCAGATGCCACGGGGGATGGAATGGGATTTGTGAGGCTGCTGGCAGCACAGGGATGCTGTCCCCAGGTATTGATTATCCATGGATTCGATCCAAATATCTCGGGGTCTTTTCTGTGCCCCACAAACCCACAAACCCCAGTAATGGCAGAGCACAGCCTCTGCTTCCTCTTCCGCCCCAGAACCGATCCCTGCCACCCTTTCCCTCTGTTTTGGGGATGCAGAAGGTGACATTTCTCTCTGCAAAGGCCCGTGGTGGCCGTGGTCACACTCCTGCGTGTCCAACAGCGACACTGCCCTCACCCCCTTGGTTTCCCACCTCTGCCCACCCGCAGCTCTTCCCTCCCATGGTGCCCATCCTCGTTCTCCCCACTCCGTGGATCCTAAACCCACATTTATCCATCATATCGCCAACAAATATTTCTCTAAAACCCCAGTTTTAGATATATTTTGCCACGTGGGTGTGGGTGCATCATCCTGGGGTCGCCGTTTGTCCTGCTGGTGGTGGTGGTGGTGCCCCCCGAGCCTACCTCTGCCCGCTCCCTCTCCTGCCGTGCCCAGGAAGTCGGCACTCGCCTCTCAGGAAGTCTCTGCTTTCCGTGCCCCAGAAGCCGCCAGCAGAGCCCAGCACGGCGTGCGACATCGCCGGTGCCACCCCGCCCCTGGCACTGTCACCTTGCCCATGGCCCGCTGGCCACGGGGCAGAAATCAGATTTAAAATAACAGCGCTGGTCCATCCTTCGGGAACAGAGCTTTAAAAGGAAAAGGGAGATTTGAGTGGGTTTGTTTTTTTTTTTTTTCTTTCTCTTTTTTTTTGGATCCCGTTGCTTTTTTCAGCGTGACACACCTTCTTTTTCTCTCCTTTTTTTTTCCATGAAGCGCCTCTATTTTTGACTCAATCGGAGAGGAATGCTGTTAATTCGCACAAGTTGGGTGTATAAATATCTATCAAGAGCTGCGACTGCCAAGGGGAGAAACCTGCCGATCCCACGGGCTGCGTCCAACAACCCTTGTAGGGCCTGGAGGGGACAATGACAGCGCCGAGCCCGGGCTGGGCTTCATCTGATGAGCTGCCAAGGGCAGGGTGGGGAGTGAGGAGGCTCAGCTGTTCCCCGTAAGCGGATACCCCGGCCCAGGCCCCGGCACGGGGATGTTTTGTGGATATAACCAGGCAACAGCCGGCTCCGGTGTCCCCGGTGTCGCCGGTGTCCCCGGCAGAGCCGCGGGCACAGCTGGGGCCGGGCGGTGCGGGGAACAACGCGGACTTTGCTCCGGTAAACAGAGCCGGCGGGGTGGCACCGGCGCTGCCAGAGGCGAGGAAAAAGGCAGGAGAGGGTTGGGGAGACGGAGAGTTTGAGATGCGGCTGTCGGGACGAGCGGCAGCGCTGCCAGCTCGCCGTGCCCCGGCTGAGAGGGGTGGTGGGGGGCAAAGAGCAGCTGCACCCCCTCTCTGGTGCCCTGGGGCTGTCTCTCCCTTCCTGGTGGACTTTTCCTTCCCGTCACGCTAGGCAGATCTGCCCCGAGGGCAGGGACCCAGCCGGCAGCGCGGTGGCACCATGGTGGCACCAGCCTGGCACTGCCACGGCAGCTCCGTCCCCGTGCAAATAAAAAAAAAAAAAATGCTGCTGGATTTCAGATCCTCCTGTTGGGAATGTGTAGGAGAGGAGTGTGTTCAGTGGTGAAAAAACACTGAAATGCTCCAAATCAGGTGTTTCACAAGAAATGCAAATGCCCGGCCTCAGGTGCTTGGTAAAACGGAAGGATTGGAATCGTTCTGTTTCTGAAATGCACCAATGCTCCGTAAAAAGAACATTCTCTCCCAATCTTTGCACGATCTTTACGGACAGGCTGGAAGCCCCAGCCCGGCCTCGGGGCTCTGGCAGCGCTGGCAGTGCTGTGGGGTGCCCCGCAGTGGGGCTCCGGCTCCCGGCGGGATTCCGGTGGAAGGGGTTTAGGAGCAGGGCTCCCGGGCAGCGCCGTGCCCTGGCTCGCTCTGTTTGCCGAGGGCGCGGGGGGTGCCAGATCCGGCCCCTCGAGTGCAGGAGCTGCAATCTGATCCCAGGGAAAGTGTGATTCATGCCTGGAGCTGGCAGCGCTTCCAGGGAAGGTCCCGGCTCCCAGGGCGGTGGCACCTTGTGCCACTCCTGCCCTGCCCGCCCTCGCATGGTGGCCCCGGCCGGGTGAGAGGTCCCCTGTGACTCCCTGGGGGGATTCACTCAGATTTGAGGCGTTGGATGCCGCTGTCCCCTCGGGAACAACCTGGTTTGCTTCGCCTCGTGCCTCAGTTTCCCCAGCTGAGAGCTGGGGTGGCCCCTGGAGAGGGAGGGGAGGTTGCCCAGCAGGGATGGAGGAGGAGGAGGAGTGAAACGTGGGCATGTGCCCAGCTGGGACGGGGATGAAAGGGGAGCCCGAAGGCTCCGTCTGTCCCGCGGGGATCTTGGGATCTCCACGGCAGCAGGGCCAGCCCGTGCCCCGGTGCCACAGGCGCCAGCGGCTCCCGCTTGTCTGCGTCCTGCTGGGTCCTGCTGGGTCCTGCTGGGTCCTGCTGGGTCCTGCTGGGTCCTGCTTTCCCTGCCCACAGGGGGATGAGGAAACCTCCCAGCAGCTCCTCAGGGAGACGCCGGCCCGGCCAGGGAAGCAGAGGGGCTGGGGGAGGTTCCAGCTGCGGGAATTCCTGGAGCGTGTCCGCTCCCACATCCCGCTCGGATGTTGGGATTAAACATCTGCCTCAAGGCTGCCTGTCCCGGCAGCTCCCCCCGGCACCCCGGGGTGGCACCTGTGTCACACCCGAGGGCATTTCACACCCCAGGCCGGGGCTGGCACTCGCTGTCAGCCCCATGGTGGCTGTGCCAAGCCTGGGGGCAGCTCTGATGTGTCCCTGGCATCCCACCTGGCACCGAGGCTGTGCTGGCAATCCCACGTGTTTTTCTCTTCCTGGAAATGTTCAAGATGCTCACACAGGAGCAGGAGATGCCTCTTGTGGCCACCTGTCCCTGTCACCACGACAGGGGTGATGCTCCTGGGCTGTGCCAGAGCTGTCCCTTCCAGCATGAGGGAGCTGGGAAGGAGATCCTGACTTCTATTTGTTCATCCATCCCATTCCATGTGCCCGACCCCTGAGCAAGGACATCGGTGCCTCCCTTTCCCTGTGACATTTTTAAAACCCATTTTTACAACCGAGCTGATTCACCAGCAGTCCCCGTGTCCCAACGATCGCCAGCGGGGTCACCGCGGCCCAGGCTCCGCACTGGCTTTTTCCATGCCCTGGGGCAAGAAACGGGGAGCAGGAGGGGTTTGGGGCCAGCAGCTCCTGCTCGGGGCGCCCACGGGGCTCAGAGGGATGCGGGAGGACCTTGTCCCGGCGTTAATGAGTAATGAGGGAGCAGCCAGGGCTCCGTGTCCCCGCCAGGGGACGGAAATGGGGGCAGGGGAGGGATGAGCCCAGCCCGGCTGCAGGAGCTGCTGGAGCTGCTCAAGTGTGGGATGCCACCGCTGCCAAACGATGGTCTGGCTGCTTTCTTCTGGGTTTCACTTCCCAGGGGTCCCCATGTCACCTGGGGACGTGGCAGAGTCTCTGCCTCCCCTCCCCTGTGCCTGGGTCTGGTGGGAGCTGAGCTCTTGTGGGAGCTGCTGTCCCCAGGAGGGTCCTGTGATCATCCTGGCCCTGCAAGTGGAAATTGGTTACCAGCTGGGGACCCTGCTGGAGCTCTCTGGGAGATTTCTGGGGCCCTCCACGAAGTGCTGGGGAGCTCCTGGAATTTTCTAGGGACAACCTTACTCTTCACCTTCCTGCTGTGCTTCCCTCGCCCCTGTGATGGGAGCTCCCCCCGCAGTGTAACCGATCCTCTCCCCCTCTCTCACTGTGATTATTTGGACAATGCTCCATTACTCTGTGCAGAAATATTTTTCAAACTGGTTCTGCTGCCACACGAGGAGAGGAAAGATGAAAAATGGGATTTCTTGGGGTTTTTTTGGAGGCTAATGACTCAGAAGTTGGAGCCAGCAGCAGAAAGTCAACACAAACACCCTAATTGGGGATTAGAATCTCCTCAGTGCAGCTCAGCTCGACGTGGGTCAGCAAAGCCCAGGGAGCAGTGACACTCTCAGCCTTCATCCTGGAAAGGAATCAACCCCCTGGCACCATGGAGGGGCGCAGAGGTGCCAGGAAATTTCTGCCCAGCTCCTTCCAGTGCTCATTTCAACCTTGAGTTTGGGTTCAGATGGGTGAAGGGGTGGGGGGATGTGAGGCAGGGATACAAAAGCCCAGCAAATCCCAACCTTTCCTCAGGCATCACCCTGGATTTGGAGCCAAATCCTCATCTCTGGTCACTGGTGCTCCTGGGAAGCAGCAGGATGCTCAGATTTGCACAGCCCACGAGATACAGGAGCCAGTGCCTGAATCCCACAGGAGATGCTGGTGTGCTGGGAAGCCTGAGGCATGGAGAGCCTTCTTGCTTTAGAAGCCCTTCCAGGCATTTCCAGCAGCTGGCAAACTCCTCTGGGCGTGTGGCCAGGCCCTGGGAGCATCCTGGAAGGATGTGGCTCCAACACAGCCAGCAGGAAACACAGGGACCCAAACCCCTGGGAGCCAGGAGCGTGGAAATGCAGCAGAAACCACCTGAGTTCTTGTTGGGATCCTTCCCTTGGCTTTGCCACGTTCCTGTCACCGACCTGCTGCTGCTCCAGCCCAGTCCCTGCTTGTCCTGTTGTCCCCTCTCAGCTGGATCACAGAGTCATGGAATGGTTTGCGTCGGGAGGAAACAAAACTCAGGGAAAAAAATGGCAGGGACACCTCCCACTGTCCCAGGTGCTCCAAGCCCTGTCCAGCCTGGCCTTGGGCACTGCCAGGGATCCAG
>JAYDZK010000086.1:4628381-4647110 GCA_034509185.1 Euphonia xanthogaster
GGCGGCGAGCGGGACCCGGAGCGGGGCGGCGGCGGCGGCGGCTCGGCGGGGGCTCCCGGGGCTCCCCCCCGGCGGAAGAAGGCCCGGGCGAACTCGCTGCGCCGGGCGTTCAGCTGGCTCCGGGGCCGGCGGCGGCCGCCCAAGGACGGCGGCAGCTCGGGAGGGACGCAGGGAGCAGGTGAGGAGCGGGCGGGGAGGTGGCCACGGTGGCACTTCAGGAGGGGTCGCGGTGGTGGCCACAGCGGAGGTGGATGAGGAGATTTCAGGGTGCTGCTCAAAGAGGTGGCGAGGTGGTGGCCACAGTGGTGGCTTAGGAGGGTCACGGTGGTGGCCACAGTGGGGTTGGAGTGATGGCAAAGCGTTGAGTGGTGGCCAAGGGGGTGGGCGAGGAGGTGTTGGGGTGGTGTTCACAGTGGTGGCCAAGGCAGTGGGCAAGGAGGGATAAGGTTGGTGGCGGTGGAGGGCTCAGGGTGGTGGCTGAGGCGTTGTGGCCGTGGCCAAGGAGGAGTCACAGCAATGGCCATGGAGGAGGTGGTGAAGGAGAGGTCAAGGTGGTGGCCATGGAGGCCGAGGAGGTGTTAGAGTGGAAGCCAAGGAGGGTCAGGCTGCTGACCATGGAGGTGGCCAAAGAGGGGTCGCTGTGGTGGCTGAACAGGAGTTGAGGTGGTGACCATGGACGTGGCCAAAGAGGGGGCACAGCAGGAGCAGGGGTGGGGCGGTGTTTCTGGCCGTGGTGGCAGCAGCGGGGGAAGGAGGTGCCAGTGGTGGTGGCAGTGGCCATGGTGGCAGTGGCCATGGTGGCCATGGGGGCCAGGGTGGCAGCAGGATGGATCCGGCAGTCCCTGGCACGATCTGGCCCCGGCCCCACGGGCTGGTGCCGGTTCACTGGGTAGGTTCTCCTGCGCTGAGTCAGAAGGTCACTGGGGCTGAGGGAAATCTGGAGGGATGCCAGCCGCTGCCACCTCCTCCTCCTCCTCCTCCTGGGCAGGGTGTTTGCATGCTCCAGGTGTGGCCCTTCCTGTCCCAGATATGGCTCTCACCCCGGCCCCTTGGTGGCTGCTGCCTCCACGGCCCGGTCACGTCCCTGCCACCTTGACCAGGACAATCCTGCAGGGGAAGCTGCTCTGGGTCCCCTCTCTTGGCCATCCTGGAGCTGCGTTTTGGGGATCCAAGGGCTCAGCCAGGGAGCTTTGGCAGAGCCATGGGTGCTGGCTTGTCTGGTCATGCTCCTCTCCTCAGCGCTCTTTTGGCAGCAGTGGATGTCCCAAGGAGGAGGGTATCACCCCAAAAGCCTGTCCCACCCCACACTGTCGGGGGTCACACCCCTGCCCTCCCTGCAGGCACCTCTGGCAGGGATGTTTTGGCTCTTTTGCCAAGGGAGAGGCCTCTCCTGTGGCACCCGAGCACAGCAGGGTGTCAGCTGGGACTTTCTTCCTCAGTTTGCTCCAGGGAGTGAATTCCCAGGCACCCAAGCCTGCATGCTGCGTGGAGAAGCACATGGGGATCTGTGCTAGGACAGGAGTGGCCATGGAAGGGGAAAAGAGGCTTGGGGAGAGCTGAGCTGTCTCCTGGGCTGATCCATCAGATGCTGCTGGTGGTTCCTTCCCAGCCCTGCGTGTGCCGACGCCGCTGCCACAGCCCAGCACTGAAACCTGAGCAGAAAAAACGAGATGTGCTGGAGCATGTGATGTTCCTCTTCACAGCAGAAACGCCCCCAGCAGCTCTGCCAGCCCTTTTTTTCCATTTTTTTTCCCCCTTCCCCTGAAGTTGTACCGTTCAGCAGCTAATCCTCAAAATGCCAAGTCACGGCCTGTCAGGGTCACAGCTCGGGGACCTCGCTGTGGCAGCTCGTGCCAGCCAGGGCTCTGTCACTGCCCTGCCACCCTGCTGCCCCATCAGATACATCCAGGAGAGCTGTCCTGAGTGCCCGCAGCCCGTGCTGGTGATGGAGGGGCCGTTCAGTGCCCCAGCCCTGGGGACTCTTCCCCTCTGCCTGCGCTTTTGCCATCCCATGGCACGGGAGGTGCCCCAAATTCCCTCGCATCTCCCCTGGTGTGCCGGGAGAAGCAGCAGGGATGTGCAGCGGTTGCAGCTTGCCTGCGTGACTGAATCAGCCTCCCCGTGCAGTTCCAGCACGGAGAGCACGCCAGGAACCCCTCCCTGCTCCAGCGCCTCCGGCTCCCGCTGCGGCCGCTGCGCCCTCGGGCCGCCGCCGGCACACGCCGGGGTTCCCGGCATCCGCCCCCGTGGGATGGGGATGGCGTTTCCCCGGGGGATGGGGGTCAGGATGCCTCAAGAGGATCCCTGGAGGATGCCTCAAGGTGCGGGGCTGGGCTGTGGGAAGGAAGGAGTGTTAGCTCCGGGGTTTTCTGGGGAGCTGCACCACACGCGGCTCTGACCTGCCCGGGGGCAGCGCCGACATCACCGGCTGAGCCTTCGTGCAGAGGGACCGGCTGGGAATTCTTCCAAACATCAGCTGGGAGCTGTGGGAGGGGGAGAGGAGAGAGCTGCGGCGGGCTCTGAGTGCCCTCAGCTTTCCCTGTGGCCGTGTGCTGCTGGGGATGCTGGATCAGGCCCGTGATCCATCACCCTGCCCTTCCCCAGGTGGGTTTGGCCATGGCTTTGGGACAGGGCATGTCTGACCATCCCGGCCGTGGGGAGGGCTCCAAGGGATGGGAGAGAGAGAGAATTCATCCCAGGGCTCACTCGTGAGCATCTGCCCGCTGTGCTGTGAGCTGGCATTGCTCAGCACTGAAATCAGGCAGAGGGAGATGAGAGCATTTCCACTTCGGATCAGTCCCGTGGGTCCCTGGCTATCAGCAATCCCATCTCTGGCTGCCCAAACAGCTGAGCTGGGAGGAAAGGCTCCCTAATCCCCCTCCTGGGCGAGCATCAGCCGCCTCTGGAGTGGGGGGGTGGCTCCATCCCAGCTGGAATTGCATCCTCTGGATGCTGTGCCTTGTTTGGGTGGATGGGCCGCTCCAGCCGTGTTTATTTCCACAATAACCTTTGGAGGCAGAGCAGTGATTAAGCCCCGGGGTGGGAGCTGAGCAGCTGGGCTGTGCCAAGGGTCAAACACAGAGGAAGGATTTGGGATGCCCAGCTGTTGCCACTCCCTGGGCTGGATTTCTGGGTGCAGAGGTGTGAACACAGCCCCGGGATGAAGGATGAGCTGCTGCTGGGGTCCAGAGGATTTAGTCTGTTTTTTTGGCTGCTGCTTTATCCAGCTTTCACAACATTCCTCTTAATTCCTTGATGAAGTAAAGGAATCGATGTTCCAGAAATATTAAATTAGGGTTGGCTTTCTTATTTTCCTTTTTTTTTAAAATCTTTTTGATGCCAGCTTAGTCCAGCAGCAATGATTTCCTGAACTGGGGTGGGGGGATAGGGATGTTAAAAATAAAGCTTTCAATGCTCACAGCTGCTTTGTAGCAGCAGCAAGTGCTTGTTGGGACTGGGGATTTGCCATGTGCAGGGTGAGCAGAGGGTGGAGGGGCTGGGCTCTGGTGGAGATCGTGCTCAGTTCCTTCATGGAAAGGGTTTTTAAGCACTGGGAGGCGTTCAAGAAACAGCTGGACGTGGCACTCAGTGCTCTGGGCTGGTTGACAAGGTGGGGCTTGATCACAGGTTGGCTTTGATGATCTTGGAGGGTTTTTCCAACCCTAATAATTCCGTGATTCTGTGCTGGGGACATTTGATGCCACAGGGTGCACGTGAGCCCTCAAGGAAATGTGGGGCTGAGCTGTGGAATCTCCCTGGACAGTTGTTTCCTCCATCCTCTGCTGCCACACAGGGTTTGGTGTAAACACAGTTGAGCCCTGAGCTCAAAGGAGAGGGGAGAGGCGTGGGGATTGCTCCGTGTGTGTGTGTGGGAATGAGTTTGTTAATCTGCCAGAGGCACAGAGTGACACTTCAGCAAATGTGAGCAGCAGGAATCCCCTGGCTGGCCTGGCCTGGCACCGGCGAACAAAGAGAGGTGTGTCTGCAACCACAGCTATTCCACCTGGAGACAACTGGGAGGATTTCTCCTGAGAATAACGTTCCATAAGATCCGATAAAGCGATTTCAGTGGGCTCATGTTTCCCCCGTGGAAGGGAGGTCTGGTTTCATAAGACAATATCATCATTGACTCCAGCTCCGGCAGCGATGGGAACAGAACCCGCTGCAAGGTGAAGAGCTGGGCAAGGATGAAGTGAAAAACCATTTCCCTGCCAAGCAGGAGCCAGAGCCTTGGGCTGGGCATGCTGTGCATGGATAAAATGCTCTCCCTCCACCTCTGGGGGCTGCAGCTGGACCTGAACTCCGGCTGGAGCAGGAAATCATTTGAAACCCTTCTGGTTATGTATTTCTGTTAATGATTGGGGATCTCAAGTGGGGTTTTTGTGTTACCTTTGCCTCGCTGAGCTTTACTTCCCCGTGAAGGGAACAAGGCTGAATTCCTTTCTCATTCAGGCAGCTCCTGCTCTGTGTTTGCTGGGAGATGGGATCAGGTTTAGAAAACTCCAGAAGGAGTGGGTGAAACAGCAGGAGGGATGGACAGAGCACCAGGAGGGACAGATCTGCCCCCTGTGACAGCACAGAGGGGTCCCCATGCCTGGACTGGCCTCTCTGACCAAGGGAATGGGTGACTTTGGGAAGATCAGATGTGCTTGGGGCAGTCACGCTGCGCTGACCAGATCTGTATCTCATGAACAGCTTCTCTGCTGCTCCAAGCTCTTATCAGAGCTCTCTCGGTGAATCAAACCAGGGATTTCTGGCCTGGAGAAGAGATTCTGCCTGGAATCAGCATCTCTGGCCCCCAGCTCCCCATGGGAGGCTGAGGATGCTTCCCCTCCCGTTTGGGCTGCACTGAGGTTCTAACACGGAGCAGGGAGTTGGGGTGCTCAGCTGTCCCCAGGCTCCCTGAGCCAGATTTCTGCTCACAGCAACATCAGCTCTGGGATGCAGGATGAGGGCAGGCTGCCCTCGGATTTCAGGGGGGTTTGTTCCCTGAAGCAGCAATGGGGCAGCTCAGTGGGGTCTGTGGGGTTGCTGGAGCCCCCCCATGCTGCTCCCACCCCCCCAAATCCGGCAGGGACTGAACCACGAGGCCCAGGAGGAGCTGCAGCTCCTCGTGGCTGTGAGTTACCCCATCGCAGTGGCTGCAGCTCCGAGAAGCCTCTCGGTATTTTTGGCACCCGTGGGCTGCGTGGGGTGCCCGGGGCCGGCTCCCTCCCGGAGCTCTGCCGGCGCAGCCCGGGCTGTGCCCGGGGGCGGGGACGCCTCGGTGGCCGCGTTCCCTGAGCGAGTGCTGGCACGGAGGGAGGGAGGGCGTCTGTTTTGGGAGTGGAGGGGGAAGTGTCTCCCTGGATCTGGGGCAGGCTCCAGCCTCCCTGCCTCTCCCAGGGAGAGAAACGCAGGAGCTGCACCGGGAGATTTGTTCTGGGTGGCTGCAGAGGAGCCCCCTGGGGCGCTGGGGAGGGGTCTGAGTGGCAGTGGGGGATCCATGTTTTGGGATGGACATCCCAGGGATGCTGAGAGGTACTGGGCAGTGGGAGGAAGCCTCGTCCCAGCCCGGAGATGCCCCTGGCTGACCAGAGGAGAAATGATGTCCCACAGTCCCTGGGCACAGATCAGTCACTCTGATCTGCTGCTCTTGTGACCATTGTTTGTTTCCTTGTTTCATCCCTGCTGCCCAAGGTGGAAGGGCTGTCCTGTGAACAGGAGTGGAAAACAGGGAATATTTTCCCACCGGATTCCCTCATCTCCCACAGCAGATGGGGCAGCAAACCCATGGGGACAGTCCCTGCCCAGCTGAGTGTGCCCTGGGCACCCAACCAAGCTGCTGAGGAGCTGAACCATCAGTATTTCCATTGCTGAGGAGAAGACTGAAGTCCAAAGATTAATTCAGTGCTGATCACCTCGGGAGGCCAGGACAAAGCTGCTGGTTGATCTTTAATTTTTTCCTTTCTTTCTTGCACCACCTCCCCGGTTTTGTGCCTTTCCCACAAAACCTTCCTTCCTATTTATCCCAGCCTTTGATGAATCACCTAAGGAACATAAACATTGCCAGCAGGAATTGCCCACCGCTGCCTGCCTGGCTGACCCCTCCCTGCCCTCACAGCATTTAATGTTCTAATTAAAAACCAGGAGGGAAAAGTGGCCTTCGGGAAGGGGCCGTGGAGGGGCTTGGCCGGGTGGCGTGGGCAGCTTTTGGAGCAGCAATTCCCGTGGCTTTTCCCCTGGCAGCCCCCTGGAGCAGGGACTGGAGCAGGGAGAGGCTGAGGAGCACGGGAGAGGGCACAGGAAGGTGCCGGCAGTGTGAGCAACGTGCTCGTGACTCGCCCCAGAGGCAGGAGGGGCCGTGGGGAGGGCACCGGGGGTTGCCACCCACGCCAGGCTGCGTGGGGCTGGCATGTGGGTGCTCGCCCCGACTTTGGGCAGCGGCAGGACCCAGCCCCTGGCCTCGGGCGCTTTGCTCCAGCCTTGGTAGTCCTGTCCTAACCTTGGCCGGGCTGGGTGAGGTCTCCCCGTCCCCAAAACCCACCGAGGGGGGAGGGTTGGGAGCAGTCGGAGCTGGGGACAGCCAGGAGTGGTGGCAGCGTGGCGAACTCCAGGGAGGTGCGAGCGCGGCTGGAGCCGAGATCCCTGCGCTGTTCTCGCCCTGCTCGGGGATGTTTGGCCACCGGGGCGTCTCCCTGAGCCCGCTCAGCCTCTCTGTATCACCCAGGCATCCCCGGCGGAGGGATGGGGCTGGGAGGGTGCTGCGATCCGCCGGCTCATCCCGGCAGGCCCCTCCTCTCTGCCCGCACCATTGGCTCCGGCACGGCCGCCTGCGAGCGCTCAGCTCCGCCGGGGCCGGAGCGATGGGAACGGGCGGCTGAGCGCCGCCGTCTGCCGGGGCCGCCCGGGCCGCGCCGGAGCCCGCTCGGCTTGGCTCGGCTCGGCTCGGCTCGGCCATGTAGCACCGCGGTGCCCTCCACCCGGCCGCGGTGGAGGCGGCAGCGGCCTCATGGGCAACGCGCACCGCAAGAGGAGCCCGGCGGGCACCAAGCCCGGCTCCTCCTGGCCCTTCGGCCGCGCCGGGAAGCCCAGGGCAGGTAGGAGCCCTGGGGACACCTGGGGGTGGGCGTGGGGGGTCCCCGCTCCGGGAGCTGGAAGGGGTCGCGCTGGGAAAGTTCGCTGCCGGTGTTCGGCTGGGCTGGGCAGGAGCGGGGGTGAGGGGAGGGTTCGCTGTGCCCTCCCGGTGCTGGGGGGGCAGGATCGGCCCCCGAGCCCGGTGTGGGGCTGGGGGAGCCCCCCTGGCTGCGGGCAGGGCTGTGCCGGGGAGCAGCCGTGGGCTGGCCGCGCTATCGGGACGGGATCAGCTGAATTAGTTACTGATTTGTTTTCCAAGTGGGATCCCAATCAGTTACTGATTTGTTTTCCAAGTGGGATCTCAGCGCTGCCAGCCTTGCCTTCCTCCCCGGCCCCCCGCTCCCAGCCCGTGCCTCGGTTTCTCTCGCCGTGCCGCGGCGATCGGGGAGTGTTTGCAGGGGCTGCTCCCCCCTCGCTCTGCGCCTGTCTGTCTGTCCGTCTGTCCACACACCGATTGCCCCGCTGCTTTATGCTCCGTCTCCATGGATGCTGGAAAGCCCAGCAGGAAACAGGGGTTGAGATCTTTCCTGCAGGGACCAGGAGCAGGGAAAGGGTCCCACGCCAGGCTGGACCCACGCGTGGAGCAGCGAACCCCGTGGGGTGCCTGGAGAGCTCCGTCCGTGGTTCCTCCATCAGAGCAGGGGGGTGCCAGTAGGGAGGGTCTCTGGCAGTAGCATCGTTCCCATCCTGGGGTTGCTGACTCTCCCACTGGTGTCATTAAACTGTCCCTGTGTCCCCAGCCCAGCCCGAGGCAAGGAGGAGCCTTGGGAGGCGTGTGGGCAAGGTCACAGGAGCAGGTTAGCAGGACCCAGGGGTAACTGGGGGGTTTTCCCCCACAAGTCCTGAGGGATCCTTGGCCCTGCTGTCCCTCCTGCCCTGTTTCCCTTTACAGGCAGCAGCCACCCAGGTGTGAGTGCCCAGGGTAAACAGGGCCTGGAGTCAACTCTGCAGAGGCCTGGGGACAGCACTCAGAGCAAAACCATCCCAGAGGTGGGGCCTGGCATGGGGAGACCCCGCAGGTGCACAGGCAGAGGGTGCAGGAATGTCCTGGCTGAGAACATCCGCTCAGTGCATGGGGAAACTGAGGCAGGAGGTCACACATCACCCATGGCTGTGCTGGGACAGCATCTCCTTCCCTGCAGGCTCTCCACATCCTCCTCTGGGTGGCTGCAGGCTCCTCTGGTCGTGCTCTCCGTGCAGGAAGGGCTCGGTGCCATTGGCCAGGTTGGGCCAGAGCTGCAATCCCCGGCGCATCCCCACCCTTTCCACGTGCCGTTCCTGCCCAGACCTCCATCTCCTCTCCATCCCCTGCCAGCCTTGGCTGTCCCTTGTCAATCCCGATCCAGGACCGTGCCTCCCTTCCCCAGGGCAGGCTGGGGAAGCCCTGCTCCATCTCGGATGCTCCGGAACGCGCGGGATGTGGGACTGGCACAGCCGGGGCAGATCCCGGGAGGCGAGGGCTGCCTCTGGGGCCGAAGCCCGTGGGGTGGAAGGTGCTGAGAAAACATGGGGCGAGTTGTGTTTGTTCTCTGCCACGGCTCCATGGCAACGGTGCGGCGGCCACAAAGCCAAAGAATTTGCATTGTGTCGCTTCAGCGTTTCGGAGGGCGCAGCCGGGATCGCCAGCTGGGGGCAGGGTGTGCCGGGCCCGCTGCCGCTGCCGTCTCCCCCTGCACGACCCTGGGTGCCTCTGGATTTTGGGCTGGAGAACGATTGCATATGGCGGGCGGCTGGACCAGTGTCCCCAGTTCCTGTCTCTTTGGTGACTGGAAGGTTAATTTGGCCCTGCCGTGCCCAGATGGTTTTGTGCTTGTGCCATGTGTGCAGAGGTGTGGGCACCGCCTTTGGGTGCTGAGGGGACAGAGCAGGGGTCCCCAGGGACAGGGTGGGCACAGCCGAGGGCTCCGGGGTGGCTCTGCCGCTGAGCCCACCCAACTCTGCCCACCGGTGCCAAACCCACGCACCCCGTGCCCACTTCCCCATGCCAGAGCGGGGCCTGGCTTGCTCCGGGGGCATCCCCAGCCTCTCCTCCATGCCGGGGAAGGTCCTTGAGCCCCAGGGAGACCGAAGCCTCTTATCGCCTCCTTATCGGGACTCCCCGCCGGGCCCTGCTGAGTCAGGGCGCAGGAACGTGGCTGCTGGCCAGGCTGCGCCCCGCGGAGTCAGCGGCGATGGAGCTCTGGGTGCGGGGTCACCTCGGTGGCCGCTGGGGCGGCTCGCAGGGAAAAAAACCCGTGGAATGGTTTGATTTGGAAGGGACCTTGAAGCTCATCGCGTTCCACTGCACGGGCAGGGACATCTTCCACCATCCCAGACTACCCCAACCTTGCCTGGAACACTTCCAGGGATGGGGTATCCGAATGGCCCAGGGGTGGCTGTGGCTGTGAACGTCCCCAGCAGCAGCAGCAATGGAGCCCCTCGGCAGTGCCGGCTCCTGCGAGGCAGCTCCAGTGTGGGCTGAGCAGCTCTGAGCTCTCTCCGTGCCAGCCCCACGCTGGGCCGGCTCCACAAACACCCGGGGGGCGGATGAGAGCAGGGGCCGGTCCCGGCGGGGGCCACGCCGAGATTTCCACAGGCGCTTCCTCCAGGCACCGCCAGCCAGCATCCTGCTGCGTCCGGGACACCGAGCCCTTCCCGGTGCCCCCTCCTGCTCCCGGAGGAGGCGATGCGCGGCTGTCCCCGGCGGGCAGCTCGGCTCTGACATGCCGTGCCGTGCCGTGCCGTGCCGTGCCGTGCCGTGCCGTGCCGTGCCGTGCCGGCTTGGCGCGCTCCCGGCACCGGGACCTGCCCTGTGCCTCTGGGTTATCCCCCAGCCCCTGTTGGTGGCAGCTCCTCTCCCTGATGGCACACGGCCGTGTCCGTCCCCATGGGAGGATCGGCACCTCCGCAGCGATTCCTTGGAAAAGCCCCGCGGGGTTGGGTGCTGCTTGCAAGGACGGGGGATCCGTGCACGGAAAAAAACCTGCAACGTCTTGTCCTTAATCCGTCTGCCGGGCTGGCTCCTGCGGGGAGCCAGGTGCCTGCTGTGACAGGCAACGCCTCCGCCGTGGCAAGAGCACCCGGTGCCCTGCAAACAACGGCGCGGGCCGGGGACAGCCAGCCCGGAGCACCGGGGGAGCTGGAGACACCGAGGGAAGGGCATCAGGGAGTGTCAAAGCTCCGGGGAATGGAAGGAGGAGGTGTTGGTGGCCCACCCTTGGTCACAGTACCACGGGTGTCACCCTCTGTGTCTCTTTCCCTCTCCCGCCCTGCGCTCCCCAGCTGGGACGTTCCCGCCCGGATCCGGCTCCTGGCTGGGGAAGGCTGTTATTTACCTTCAAACCTGTTTGGTGGCTTCTCCGGGGTGGGGACGCGGTGGGATGGAGGCTCGCTGGGCTGGGATGAGGCACAGCCGGGCACTGGGGTGGTCCTGCCCTGGGACCCCCCCTGGTCTGCTGCCAACCCCTGGGATCTGGGATAACTCAGGGAGCAGGAGACACTCTGTGTCACCTCAGGGCTGGCTGTGGGGCACTGTGGGACAGCAGCGAGGTCAGGGCCAGTTGCACAACCCCGAGTGCTCCTGTCATGACAGCAGCCGTGGCTGGAGGCGACTGGAGCCACGACTCTGCTCCAAGTGGGATTTCACCCTGCACCAGCTCCTTCTCCAGGGCCTGCTGGCTCACCGAGGTGAGACCAGGCAGCTTTCTGTGCTGTGATTTAGAGGAAGAAAAAAACAATCCAAGTTTGTTTTCCCAGTTGAAATTAATTTTAGTTCAGGCTCTGCGTGGGATCGTGTTTGAGAGCCGAGCCAGCAGCGTGGATGGGGCGGTGTTTATTTGCTTGGTGGAGATGTTTTCCTGGCCGGAGCAGCCCCCCAGGTGTGGCCCAGGGCAGGCTGGCAGCAGGGGCTGTGTGGCCAGAGCCACTGTCAATATTATTGTGCTCTTACCCTGCCTGGAGTGCTCAGGGTCCCCTGGGGTGTTCCAGGGCGTGGATGCTGTGCTGAGACAAGGATTTGGGGAACGGGTTGGTTGCCTTTAGGGGCTCCCAGACACCCTAAAGAGTTGAAGGTTGCAAAGGGAGCTGAGGGACAGGATGCTGGAGCAGAAGGGCTGGATAGGGTCCCTTCCAAATGAGAATATTCTGAGATACTGGAGCACAGCTCTATCAGGGTCCATCTGTGTCCTCACAGCTCCATGGAGCTCCCAGGAATGGGGTTCATGGTGCACCCTACTGGTGTTATCCATGCCTGTGGTGGCAGCTGGCAAGCAGAGCAGCCCCAAGCCTGGATGGTGCTGGGAGGGACCCCCAGAGTGGTGGGAGAGCACCAACCCCGTGGGCCAGGGGGACTTCTCGCTGCCCTGGCTGCCGGGAGAAGGGAGGCAAAGGCTCCGTCGTGCTGAGAGCAGGACACGGGTCCCCCTGGGGACCTCGCAGCCCCTTCCCGCCCGCTCCCCCTCCTCCCCATTTTTGGGCGGTGAGTCAGTGGCGGTGGAGGGGCGGGCAGGGAGCCGCTGCTGCCGCCGCAGGACCCGCGGAGCAGGCAAGTCGGGGCAGTGCCGAGCAGGCAGAGATGGATGTTTGCAGCCGAGCCCGGCCAAACCTGCTGCTCGCAGGAGGCACAGGCCTAGCGAGGAGGGGGACAGGAGAGGGGATTTTCTCCCCTGGCTCTCTCCAGGTGAAGAGCAGCAGAGAGAGAGCTGGGCCAGCATCGAGTTCTGTTTGCAGCATCGGGCTGGGCGGTCCTGGCCGTGCTCCTGTGGGGTCTCAGCCCTTGTGGAGCCCATTCCCATTCTGGCACCTCCAGCCTGTCTCAGGCAGAGCTGAAGGCAGGGTGCCTGGGGCTCCCTGTCCCTTCCTGTGCCTTGCTCCAGGGATGCTCTGCTCCCTCAGCAGCAGGTACCAGCTCCGAGCTGGGGAGCCCATCCTTGAGAGGCTGCCTGCCTCCCTAGCTGGGAGAGCCCCGCTGCCACGTGTGGCCAAGGCACGTGTGTCAGCCGAGCCCGGAGGGCACGGGGTGATCCGGGATGCACCGCAAGGAATGCACAGGGGCCGGGACACCGGCTCCAACCGGGCGTGTTGCTACCGGCAGCGGCTGCAGCTGCAGCGGCTTCCCCAGCCCACCGGGACCTCTCTCCCTCCTGGATTCCCCCCATTTCCAGCCGGTTTCACCGTGTGTTGACAGAGCTGGGGTGAGGCTGGCCGGGTGAGGATGATGAGGTAGCGAAGGTCACAGGGAGTGGGAGAAGTGGAGCTGCCACGAGGCTCCTCGGTGGCCGGGCAGGGTCGTGCCCTGGCTCAGCCCTGGATTATCTTTTTGGGAGGTTGCAGCTCCTCCTCAGCGGTGTCACACTGGAGAGGGACATGTCTCCAGCAGTGAGGGATGTTCTCCAGGTCCTCTGCGTGGGCAATGGGCCACAGGCAGGGAGGTGGAGCAGGGCCAGGCTGTCTGCCAGCACCTGGGAATGTCCTCACAGCCCTGGAAGCAGCTTCCACCTGGCTGCCATCAGCAGATCCACGGGGCTGAAGCTCAGCTGTGCCCGGGCCCTGCATCAGCAGCTCAGGAGGGGCTGTTTCCCTTTACTGGGGGAGTTTCTGGTGCCATGGAGGGGGGCCTGTTGCAGTCCCATCTCTGTGGGCAGAGCTGGAAGGCTGGGCCCTGACCTGTGGAGCTGGGAGCAGTGTCCCTGCCAGCTGCCACTGCCCGTGGCCCTTTCTGGGCTCATGACAGGCTGCCCAGAGCAGAGGGCAGTGCTCAGCTCAGCACGTGGCTGCCTGCTTTGTGCATCCTCAGCCCTTTAATTATGTCCCTTTTCCACTTGTGCTGTGAAAAGAGCTGGGGAGCCTCTGCCCACCCCCACCAGCACCTTCTGGGGAGCATGTGGGCAGAAGAGCCCATCCTGCCCGTGCTGGAGCAGGCACAGCCAGGGAGCTGCTGCTGTTTGGGGCCATGGCCATGCTGGAATTCCAGGGAAGAAATCCTCGCCGAGCCCGGAGCTGCCTGGCTGAGGACACAGAGATGCCCTTCACAAGGTCAAACTGTCCCTTGGGCTGCACAGGCGCTGCTGGGACCCTGTGCTGGGTGAGGCCACGCTGCATCGTGCTGGAACAAACCCTGGGCACAGCCCGTGGGGAGCTGCAGGGCAGGGGCAGAGGGTTTGGTACAAGGACACGGCTGCCTGCTGGGAAAACACTGGGTGCTGTTCACTTTTTGGGGTAAAACACCTGTAAATGGGGGGGATGGAGCTCTCAGAGGCGCTGGGCACTAACTGCCCTCCATGGTGGGGACAGTGACCAGCAGTGCCAGGGCAGTGCCACTGTGTGACCGCCTGGCATTTCTGCCCCTGCTTTCACCTGCCTCCGCAGCAGCAGCTGGAGCTACTGGTTAGACTGGTCCCAGAGCTGGTTTTCCCCCGGTGCTGCCAGCCCTTGTGACCGTGACGTAGCCCTGTCCCTAAGGACAAACACCCTTGGCCCCGTCCTGACTCACGTTCCCTGCCGGGAATGGGGCTCTCCTGGCAGGGTCCTGGGGGACACTGGGGACAGGCTGGGATGGGAAATGTCACCCTGCTGCCTGTGCTGTGTCATAGCCAAGGTGCAAAAGCCTCCCAGTTCCTCCCAGTTCATCCCAGTTCCTCCCAGCTGGCCGCACTGTTGTGGAAGCGAGCACCGTGGTTTGCAGCGCTGCTGTGCCCAGCAGGGTCCTGGGGAGTCCCAGGGGTCCAAGAGGGAGGAGTAGGGGAAATGCTGGCCCCGAGCCTGGAAGAACAGATCCCTGTGGTCTGTGCCGTGCGTGGGAGGAGGCGGGAGGGCCGGGGGCCAGAGGAGGGGCCCCCCTCTTCCCTTCTCCAGCGGCGAGGAGCGCGGTGGGCGCAGCTGGGACTGTCCCCTCCTGCCGGGGACTGTCCCCTCCTGCCACCGCGCAGCCGTCCCCGGCTCAGGCTGCTCCCTGCTCGCAAGCAGCTGCGCCGGAGCGTCTTCGCCTGGCCGAGCATCCTCCCGCCCGTGCGGATGAGGACGGAGGGAGGGAGCTGGGGGCCGCCGGCATCCGCCCCGCCGGCACACGCCGGGTGAGAGCAGCCCCGGCACAACAGGCTGAGCCTCCTCGGGGGGCGGCGGACCCCCCCTTCCCTGGGGACCAGACCCTCTCTCCGGCCACCATGGTGGTTTTCATGGGCAGGAACCTCTCCTCGCTGCTGGCTTTCTTCAAGAAGAAGGGTGAGTGAGCAGCGGGCAGGGAGGGAGGCAGGGAGCAGAGCCTTGTCCTTACACAACCCCTGCCCGCCGGGATCCCCCCGGCCCGGCCCGGGCTGCTCACCCACCCGCAGCGGGCAGGGGGGCTGCCATCCCCGGGGGAGGGCAGGGAAGGTCACCCCAGCCCTGGCCTCTCCCACCGCGGAGTTGCCGGAATAAATCACTGCGCTCCTCTCCCCGAGCACGTCTGGGGGGTGTCAGGCGAGGGGCTGCCGGAATTGGGGGAGAAAAGCGGATTAGGGACACGGTGCTGGGGGGTCTGTGGGTGTCTTGTGTCCCCAGCAGGGATTTTGCACCAGCACGGGGGATCCGTGTGGCAGCACCTGCCGTGCTGTGCCCTGGTGCCCGCTCGCAGCGCGCCCCGGTGCCCGCTCGCAGCTCCGGTGCTGGCGGAGGCAGAGGCCGGCATGGCGGCAGGGCGGGAGGCTCCATTGTTCCAGGCCTGCTCCTTTGTGTGCTGGAGACAGAGCACGGCTGCCTCGCTGCCTGCCTGGGCTGGCCCTGAGGGGTTCAGGGACACGGGGACAACAGGGGATGAGGGGTGGAGTGTGGTGCTGGCGATGCTGAGCAGCAGGTGCCCCTGGCCCCGGGGTGCGAGCCCCGACGGTTTCCTGCCCTCACCCTTCCCGTCTTCAAATTGTTTTATTTATTTTTTTTTTTTTTCTGGGCAGGAAGAGTTTGAGGCTTCGCTCAGGCGTGTGGGCAGGAGCGGGCAGGGCTGTGCCACGGTGCTGCAGTGCCAGGGCTGGGTGATGCCAGGGTAGCCCCTGGCCGTGGGCACTGCAGGGTGCTGTGGTGGCTGTGGGGAAGGGGCTGCCAGGCTGGGAGTGGAGGCTCTGTGCTGCCCCAGGTGTGGCTGATGGGGCGTTCAGCATCCAGCGGGGTTTGCAGCAGGGATTTGAGTCCTCTGGCATCTCTGCTGCTGGATGTGCCTCAGTTTCCCTCTTCTGTGCAGTTCCCAGCCTGCCGGGGCATGGGGGGAGTCCCTGCTCTTGGGGTGATGAGCGAGGCCTGGGAATGACGCAATGCTCTGAAGGGAAAGTCATCCTCATCCTCGTTCCCTCCACATTTAATCCCCTCCTGTGCTGCCCCTTCCCTGCTCAGCTGCCCCCAGCCCCACACAGTTGAGGGGTGAATAACGAGGTCCCATTAGCTCGTCAGCTTCTGAGGAAGGCGCTGGGGGAGGAGGGCGGTCCCACACCCCAGGGAGGAAAGCAACAGAGACATCCTGACTCCGGAATATCGACCGGGCACGGCATGGGATTTCTCTCGGTGTTCCCGGCGCCCGCTTTGGAGCTGAGCGGGATAACATCACCCCGGGGTGGCTGGCACCACCCGGTGCTGCCCTCTGTGGGTTGGGTGGCAGCGTGGCCGTGTCCCCCCAGCCCAGCTGACCCCGCTGTCCCCGCAGGCGCTGCCAAGGGCGAGGGCGAGAAGCGGCTGAGCGTGCAGTACACGGCGGGCGAGGAATGTCCCGACAACGTCTTCTTCCCCAGCACCCGGCCCCCGCACCTGGAGGAGCTGCACAACCAGGCCCAGCAGGGGCTCAAGTCCCTGCAGCACCAGGGTAGGTGTCCCCAGCTCCAGGGTGGCCTTGGGGACGCGGTGGAAGGGCTGTCCCCAGCTCCTGGCTGGCCGGGCGGCGTGGGCGGCGCACGGGGCTGACCAGAGTCCAGTGCTGGTGGCTGGGTTGTGCAGGGGGCACTGCCAGCTCGGCAGCTGCTTCCTGCAGATCCCCTGGAGGGATTTACCTTCTGTCTTCCCTCCACAGAGAAGCAGAAACAGACCAAAAGTGCCTGGGACCACGGGGACACCAGCAGCCTCCAGGTGAGCCCTGCCAAGTGGTGCTCCTGGGGGGTGAGGGGACACAGGGGGGCTCTCCTGTCCTCTCTGGGTGGTGTTTGGGGGCAGACAGACAACCAGCCAAGGTGGCAGGACCATGTCCAGGGTGGTTGTGGGGCTGGAACTGGCCGTGTGTCCCTTGGTGTTGTCCCCTTTGCTCCATGACGAGCTGTTTTCCCCATCCTCAGCCTTGGCACGTCCTGCTCTGCCCTGTGGGGCTCTGCCAGGGCCCTTCCTGTGCCTGCATCCCCCTGTCCCTTCCCCACTGGTGTCCCCTGGGAGCCTTGACTGAGGAGGGGTGACCTGGTGGCATATAGGGACTGTTGGCCATATCCAGCCTCCTGCCTGTGCCCCTCCCTGGCTGCTGATGAGGGGAAACTCCTCCTCCTTTGGCTGAGCTGAGTTTTGGCAATCCCTGGGCTCTGGCCCCGCTGCCAGTGCCTCACCCTGTTTGTGTTTGCTCAAGCTGCTGCCTCTCGTTGGCTCTCAGCCCCTTTAACCCCTTGGAAGTGGGGGATTGGGAACCCCAGGCTGGGCAGAGCCACGGGGGCAGTGAGGTTCAGGGGTCAGGTTGACTCTGAAGTGTCTCATCCCAACCTCTGCCTGTGCCAGGGCTGCTTTGGAGGGATGGGGACACAGCATGGGGCTGTGTCCAGGGAGGGCTGGGGATCCTGCCTGTCCCTGTCCCTGTCCCACACCCCTCTCCCAGCCATGGCAGCCCTCCAGCCCTGGGCTCTGGGGCACAGCCGGGCTGGGAACACCCACGGAGTCATTTTGGGCTTGGCACGGGGGCGAGCCTGGCACCTCTTTCAGGTGCTCCTTGCATGCACCAGCCCCGTCTCTCCTGCCCTCCGGGGGGCTGCAGAGCCATGCGGGGTCCCAGGGGCTGCTCCCAGCCCTGCTCCTGGTGGGAGGACTCTGGATGCCGGCGTGGCTGACTCAGCCTTTGGCCCTCGGAAGAGCTTTTGTCTCGGCTGCAGAGTCAGTTTGCGGCAGGGAAGGGGCCTGGCCGGGGCCGGGGCAGTTCTGTCCCCACAGCCCGGGCTCTGCTGAGCCCTCTGTGTCCCCACAGTCCTGTGCATCCTCGGAGGATGACAGCCTGTCCTTCCGGAGCCGGGCAGCCTCCTGTGCCACGGACAGCACCTCTGAGGATGCGCTCTCCATCCGCTCCGAGATGATCCAGCGCAAAGGTACCCGGCTGGGCTGTGGGGTGGGGGCTGCCGGGGGGCTGGGGAGTGGGCCAGGGAGCTGGGCTCTGCCTTGGTGTGGCCACGAGCCAGCACAGGGATTTGGGGGCCCTTGGGAGAGATGAGAGCAGCTCTGGCTGAGTCAGAGCGTTGGGGCTGGGTGAGGGGGATGGACAGACAGACACTGTCTCCTCCCTGCTCAGACTGTTCAGTTGGTGCCTGTTCCAGTGCCTGAGCCTGGCTTATCCCAGAGCACCTCTGGCAGTGGGAAGTCCTGGGGATACTGGGGACACTGGGGACATCGTGGCCAAGGCCCCCCTCACACCGGCTGGACCCTCTCACACCTCTTGCAGGTTCCACCTTCCGACCACACGACTCCTTTCCCAAATCCTCCGAGAGGGCTGGCAAGAAGAGGAAGGAGAGGAGGACGACAGTGCTGGGCATCCCCCAGCACGTCCATAAGGAGCTGGGTAAGCTTTGGGGGAGCAAGGGGAATTTTTAGGATGCGTTTGCCTTCCCTTGGGATCACGCTGAGGTCATCTCTCCCTGCTCCCAGGTCTCAGGAACAGCCATGGAGCCAAGGGACATCCTGAGGTGGATGGGCGAGGGCCAGCGGGCCGTGGGGACAGCCAGGCAGTGCAGCCCCTGCTGAACGGGGGGCAGGTGTCGGGCGATGCCGTCCGCATCCCCACCATCGACGGGAAGCTGCAGCCTCTGCCCGCGGCCGGCGGCGCCCGCGTCTGCCTGGGAGTGCTGGAGGAGGCCGATGCAGCCCTGCAGAAGCACATCAACAGGGTTTACTACGACGACAGCTTGCTGGGGAGGAAGACTGCGGCCAAGCTGTCACCCATGGTGAGGCCGAAGTCGCTGGCCGTGCCGGGCATGACCACCTACGCCAACCCCCCGGAGATGCTGGTGGGCCCCGTCATGTCCATCTCGCCCCAGGGCACCTACATGTCCAAGATCATCCCCAACGCCATCCTGCCGCCCATGGTGGACGTGGTGGCCCTGACGAGCAGCAGCGTGCGGACGCTGAGCCGCTGCAGCCTCGTGTCGTCCAGCCCGGCCTCGGTGCGCTCCCTGTCCCGCTTCTCGGAGCGCGGCCCCCGCAGCCGCGAGCCCTCCTCCTCCAGCGACAACTGGAGCCACTCGCAGTCCACGGAGACCATCGTCTCCAACAGCTCCACCATCTCCTCCCAGGGTGGCTGTGAGCACCGGCAGCCCGAGGCGGGGCCGCACGGCGAGGCGGACGCGGCGGCTCGCTCTGACACCGACCAAATCAGCATCTACAGCTCCACCAGCTTTGCCAGCTCCTGCTCCAAGCCCGCTGCCGGCCTCGCTGCCGCGGTCC